>JARHVA010005942.1:655000-1052049 GCA_037957365.1 Torreya grandis | reverse complement strand
CACACTTTGCAAACATAATGATTTCCTTAAACCATTTAACAATATAGTCAATATATTTTATAATCTAACATATATTATGAATATCAACCTTCGGTTAATCATTTAATCAAATGCAAGGATATTTTAAAATAATGCTATTTATATCTTTCAACATTTGAATTAAACATATATATTATAATAATAATCTTTAATTATTATTATCTAAATCTTAAATATCAAATAAAAATTATGGAATCCATCATAACATCATAATGTTATATTATACATCCATACCTAATAAGGTAGTAAGATAATTAATATATATATGAATTCACTCATTCAACCAAATAATTACATCAAAAAAGATAATTTACATATAATCACTAAATTAGTTAAATCACTTCAAACAAATCGACATCATCATTAACTATCACTAGATTAGTGAAAAACATAAAATATTATAACAGTTATTCAAATGAAAAAAAATCATACTTCAACTATCTATCAAACAAATAATCACACAGCATAAAATACAAATGTGGTGTGTGCAAGGGTTTTCAAATTCTTTCTCTATCATCCCCTAATGTCTCCATATAAACTAACCTCTCTGATGATTCAATTGTGATCCTTTGATATATGTATGCAACTAATTATTTGGATTTGATACTTGACATTGCTTTATTTGAATTGGGTTTAGTGTGTTTTATACTTGCCTTGTGACTACTCCTAGTGATAGGTTTGCAATTTGGGAAGAATAGGGCATATTTTCCCAATGTTCGATAATGTATAGATGTGTACTAGATAAATGTCGAGTCTATTTTGAATGAGACCTTGATTTATTAATATATGAGTCCAATTGGGTAATTTCTCATGCCACCAACACACTAAGAAAATGGGATGACCCTAAGGAAAGGTTTGATTTTGAAAAATAGTTGTTGCTATGAGAAGGTCTATTTTGAATAGAATAAGTATCGACTAGTGACACTAACTAAGTTTGGTAGAACTAACAAGTCTATAGGTGGACTAAACTAAGAGTTTGTAGATGTTTGTGCATGATATTTAACAAGTCTTAAATAGACAGTGAGTATATTTTAGATGTATAATAACATAACAAAAGGTTTAACTCATAAGATAACATGTAAGTGTAAGAGAATGGTGGATTTGTAACCCATAATGTACTCAAGTCATGCATGGTAAAAGTGTGTCAAGATTGTTATTTTCAATTACCAAAGATCATATTTTAGTATCTACACATATCTGTATACATACTTTACATAATTATATTTTTCTATATAACACATGTTGTGCATAACTCTTTCTTTTGGGATGAGTGATTCATAGGTTTCATCTCTTATATCAAAAGGGTGAAATACAATGGGATTATATCATATATTTAGGCCATGATAGACATACAATTCCTATTTAGATATAAATTATGGGATTTAGATGGGTTAGATTGAGTATATTGAGATATATTTGAGGCATTCTATAGGATTGTGAGGAATAATTGATGGATTCTATGAAATTAGGACATATAGATGTTGGCATAAATGGGACATTCTATAGGATTGTGAGGAATACTTGATGCATTTCAATAAATTGGGAAAAATAGGTGTTGTCATTTTATATCACTTTGAAGGATAGGTGGATCATATTAGGGCATGGACTTTATTCATGCAAACACATTTTATTATCTATTTTGAGGATCAATGAGGAATGATGGTACTACATAAACACTTAGGGTCTATTTGTTTGTAGTGGTTGATCCTTTTACATATAAACTTGTTTTAGGGTTCCACTTTTCAATACAAACCTATTTCAAGGTTCCAAAAAAGATTTACTATGATATTTAGAGATGTATGGTTGAGGTTTCTGCATTGCTCAACTTGTAGCTTCTTTCTCCAATGGTAGTTGCAGAATTTTCACTCTTCAACTCATAGTTTCAATGGTTGCATCTCCTTGGTGGATGATCACTCCATGGTATTCTCCTCGAATTTTTAACAAATGGCAGCTTGGTTCATGTACCTTTAGGCATATTCATTCCTTAGCTTTTCAATTTCATGTGATTTAATGATCTATATTATTTTAAATTTCTTATTTTGAGAATACATTGATCTATACATGTTTTATCGCAAGGTTTTCTTGAAGAAAAAGGGGACATTTGAGGCAAACCTATCACACTAAGTACAATTATCATATTACCACATTTTGTCTTTCATCCTTTTAATTTCACATTTTTAATACTAGATTAAAATGGTGACATTTTTAAACACCTAAATTTGGTATTAGACACTCTAGAAACATTAACTTTTGTATACTTTGACATATTTGGACATTGCATATACATTTGACTCATGCTCATTTTCTCTCTATCCATCTACCCAACTATTATTTAGGCCAACTCTATTCACCAGATACACTTATTTAGGATCATACTCATCTATAAAATAACCTTCTATAATTTTAAATAGACCTTATCCATATCTAAAATCACTAATTTGCACTCATATGATGATACCAATAATGACATAATAGTTATAGTTACTGTAAGTGTCTACCACTACTAGCAATGTCTAAGAACATTTAAGGATTATTTTTAAAATCATGAATTCTTGATTAGGCTAGATTTAACATGTTTCATGGGTCGATCTTAGCAAAAAATAATGAACAGTCAGTTATAAATGTATATCAATCTTATGTTTATACTCATACTTGCAAGTCATAACAAACTTGAGGAATCAATTAACACTCTCTTGAGACATTATCATAAAGGCATAAAAATATGAAAACCCCATAAAGGAATAGCCTTAGAGCCAAGTATGAACACACATAAATTTCAAAGTTGCATGGTGCCAAGTGCCAAAAGTAGAACATTGTAGTGCATTCTAAATTGGTCATAATGTTGAGTGCGCACAAACATAGGTGGGAAAACAACATGCAATTTGAACCCTATTGGTAGTATTGTAATTTAATCAACACTTGGAAATTTATGGTGGATTGGTTGGGGTTATCCGACCCAAAATAATAACCCATTTTTAAGGGTCTTCTTATGGTGAAAAGTACAACTAGGGTTTAGATGGAAGAAGGAAACATAGATCAGTGAACATGACCAAAAGGAGGACACACATAAGAAGCATTTACATGTGCATACATAGGGGTCTCATAAACTATAGATTTCCATATCATACATGGACGCTACTATAAAATAATGGATAATACCAATTACTAAAAGTATCAAACTTTACTACTTGAGCACCTAATAAAGAACATACAAAGAATTTTATAATACTATAACATATTTTTTAAGTGATAAAACATTAGAATAATCCAATAATTTCCCCCATATTACTTTTTCATTTTCTAATCTTCTAAATGCGATATCTAGATTATCTATTTCAATTTAGATTTGTATGTTCTTATTACATTTTACACAATCTAATTATCTATAGTATTATATTATTTTAGGATCCCCTAATATAAAATAAGTAAAACATTAATCTAACTAGTTATCTACTATATATGTGCTAATATTTCCATCAAATATAAGAACATTTAATTTTACTTGAAACTTAGGTGGCCTCAAAGACTAACATATTTACCTAGTGATGAAGTCATTGGAACCAAATGTATACACAATATTTTCAAAAATTATCAATTACTGATGCTTTCTCTCTTGCAGGAGCTCATCAAGTCTCAATGTCTATAAGAGCATGCCTTAAAGGGTACCCTAGGAAAAGGGTGGGTAGACCATTAGTGCTTTAAAAGATTGGTGTCCCCTTACCACCACTTAAAACTAACACAAACCTCTCCTATACACTAACCTAAGAAATTTACCACCTTAAACAACCCATATCTAAGCCAAAAAATATTTTTGACATTTATCAAACAAATTCAGCCTGGGTTGACCCTGTACTTAAAATATATGAGCACGTTATAAGACTATGTCAGCCTTAGCTAGCCTAGTTTGGGACCTCACTTGTTTTTATTAATTAATGATACAAGGTCGATTGGGTTGATTCTATTGGCTAAGTTTTTTTAAGGGTTTAGGGTTAGATCCAATTATATATACACATATTTTCTTCCATTTATTAAAGAGACAAATAAAAATATCATTATTTGCACATTTTATTATCCACCATTCTACTTGAGGAACATTGAGTAGGGTTTCAATACTCTACTTGGAGATATGGATCTTGTCTTGGGGAGAAGTCTTTTAGATGCATAAAATAATTCATGTAGCCTAGATCTGACCTATCTTTGTTATCCTTACATACAATGATAACCTCTTGTAAATCACCTTGGCCAAATTGAGGCTTGGTGGGTTCATTTTCAAATGTATGTATTTATAACTCTTGTTCCTCCTTTTTAAAGTAGATAGATTTAAATTTATTATCTTATATTCTTCTTTCTCCTATGCATTAGGATTTCCTCTACATTGGCTTAAGTATAAATCTTATATACATGTTTAATTTTATGTTTATAACCCCTATTTTATGCCACAAGCTTTGGTGTGCGCTAGATTATATTGTACTTTACTTTGTCATTTACTTTGTGAATAAGAAAACATAGGACCTAACTACTGTATTGCATGGTGTTGCTTGAATAAAGGCTTTGGAACCCTCTTTAGTGATATTATTGTAGTAAGGTACCCCGTGGTTGGATCTAGCAGATCCATTTTGGTCATAATCTCAATTATCGAAATGTACCAAGAAGTAGAAGGGTAAGTGTGATTTATCTTCTCTAATCTAGGATTGATTTACATATCAGTTTCACCTTCCTTTGTATACATTATAGTGAACCTACATGAATCTAACCCTTGTAAGTTTTCTTTCATGCATTCATTTATTATCATCTATTATGTATTTTTATTTCTACAATACAATTATATGCATAGATTTAACACACAATCTCTCCAATCAACTCTATGTTTCTCTGTGCAGGTCTTCTCTAACAACAGGTAACTAAATTGATCATCTCAACTCAGTTCTCTTTTTCAACAATAGGTTTATATATTTAGTTGACCTAGTTGACTTTATTATCAGTTCATTTTTAGAATATAGGTTTTTTAGACTTTGTCGACCCAATCGAATCTATTAGTAGAATATAATTCATCATCTGATTAACATATCATAAAATTAGTAAATTAAGTAGGTTCATTCTTACCTTCTTAGTAATTTATGTTATTCATTTATAGTCTTACTTTTCATAATTGTAGTCTATAAAACTATAACCCTACAACAAACTAGGTCAACTAGCTTGACACAATTCTATAGCTTTTTTTTCTATCTAGAAGATTTAGTCAACCTATTTGACTGTGTTCTTTTAAATCTTCTTCCATAGATAACATCGACCCTATTGACTCTATTATGTACTATTTGCATACAGTGTTGATTGAACTGACTCTGTACTATTCAAAAATAAAGGAATTAACCTATTTTAGTAGTGATTAAATCAATTTTCATTTTTGTTTCTTGATTGCTTAGAGTAACAAACATAGACTAAATAGGAGATTTTTAATTTACCAATTTAGTCACACTATTTTTATTTTCACACACTTCCAAATCACATAACACCAAAAACCATTAAACAATTTCTTCCTAAGGTCTACCCACTTGGATTTTGTCACCAAGGAGGGAGCCAACTTGGGTTTCTAGCCAAGTATAAATACATGGTTGATGGTATATATTGGCAAAGTACTTGACACTCTTATCATTGCAAGATTATGAAGTGAGGGGTTAGGCCCCAATAACAACCCAATAACATCAACAATAGAAATCCATTTTAACCTAAACTACTTGAAACTATCATTAGATTACTTTTCTAGTTCCTTCTTATAACCAACTCCCTATCACATTAATTTCAAAATTTATTATAACTTAAACACATTCAATAATGACCACTTAAATTAGTATTTACATTCTAATTTTATTGTTTACTCTTTATAAATTGTATTTTATATTGTAAAACTCATACTAACTAGTGTTGGTACAAGCTTTGTGTTGTGTGTTATAATTAGATCAAACACATTTATGTAATCAGTTGTGTGTTCACTTAAATTTGACTAGTTATTATATTGCAAAAAAATTCCATCTTCAGAATATAGATAACTTTGTCAACTCGATCTTTTATAGGCTGCTTGTTTTGCTTATATTTAGTACATAGTCAACATATCTGACTATGTGTCTTGTAAACTCCTTCAAAATTTCCATAAAAAACACACAATATACCATTTTGATTTTGTATTTTATATCTTTTTCTATTTACTATCTTCCAAGACAATGTCGATTGGTTCAAATCTATATCTTACCAGTTAATCTTTATTACTACACAAGTTTATAATCTCCCTCCTTCATCATGAATTTATTATTTGATGACAATACATAATTTAATAAATCAAACATGATGAGTTTTACCAACCCTATTGGATTTGATAGGACCAAAGTTTCCCAAAGTTCTGACACAACTTGTCAGATTTAAGAGCACACATGATTACCAATGTATAAGCAACTTAAATATGCAGAAATACCAGAAGAACAAATAACTATCAATGAGAAATAACACAAAATATGAGAGGCAACACACAATTGTATTCAACTCATTACAATAAAGAGATCACACTCTTCTTCCACCTCTATAAGGCCTTCCACACCTCAAGGGCTCTAAGTAATCTTCCCACCTGAGTAATCTTCTCTCATAGGTCTCAACTAACAACTTACACAAGCTGTTGTTCACCTCATTGTACATCCAGTACAACCGAGTATGAACCGGTACTCCAAGTAGATCTTACCATGATCTTGCTCCTGATGTATTGCTGTCACCTTGGATCTAGCTCCCCCGCCGATCTCCTTTTGGACCCTCGCATTCACACATCTCCCTATAGACCAACCTGATCTTACTTATCACATGTAGATCTCCTCCATGACCCTGCAACTCCCTGCATATCAAACCTGATCTTACATACATGGGGAATCCTACTTGATTCCACCATGGGAAGAACTCTCCAAGCTTCACACTTGGGTTCTACAAGTTCAACACTTAACAATACAGCCCATGAGTCTATTATATAGATCTCATGCATACACTAAATTAGACAAGCGGCTCAAAGACTCGAACTGGTCTCTAACATGCAAACTCTGTGTTCACTTAACTGACTATTTGTCAACAACAGTTCTGACCGCTACAGGTGACCGACATCGGTCCCTACCTGACTGGAGGTGACCGACGTCAGCCGATCTCTTGTCGATGCCAATTTCCTCTGTGCTTCCCCTGACCAACGTCGGTTGTGGCCTACCAACACCGATGACTATCAAGCTGCAAAAAACCTCCTCCTTCTGTTTGCAATAAGGTGAAGCTTTTAGCTCCACACCCTAACAATCTCCCACTTGGAGATAAAGAGCTACACCTGTACCCATACCAGTACTCTGTCTAATCTGCATCCTGGCTTGTATTCCTCTTCAAGCTCCCACTCAAAGACAACCCACCACACACCCTATGGTGCTGCACCTGTGTCTGAATTTCTCCATTCTTCTGCCTTGCTATACTCCCACTCAAATAGCAACCCCTGTGAGTAACCTGTAATCAACACACACTTAACAGATCTGAACCACCTGTTAGTCAAGCTCACTCTGAGAACGTCCAACCTGGCTCTGATACCATTTGATAGGACCAAAGTTTCCCAAAGTTTTGACACAACTTGTCAGATTTAAGAGCACACATGATTACCAATGTATAAGCAACTTAAATATGCGGAAATACCAGAAGAAAAAATAATTATCAATGAGAAATAACATAGAATATGAGAGGCAACACACAATTGTATTCAACTCATTACAAAGGAAATTACAATAAAGAGATCACACTCTTCTTCCACCTCTACAAGGCCTTCCACACCTCAAGGGCTCCAAGTAATCTTCCCACCTGAGTAATCTTCTCTCATAGGTCTCAACTAACAACTTACACAAGCTGTTGTTCACCTCATTGTACATCCAGTACAACTGAGTACGAATCGGTACTCCAAGTAGATCTTACCATGATCTTGCTCCTGATGTATTGCTGTCACCTTGGATCTAGCTCCCCTGCCGATCTCCTTTTTGACCCTCGCATTCACACATCTCCCTACAGACCAACCTGATCTTACTTATCACATGTAGATCTCTTCCATGACCCTGCAACTCCCTACATATCAAACCTAATCTTACATACATGGGGAATCCTACTTGATTCCACCATGGGAAGAACTCTCCAAGCTTCACACTTGGGTTCTACAAGTTCAACACTTAACAATACAGCCCATGAGTCTATTATATAGATCTCATGCATACACTAAATTAGACAAGCGGCTCAAAGACTCGAATTGGTCTCTAACATGCAAACTCCGCGTTCACTTAACTGACTATTCATCAACATCAGTTCTGACCACTACAGGTGACCGACGCCGGCCGATCTCCTGCCGATGCCAGTTTCCTCTACGCTTCCCCTGACCGACGTTGGTTGTGGCCTACCGACGCCGATGACTGTCAAGCTGCGAAAAACCTCCTCTTTCTATTTGCAACAAGGTGAAGGCTTTAGCTCCACACCCTAACAGGATTCCCTAAGATACATCTTGTGGCACCCACCATCGATCAAAGTAATGTCTATGTTGCCAATCGTACTACTAACTATGGGACTCTTCCCCATTCATCCTTGGCTATTAACAATTTGTTCTCCCTAGAAAATGAACATGATTTAGAGTACGTAATTGAGATGTTATTTTTCATCAATTAATACCCTCAACATAGAAGTAAAATACCTAAAACCATCTATAATCTCATGATGGGACTTCATATACGATAACACCATTCACCCTCACCTACCTTTTCCCATAGATTTGGGGAAACCACTTTATTTGCATCCTAACCTTTTCCTCCTATAGTGTCTCTTTCCCACACCATGACATCATATTCTATGTCTTATTAAACCTCCATGCCAAGTATTTATACCAACATGGTAGGTTCAACTTTTAGTGGGCCTCTTTAAAAAACCCATACCCTTAACCATGATAATAGTGCATGTTTTATTACCAATGATTCTCATGATAATAGTGCATATTTTGATACTAATGCTATGCATGCCACTAGTGTGGCACATGCTACTACTTCATCCCACACTTGTAGTGTAACTCAAGATATTAATACTAACACTAATGCATCACATATTGCATTCACTAGTCAAAATGTTGCTCAAACTAATGAACTCCTATTACAAACACTTAATCAAATGTATACCTTTAAAACTAATAATGCAAATCAGATGATCTAGATGCAAAATTATCTCATTCATCTCCAAAACCAACCTCGATAGGTTTTATGGGGAGTTTAAATTCCTAATGTACCCCCAAGCCCCTTAGGGATTCCCATGGTAACCTTATACCACAACCACCATTCATCATTAAAACCATCAAACATATACAAAAATAAACTCTAGTACCTCATATTGCTAACATTGACATAGGATGTATCACACCCACCATCACCTATAATGGATCCACTGATCCCACTTTGTATTTAAAAAGATTTGGTAACCTTTACAAATATTGGGTTAAGCTTAACACCTTTACCACTACCAAACTATTAGCTAAAATTATCTTAGGAGATGTTTTAAATTGGTACAATCAATTAAAAAACCCACTTTATCACTAGCTTAGAAGACTTGGTCAACTCACTAGTCTAAGAATTCCAAACTAGTAAACTTCCTAAGAATAAATTAGCCCACATTATCATTTTCAAACAACTTAAAACTAAAATAACACAAACCTTAATCAAATGATGGAAAAACTTGTCTAACAAATGTGAGCATAATATGGTGGATGACAACCTCTTCCACCTATTCACTAATGTTCTATACCCATATTATAATATGGTGGATGACAAGCTCTCTCCAAAAATCTTGAAAGAAGCTCTTGGCCAGGCCAAATGATAAGACTTTATCATGCATAAATTCAAACCACCTCAACCTAAAATGGGCACTTTTATGCTCATGAAAAATAAAAACTATCATGAAACCAATGATAGTGTTATCGACACCTATGACACTATACATACTATCTAATCAATTGCTCCAAATAATTCCATTGAGCATGGTACCCCTACTAACAACACTTCTCCCACATTTTATCAATACAACCACACTAATGTGCATAAATCACTATCCCTAGTAGAACTTCAAAAACATCTTCCAATACATATACCAAAATATATTTACCCCAATTATCCTATGCAATCATGGTATGAACCAAACAATTTTTTTTGGTTTCATGCAAGTTAGGGCCATTCTCATGAGACATGTAGACAATTACACAATCTTGCTATGGATTTTCTTCTTGGTCCTAACTTTGATCATGAAATCCTTATTTTAAATCACTAAAAAACTTATGACATAAATTTTAAAGCTTATGAAACACAAAATAAAAACCTAGATTTACACCAAATTAATACTCATCTTGATATTTACAAAGATCCTCTTCCTAACCACCAAGATCACATCAAGAAATCTACTCCTTCTACTAACAATGTTGAAAGTCTTATAGACCTCACTACCAATGATAAAAATGTAGTTAATATGACTAACATGAGAAGAGTTTTTGCTTTTATTAACTCAAAATCAACATCTACGCATCACACCTCTGAATCATTCCACATCATTTAGGACACTTCCCCATCCCATCTAATAGAATTGGGTCAATAGGAACCTATACCAATTTAATCACCACTTTCAATAACACAACTTGATTATACCTCTCATACCATTTCTATTCTTTCCCCAACATTTACACAATAAGACAACATGCCCAAAACTTCCAATAGTATTTATTCTACCCAACCACAAGAAATACTTCAACCAAACATCACATCACCTAAAGTAACTCAACCCATTTGTATTCAACCTAAACCAACCATACCCTATAAATACAAGTTCAATTTTACCTCCAACCCTCCTTCCTCATAGCTCTTGTGACACTATGCACCTATCTCTAACAATCCTCCCATAGGCTATGATGAAGGGTATCCCATTGCAAAAATTTCACATCTCCCATCTCAAATAATTTTCTTAGAACTAATGAGAACTTCTCCATATCATCTCAAACACCTAATGCAATTTTTGTTTCAAATGAACATCTCTCATCCTCCTTCTATATTATGTGAAGCTACCTTATCTATATCTAAAGATAGTACACTTCAACAATGTGAAGAGATGTACATCCATGTTTATGAAACAATGGACACTTATCTCTCAATTAAGTTCCCTATCATTTCCATGATTCCCAATGAGATATTTCTTCATGTAGATGATCCTACTCTATTCATTAGCATCCAAATTGGTGATATCCAAGTTAAGTGTTCCTTAATTCATGAACGTTTAGGCACTTATGTTGTCTCCCTTGCATTCATTAAGATAATTGGATATTCTTAATGGAACCTCAAATATACATGTAGTATAGGTCAAGGATATGATAAAAGGAAAATTCCTCCTCTTGGTTGTGTTTGGTTCCAATTATTGTTCCTCCTGTTACCATACATGTAAAATCTATGATCTTTAACTTTATAATTTATTACAACTTACTCAGTCGACCTTGGACTCATTGTATTAAACTCCCTCACAATGGAGTTATATAAAATATGCAAGGATATACAAACCCTTAAAATTTAAAATAATTACAAGAACATGATGTATTTAAAATACTTAGCCTTGAACCCTTCCCTAGTGCCCAATTTTGGGAATCCTAACTCTTCAACTATCTAGTCAACTCCACCCAAGTTTATAATGGCCACCCCAAATTAATTGGGAATATTTCACCTAACCTCTTAGACTCTAATGATGATGAGCTAGATGTGATATGCCTCAAGATCAAAACCTCTAATATTTCCCCTCACATCATCACCCAACTTCCTCCTTTTCAACCTTAATCTTGTCAACACCTTTTGATGGCATACCTATTATCCTATCCAAACTAGACACTCTATCCATCATTCTTCCTCTAATGATAGTCATTCCTACATGTAACATTAACTTACATACACCTGACTATGATGATGGTTATGATTTAGATGACCCATTTTTAGTCAGATTCATCCAATCTATAAATGTCAAATTTTTTTAATATCACTCTTCTTTATTTCAGTATTTTAATTCATATTTTAGCATTCCTTCCTTTATAACACCTAATACTTGTCTTTCTACTATTTGTCAAGGGTAGATATGGAGCATTCAGATGGTATGCCTCTAGTCATATAAAACCCCCTCAAGAGTATGATCATGGATCATGTCATGACAATACCTTATTATATTTCCAAATACCATGACCCTTACAATCTGCGTCCTATAGAGATGCTAGCCGCTTTACTTAAACATGTTGTACAACCAGCCTTACCTACCAATGAACCTAGTTTCTTTTCTACTCCAGCCCTATCCTTCCTTGGTGATGGCCTTATTCCCTTATCACATATTGATCCCATGCCCATACAATGGGTAGATCAACCTTATTATCATATTCACAAAGTTTTAACTCATTAGACCAAAGATTTCCATTTATATCAGCGACCTAGGCTTCTCCTTCCACCAATTTAGTTAGTATACCCATAAAATATACTAATAGACATATTTTTTCTTCAATGGGACAAATAACCTCTCTTATACCCATTTTTGAAAACTTTTGCAATACATTGACAATTTCACCCAGCCACTGCTTAGCCCACAGATAAGGCCATACCTCCTCCTAAGCTATTAGGAGAGTATATCCCTAAATATAGGGAAGTATACTATATTTGGAACCATTTTGGTACATATCATATTGATTTTTGTTATCTAGTACCATCTTCATGAATTTCCATAGTCGGTACCAACACTAGTCATTCCTCCTTTTATAGGTCACATACCCAAGAAAGCTCCTCTATTTCTGCAGGTTGCACCTCCTTATCATAATATAGATATTATTCCCATCAAGATGTCTATTCCTTCCCTTGAGTATCATACTCATCATATACTACATGAAAATTACTCTTCATCAGCTACACCTACCTTTTCAATTGAGATGATACAAAAGGAAGTCTTTGCACAACTTTTCATGAAGATTGATGAGACTATGGCTAACATCGAATTCAACTTTTTAGAGATGTTTTGAATGTTATGGATTATATTTAGGGTCAAATATATTAGTATTTGTGAACACGACATGGTGTTCTTTCACTTTTTTATATTTTATGATTTGGACTGGATTTGTGATCCATTTTTATATCTCTTACACACTTGATTATGTGTCAAATTTGATTTCACTTATCTATTTTACATGGATTATTATATTATGTTTTATGTTTTTTATATGGTTTCATTATAGTTGACCTTTTCTTATGGATTCTTATAATTTTTTTCATGAATGCAAACTTATGATTATGATTTCACTTCTTTTATAGATTTTTTACCTTTTTATAATGATTGTTTGCTATCTTATTACACTAAAAAATCAGATAATTATTATTGTGACTTGGTTAAACAACCTTAATTCCCTTAGTATTATATCTCTACCATATGATCAATTAGAAAATAAGACTTCTCATTTTACTATTACCATACATCGGTCTATTTTAGATCTCCTTTTTTACCTTATGTTCCTTTCACATAAAAAGTATACATGCAGTTTAAACTTGAGATTACATACCGGTTCATAGGTAAGCCTAAGTGATTAGTCATTCATATCTCTAGTTACATAGCCTCCTTTAAAATAAAGTCTAAAGCTCATTTGTGTGTATCACTTTTATCCTGCGTGTTGGTTATTCCAAATCGGTATGGAGGAGGAATCATAAAAATACATAAAAAAGTTAAAATCAAAATCATTTAAACAAAAGACAATGATTCAAAAGGTAACATACAAATTCAAAAGTCTAATCGTACCAAAAGAATTGATTTATATCACATCTCCTATTCCTAATCAAAGCTCAAACTCCATATTTGGCCTCATGATAGAGTCATGGTCCCTTGGGGTGTAATAGGCTAGTAGATTGGGATAGGAGAACCAAAAAAATCTATAAGTGCTATCTACTTTATCGCACAAGTTCCCAATCTTCGTAGTAGACTAACAATTCTGTAAGAGGACTTGAGGAACGGAGAACATGTTGTGGGAAGGTAGTTCCATTTTACTTTACTTTTTCATATAACACTCATTATTTGACCTTAGTATCTCACCTATTTACCTATACAACTTTGTGCTTATTGTAAGTATGTATCCTTTGCATTTTCATGGTCATTAGACTTTTAGAGTCTCTCCTTTGTACCTAATATGCCTCATGTTTCCTAATGTTTTCTCATAAATGCCTATGTCATGATTTTTGCATTCATTATTTAATTACAAATATCCTAATATTTATCCTTGAGGAATATTGTTTAGTTAACTAATCATTCCCCCTAGGGTTTCTTATTGTGATTTGCAGTGTAAGACCTTGGATAGGACTAGGCCCTCCTCACAAAATATTCCAATACCTAGTTCATATTTTTACCATCATAATAAAATTACATGCTTCAAATTTGAAATAATTTATGTTACATTATGATTTACACATTATTTCCATATTTTCCATCTTGATTTAGTATGTTTTATGCTTACTTTATAAGCACTTCACTTTTATCTTCTTATTTTCTAATTGTGTGTATGTATACAACCATTTTATTAAATTTATCATACTTCCCAACTTGATTTAGTATGATTAATTTGATTTACACTTACATTTTGTTTTTGTTTGTATACTTCCCATCTTGATTTAGTATGATTTATTGAATTTATTATTTATTTTTTTCATAGCATTTGGTTTTCATGTTTCTTCCATTTTATTACAATTTTTCATACTTCCCAATGTGATATAGTATGACTTATTTTTATTTTAATTTGGTGAAAATATTTTTACATGTTTTGAAAACATTTATTACCTTTTACTTTACCATTTTAGACTCATATATTTATTCATATTTTTCTTTTACATATTTCCCATTGTGATATAGTGTGTATTACATTTTATGGTTATTTATACTTTTCCAAATCATTTTGCTTTTATTTTTAACCATGCATGTGTATTACATAATGATAGAAAATAAAACATACATAATATATTTCATGTATCATATACAACAAAAGTAAGATATATGTGTTAGATAGGAAACATATACATACATCCATCCACATACAAATTACAAATCATAGACCAATTAAACATCCATATCAATACATATATCATATGTTTTATATAATACAAGTAAAAAATACAATAACCATATCTCTAAGGCTATGCTCCATCATGCCTATACTATGGCCTATCAATGTTACCCATGGATGCCTATGACTGGCCCCTCTAAATGGTGCATTATAAGGAGGTAGTCTAGGATCTCGATCTAATAACATGATCTTATAGGTTGGCCACCTAGGCCTATACCTGTCCAAGATATCTAGTGGTCACCATGTGAACAACTCACTCCTATTTCAAATCCTATCAGGCCTGAGTCTCTCCATCTCCTACCCCTGTAGATGGTTGTGAAACATCTCCATGTGCTTATAGTTATCAAGCAACCTCTCCCACTAGTCTAAACCAACTATCATGAGCTGGGGCAGATGGCACCATAAGATCAACCAAAGTGGAAGGATCATAATGTGATACCGGCCCATCCAAAATATCATGGTGTGTATCCATAATCAGGGCTCCCAATATGATCTCATCTATAATAGTATTTGTAAAACTAAAAACCAAATATACATTAGATCTCATGTATATATATCTCAATCCATATAACTATCATAAATAATGATGAAACTAGTGTTCTATGTCGAAAACTCAAAACAAATCAAAATATTTCTCACCATTACTGGTATTTCCAACCACAGTCTCTTTTTTTCTCACCTATCGAGCACCTCTTTGTCAGCTACATTTACACAAGTGAAAATTTTGGAGTCACTACATGAGCCCATTATGTTCCCCTTTCAATAGACTCTCTATAGACAAACTATGTCTTACAACCATTGTAGGATCACCCTGTGTGAATGCCAACATTTGTATCTCCTTTCGTTGATGGTGTCTCTATCTCTAATGAGCTTGTGGTGACCATTGTTACCCTTGTTGTGCTCCCACTCCCACATATCCTACATCCACATTCATAACACCATCTCCCCCAAGCCTTGCTACCTCATACTATCATGCTTGACCTACCCATGGTCTTGTTATTTGAGGCCTGAGCACATGTATCTTAGCAAGTAACCCTATGCCTCCTCTCCCTCTCAACTCTCTAGTATGTCATGCCAAATAAGCAATCACTACTAGAGGTGTGACTAGATGTGGTAGCCCCAACTATCTGAGAACATGAGATACTAGATGTGGCTCCACCCATTAAGTATAGTGTCCCATGATTTACATACATGCCAAACCAATATCAAAAGTCACCTAAGATGGCCATATAGAAGCGATGTGAGTATAAAACTGCCATATTATCTACCCTTGTATAACAGTCTATAAAGTTAGAACATAAGGCATGACATGTGCTACATGGTCCTACCTCCACTGTATGACTTAAGGTAACCTATCATCGATTGCATGGGGAAAATCAGGTAATTGGTATATATGAAATATCTTGTATATCCATGCACTCAATAGAATGATGGGGCCTATTGTCTTCTACCCCTAAGTTAGCATTCCATACATATCATGCATGATATGTAGCTAAATGATATAATTAAAATAATACAAGGCACCTTGATATAACTCATGTTGTCACAATCCCTATCAAGGCCTTCAAGATATCTAGAATGGTTGTGATATAAACATCAAATAAGTTAACACATAAACTAGGATATATCCTGTATGAGCCTATTGTCCACTAGGATAAGGTTCATCTCTCACCATCTAAATTTGGTGTATCACATATTATCAACATCCTATCAATAGGAATTTCAAGCAAGGCATGGACATCTTCTAACGTGATAGCCACCTCTATAGTCTCCCCCTTAACCTCCCATCGAAAAGTGGTAGTCAACTATTCCCATGCTCCTAAGAACATGATAATGAGATCAAAACTCGATAGGATCTACCTCATCTCTATGATGCCTCCAAAACCCAAGGCAACCAATAGAGATCGATCCACATTTGACAATTACTCCAATAAATTTGGTATCTAGAATGCATCTACCAGGTGCTAAAATCTCCATCACCTCTGTAAAATATCAAACAATAGATAATGTATTAGATCTCGATGTCATAATAATAAAATACATTCTTAAATATTCTTTAAAAACTACAAATTAACTACTTCATCAGCTTGTTTAGGTTATGTTTGTATTATTTTTCTCTTTCCTTGCATAATCAACTTATTTAATACTAAACCAACCTTGACACTTACCATACTCATCAACCTTCTAATACACAATCAATCCATTTCTACAAATGCAATCAACCTATTTAATACTAAATCAACCCTTTCCTATTTTTAGCATACTATATTGTCCCTTTAGCTCATAATCAACCTCATCCAATAGACTATATTAGCCACATTATACGTACTGCATCAGTTAAAAGGTATTATGTCAGTAATTTCCCTATTCCTAACTATATCGACCTTATGATACGTAGTCGACCACCTTCAATTATACTACATTGGCCCACTACTATGCAATTATCCCCCTATATTTATCTTGCCTTGCAAACTGAGTCCACAGGATTGCCTTTGTTCTTAGTCTGCTGTGACTTTTTGACCATTTACTATAAATGCCTTAGGCATTTATTGGTTTGATCTTTTCCTACCTAGTACCCCATTCTACCCCTAGTCTACCTAAACATTTCCTAGGGTCATTTTCAGTGTCTACACTTTGCCTAACATCTAATTTTATATATTTAGTTAACTTTCAATTAAATTACTTAAACATTTGAAATTAATGCTTCACTTACTTGAGTTACAATCATCATGGCTATTAGGCATCCTTCATGTTGTAGCTGTCATATCCTCACCATGATCACTCTCTAGGTTTAAACTGGGTCTCTCAGATAAATATTTTCTCAAATTAGTAAAATAACAAATGAATTGATTTTAACCCAATTTATATTTACTATTCAAAATTATTTACCTGTCAATTATTTATAATCAGATTCCATTTTTTGACCATACCTTTGTTTATACTAACTCTTTTTTCAAACCACAAGATGTTATAAAATCCTGACATTGTAGAGAATATTTTCACATATTACATTATATTTTTCAAAAAAAATTATTTTTCACTTATTTTTATAGGTTCACCTAATTTTACCTACATTAGACACCTCCACATTTGTTTCCCTTCCTTCCTCTTCTACAACACTAAAGTAAGTCAAAGTATGCATTTTTTAATTCTACCCTTTCATTTATCTTATTCACTTCTTACTAAAAATTATTTAGCTTCAATGTTATGTGTTGCTATGTTCTTTTCCCAAAGAACCATCCCCTGTTACACCTATGTGATACATGATGAGATTTGAATGGGGCATATGTATACACATAATATTTCCAAACTTTATCAATTACTAATTGTTTCTCTCTTGTAGGAAATCATTGGGTCTCAATCTCTCTGAGTGATGCCTTAAAGGGTGCATTGGGAAAGGGGTGGGTAGACCATTAGTGCTTGGCAAGATTGTTATCCTTTATACCACCACTTGTAACCAACACAAACCTTTCTTATACACTTCACTAAGAAATTCACCACCTTAAAGAAACCCTACCTAAGATAATTTTTTTTTTGACATTTACCTAACAAAGTTGACCTAGGCTAACCTTGTGTTTAAAATATATAAGCACATTATGGGAATCTATTGGCCTTGAATGACCTAGTCCAAGACCTAACTTAATTTTATTAATTAATGAGATAGGGTCGTTTGGGCTGACTCTGTCGGTGAAATTTTTGGAAAGGTTTAGGTTTAGATCTAGTTATATATACACATCCTTTTTGCCATTTCTTAGAGATATGAAAAAGATCATTATTTGTACATATGCTTATCCACCATTTTACTTGATGAGCATTATTTAAGGTTTCAATACTATACTTGGATATATGAATCTTGTCTTGTGGATAAGTATTTTGGATGCATATAAGAATTCATGTGGCATAGAGCTAACCTATCTTTGTTATCCTTACATACCATGATAACCTCTTGTAAAATACCTTGGCCAAGAGAGAGATTAAGGCTAGACAGGTTCATCTTGAAAGGTAAGTATTCCTAAATCTTGCTCCTCCTTGTTAAAGTATATAGATTTGCATTTGTTATCTTATATGATTCTCTCTCCCATGCATTAGGATTTCTTAGCAAAAGTAGAGATCTTCTATGCATGTTTACTTTTATGTTTATTACCCCCATTTTGTGCTGCAAGATTTGGTGATCACTAGATTAGATATCACTTTACTTTGTCATTTAATTTGTGAATAAGAAAACATAGGACCTATATAGGGTTATTGCAGGGCATTACATGACTATAGGCTTTGGAACCCTCTCTAGTGATATTATTATGGTAAGGGACCCCCTAGTTAGGTCTAGTAGATCTATCTTGGTCATGAACTTGATTGCTTGAATGTACTAACAAGCAGAAGGGTAAGTTTAATTTATCTTCTCTAAACTAGGATTGATTTGTAGATCAACTTCACTTTTCCTTGTATAAACCACCCATTCAATAATGTTTACAAACTAGGTGACCAACAATTTTTATTGATCTGTGAGTGCTTCTACGATTTCATTCTTGATCATCACATGTATCTCCCATCATTTAAAAAAAAATAACTCTAGGTAATCTAATCGATATTGAGGCTTGATGGTGAGTTTTAGATACTGTGACCTTATTTAATGGCACATGCACAAACAAGATGAAGCAATCTAATGCCACTAAAATGAGGCCCATGATAAAACCAAATGGATAACATTTTACATAATGATTTAGATGTGTTATATGCATATGAAAAATCTAATTAAGATAATATGCAGAGAATTAAGAGAGAGGAAAAACATAAAAATAATAATAAATATGTATATTTATCGATGCATTATTTATGTGGCATATTCTTGAGAAAAATATATGGATATATATCTTCTACTCTAATTTCTATTATTTATCTACTAATCTAATATATATATATATATATATATATATATATATATATATATATATATATATATATATATATATATATATATATATATACATTTCTTGAAGGATAAAAATCTTTATGGAAGTTCAACCCTTTCCATGTGTGACTATTCACCTTCTAATGGTTATGTAGTGTGGTTGGTAGATGAATGATATGTTGATATATGCTCTAGGATAATACAAGCCTTAGGATTATCACCTAGTATATGGTAGAGACTATATTATTTAATGTTAAAAGTGTAATGCTCATAATAGATCAGTACTACGTGGTGTGAGTTAGCCTTTATAGGTTTTTCTCGAGGTGTATTAGATTGTATTAAAGCTAATGGTAGATACCTTATAAGGTTTAGCACATGTATGGGTGCCCCAAGTATAATATGCATAAAGTGTTATGTGACACTATATAAGTGTGTGTGATATTTGTCAGAGATAGATGGGTGACATTAGATGTACCATAATCCTCTAGGGGTTGCTTCAATGTATTGTAGGCCATGGAAGAGTTGCATCATAAACTATAAGCTATGAGAATAGGCTTTGATGTAACATGAAAACTATTATTGCTAGATCCTCCTAAATCAAGAATAAATATCATAATAATTAATTTTTATAAGTTTTACACACTTAATTTTGGTACAAAACTCTTTTCTATTGCATCTTTGTCATGTATTTCCAAATTGTAATAACCCCACTGGGTTTTATCATAATATAATTAAAAAAATAATAATTACACATATTCATCATATAGATTTCACCATGAGAAACCTAATTAGTGATATTTAACTAACTATATTAATTTAGTTAACCAAAAATATTTATATCTAATCCACTTAGCTAAGTATCACCATGAACAAATAGAGAAATCATGAACAATACTAAAATAACAATATATACTCATTCTAATCATAAATGAAACAGTATAAATTTAACCATGACTGATACAATTATTACAACCATTGTTGTAGAAATATAATGTATAAAATTTATAGTTTTCAACAATACATACAATATCTCAAATGATAAAAAAATGATACAAATCTCCATAAAGTAACGTGTCCATGACTTAAGCATCAATCTGTAATCTAAAGTGTAGTCCCTAGTATAGTACTCCAATTGGGAGGGAGAACATTATCCAAGTGATTTTCCACACCAACCACATACCATAGATCCCCTGCACTATCTCTCAAACAAGGGGATGGCCCTCCTTTCATGGATGGGTAGATATGAATGGTATGGGAATCTATAGTAACTAACCATAACCCGTGTGTTGAAGATATCTAATACATAATGTGTACCATAAATAAATCCATTTTAATAGGATATCTCTCAAATATGGAAAGTTTATCAACATATGATATGACAATGTTTAATTAAAACATTACTTTGGCCAAAGTTTTCAATATTTAATGATATCCAGGATCAGCCAAATTCATACACACCACTCAATAATATTACACCTCATCTTGCTTTGATGGTGCTAATTAAGCCAGTGGAATTCATCCACTGCTTACTTAAGGTCATGAATGCAATATTAAAAACCAATAGATTCATTCATAAGATTTCACTTTAGCTAATAAAATTCATGCTAAGTATAGAAATAACACATACATTTATTTAATTTGTCAAATGAAATGCAATGAATCCATAACATCCAGTTCATTACAAATAATAAATAGAATCCAAAAAAATCCTAAATATAACATACCATCTAGGTAATGAATATATCTAAACTATTAGTTACCCATCTCACAAGTAACTTATAATTCTATTTCATCTCAAAAAAATCATTATAACATAGGCCTATATAATTGTTTACATTCTGCATATAAAACAAAAGCCAATCCAAAACATAACAATATGCTCTGTATTTAAAATCTTAAATACTTTAATTTAAATGCTTTTATACAAACATTTAAAATTTATTTTAACATTAATTTACAAACTAAATGACAATAATGTTTTCAAGCACTACACCACTAGTCATACATTTATATACATAAATGGTAAAATCAATTCAAATTTATGACATAACCCATAACTATATATTTTACCATGTATACATATGTGTGTGTGTAAATATTTGGATACCATTAGAGTACCGTATGAATATCATCTTGTCTATAGTATACACCTAAAATGAAATCCACTATAAATTATCTTAGAGTATTCTATATACTCAATGTTTATATATCCATCAAATAAAATAGCCCATAAATCCTTTCTATTAAACTAGATGAAACCCTAAATTCTTGTTTCATTCACACACAAATTTTCAATAAATACATAGCCACTAGTTTATAGCAATAATTTTTATCACAAATCATAATCCCATCGGATTAAATTTACATTTACATTAAATGCATTCAATTAAACACACACTCAGCCAAACTTCACCCAAATTGGATCGTTTGATATAATATCATAGACTTATCCATATAAACCTTTTTATGCACAAAAACATAAAAATGTATACTCAATCTTATTAATAATTGTGCAAATTTATGTTACAAATTAAAACTAATTTTGAATACTCAATATCAATATACAATCAAGCTAACAATTGAGTACACACATCAAATGAATATAATGAAGTCTTAACTGCCATATTAGCATCAACATATATATATATATATATATATATGTAATCAGACAACTGAGTAAAAAAACCCTTTGATCATCCACTCACTCGTACCCAAGCTTAAAAATTAAACCGTATTCTTATCATATTCCCATATAAGTAAATATGTAGGGTACTATATTCAAAATAGAATCCATAATGAATATTACAACCTGAGTATTTAAAATGAATAGAATTTGTATCAAAACCTAAAGTATAAAAATCCATTTGAAATCAATTGTGTGTATATATATATTTAAATAGGCATCATATAGTTTTCATACATATAGTTACCCTTATAAGCCCTAAGTTTCTATTGGCCAAATTTGGCCCACATAAGAAACTTTTGACTGAATGTAGTTTGGAGCTGAGCAGGGTCCCCTTGAAGAGTGATCCCATGAAATAAGGATCAGACAAAATTCAAATGATGAACACAAGTTATTTAATAAGCTTTTGAAACACTTTTAATCAAGATTAAAGTGTGAATTTGGTGACCTTAAAGAACTAGACCATCATCAACACATCATGTAGAGTGAACATATCAACCTGGTCTTGAGTTTAATAGATTCACTTAAAAAGCCTCTCAGGCCAAAAAATTACATGAGCATGAAGTCCTTTATGCCTAAATCATGCTTTACAAATTTGGTATCTTGATGAGCTTTCTATTTCAAGATATAAAGCTCTAAAGTTAGACTTGCAAACTAAGACGTGCATGGGAACGTCAGGTTAAAGCTTCATGAAATAGAAATTTAAATTCAAATTTTCCTAGGTTTAATGCAAAGCTAACAAGTGTTCAAATCTTAGGAGCTAAGATCAAATCTAACGATGAGTGGGCAACGTGATGAGTTAGTGGGTCCCAAAGATTCAATAGTGCATATTTGATCCTAAAAAATAGATCAATGCTGAGGATCAAGTCAAAAGGTCAATGCAAACATGTCATTGATAAGTGCCAAGATCTCAAGTACCTAGATAGAGATCTAACTATACACATCAATTAACAAGGCTAGTAAATTAATAGAGCACATTTAATCATACCATGTAGATCAGTAGTGAGCAAAGGTCAAAGAGTCAAAGGATGTCAAATATGAATGAGCTCCTACCAAGTGTCACAACTAAAACTATCAAAAAGATCGATGGTACACATTTAGACTATGCAAAGGAAGATCAACAATGTATAGGTCAAGGAGCTCAAAATGAATGTAAGGCCACCACATGACACAAGTTCAGAAGTAGATGAAGCTAATAGTAGGATCCTTAGAATGAATGTGTAGTTGACCAATGGCACTTTTTTAGAAACCCAGATCAAGATCAAGGGCCAATATCAAAATAAGACAATATTGTTGAATCCAAACTAGTGAAAATGTTTCAAATAAAATCCATGAAGGCAAACACATCAATTTCAATAGGTTCATCACCAAATCCATCAACATGATCATGACCCTTTTCTCCACTCTTGCATGCCAAAAATAAACCAATAAAGAGCAATCAATTTTGAAAGGAGTTTGTAAAAGATTGATCTAGCTGTTGCAATAGCTTTGATGTCAAAATTCATCTTGAAAATGACTTGATTCTATCATTGTAACCATAAGGAGTATCAATGTAGACTTGAAATGGATTGAAAGGGACTGATATAGTTGTTGTATCTATTTTATAGAAGTGGTCTTAGACATTATGATCTTCTATAACTAAATCAATGTCAGATAATAAAAAATATTGATCATTATGATCCCTTCTCCATCCTTATATGCATGACCCTATCTCTCTCATCCCATTCTACTATAAATTTAGGAATTTAAGTCTTGAAAAGGACCAATCCATTGGCATGACTAGACTCTACTAAAATTTATACAGTAACACCTATTTAATATAATATAGATTGAATTCATCCATTTGCAATCTAAATTGAAGTGTGTCTTATGAGTTCATTGATGTGGTTAAGTGAATCCATGCTTTCATTTTCTTTTGTTTGAATTAACTCACTTTCATGCAATGTCTTAATAGTTCTTATGGGTCATTCTAAGTGCATATATAGTCTGTTGGTCAGTATGGAAGTAGACAACTACCCTCCCATGACAGGTCAATATCTAGTCCATGCCTTTTTGTGAAATACTCATGTGAAGGTTGATTAAATAGTGAGTGAATTGATGTTCAAAAATATTGAATGTGTCTCATAGTGTGTCTTATGTAAGTATAAGGATCAAAACAGTTGGTACATCACCTCATTTTTACATACTTTTATGAATTATTATCAATTTCTCTCCCTTTCCCAAGTAATAAGCTAGTCTAGGTCTAGTTTAGGTGATACATCCAAAAGGAAGCTGACCTTATCTGAAGGTCTGACCCAATATTAGGTGACCCATAACCTAGGGTTAGTCCCATGTTGGACTATATTTAAGTAAGAGGACCTGAACAATCCCCTTCTCAGTTAGGGTGCAACCTAAGAACACCAATAATTTTGGCATGCCCAATGGGATGCATTCTCTTAGAAGGACTAAAATTTGGAACTAAGGAGAAACATCTATAGTAGCAAAGGAGATCCATCATAATTAGGATCTAAAGATATATAAAGTTACAAAGTTCATAATACTATACAAATAGCATTCTCATGTTAAAGCTTACTACGAGGTCAGCCAGTAAAGGTAATCCCATTGAATTTATTGAGATACTTTTTATTTCATATAATAATAAATATTTAATAGGACGAGACCTTATCCCCAAAATCAATATTCATCTCCTTGTCATCCTATTATCTTGAACAGTGCAATCCCCACTACCCAAATGGCCATAAAAAATAAAGTATTTGTTCCATTCAATAGAGGTAGTCCATTGAACTTAGCCTAGTATGATCACATTCCTATGCCTGCTCTTAAAAACATCCCATTCTTTTTTGGAGAACATCAAACAACTGCTATTGTGTACATCCAGGATGTTTCCAACCTTTGCTCCATTCATAATGTTGTTCAAGATAATGTGGCTATCATAATGCTTATTGCTTCTTTCAAAGAAAAAACATTGGAGTGGCATATAAATATTCATTTGAATTCCATTGTTACTTTGGATGAGTTAGGACAATCTTAGTCAGATAGTTTGAAGATAAATCTGATCACCTATCATTAGTTGAGAAATTGACTACCATTCAGAGAGCTCCCCATGAGTTCATGTTTGATTTTAACCTTAAATTTCAAAAGACATGGAATAGGATTCTTGTAGTGATTAGAGCATCCCCAGAATATGCCTTCTTGTACTATCTGAAAGTCCTCAATTTTGATATCAGTGTGATGATGTAGTCCATTGGTAGTAACACTTTGCTAAATGCTTAAGGTTGCCATAAGAGCAAAAAATAGTTTGATACAAGATGGTAAGATTTATCATATGCCTCTAATGCCTATATTACTAGAGTTTCAATCTACTCCACCACCTCAAGTTACCAAATTTCCATTATTATCTCCTATCCCATCTCCTACAACCCAAGTTGTAGCCCCTTATGATCAAGTTAGTGAGACTGGAGAAATGAAAAGTCTATTATAATCTTTTGGGAATGAAAATTTTCAACTCAAAAGACAACAATACCAAGGTAGGACTTATCAACAATAGATTCAAACCTCATATCAGTCTTTCAGATATTAAAATCCTCCTTAGCAAGGATTTAAGGAAACTAGACCACCCTACCAACCACAAGGAGCCATAGTTCTAGTTAAACCATATTCATCTCTTGACCCTAATGTACCAACATGTTCAAAATTTATTGTTCCCACACCACCTCAAAACAATTTGATGCATGAGTCAAGTTGGTAGCCATCTAATCTCAATGATGTTCAAGGCCAAGCCTTGGTACCATAGAACATTACTATGCCACAAATGACACAATAGGAGTTTTTTATTCAAGGTGGTCAGTATCAAGAGACAAAATTGGTACCCCATAGAGAGGCTCAAAAATTTCAAAGGCAGCCTAATGCCATTAATTTAAACTAAAAAGTGGATGATTATATTGGTTTCAATCATGGTGGTGAGACTAATAGTTCAAGTGGTCAAATTATAGATGTAACTAGAGCTAAAATAAGAGCCATTGAATTGGCTCAAAATGTGACTAATGATTCAAGTACTCATAATTTTATTTATAATATTACCAAAGATCACCTTGTTGCCCCTACAACATAGAAAAATTAGAATGTAGAGGTTAGGAAGGTCCCCCAAATACCTTTGGTCCATGAATAACCAATGGTTTAAAAGGTGTAGCCAAAGGTTAATGTATCTAAATTTAGTATAATAGATTAGATGAATAAATATAATGTCAACATCAGCATGTGGTATTCCCTTGCTATCCTAGGATAAAAAGATATGATCATCTAAGAGTTGTCAGATCTCAAGGTGTCTCCAGAACTAGTTGAAAACTAAAGAGTTGTCTTAACTAATTCAGACCAACCAGTGAAGCATCAAGTGCAGTAGGTACATAAAATGGAAAAAAAATACAAATTTGAGGTAAAGTCAAGTAAAAACCCTCCCTTTTACCTCTCTTTGATAGTTGGTGACTATTTAGTCCATAACTTTATGGTGGATAGTGGAGCCAGTAGCACTGTCATGCCTAAGCAAATTGCAAACAAGCTTACTCTTGTCTATGAACCAAATACCAAAGGAGTATTAAAACTAAATGGGTCACCAAAAAATACAATAAACATCATTAAATATCTAAATTTGATACTACACACTTGTCCCAATGTTACCATTCAATAGGATGTAGTTGTGGTGGACCTGCCTCCCTACTTTGTCATGTGTTTGTCAAGGAACTTTACCTCAAAGATTGGAGGATACTTATTAGCCAATTGGAAATATTTGATGTTCATAAATAATTATGATACCAAGGTAAACATACATTCTAAACCTATTTCATGGTTCCATTTGGAACCATATATGCCAAGTGTTGGTAACACCAATTACCTCATTTTATATGAGGTGATAGAAGATAATGTAAAAGAAATTGAATCACTTTTAGATGGGATTACAGATTTTTTTCCTTGATGAGTGGGCCTATATCTCACATTAATATGATCCTTATAAGGTAATTGAATAATAAGGACTTAGTGTTTTTTGATTGCATGAGAAAGATGCACCAATTCTAGCCTTGATGAAGGATGATGAGTCTAGTAATAGTATTTGGAAATTATACTTTGAGGGATCAAGGAATATACATGGTATCAGGGATAGAATGAAATTTATATATCCAAAAAAGAAAATTTATTTCTCAACAATTAAGTTTCAATTTGGTTACAAATAATGCTGTAGAATATGAGGCACTAGTTCATGGTTTACACTGGGCTAGGAAGATGAAAGTCAACACCTTACAAGTCTTTGGTGATAGTGAACTTATGGTTCACCAAGTGAGAGGTCTTAATGTATGAAAAAATTCATTTATTAAATCTTATAAGCATATGGTATGGGACTTACTTGAAGAGTTTCAGGCCTTCAACATTCAAGCAATACCAAGAGATGAGAACAAACATGCAAATAGGTTGGATGCCATTGGGTCATAATTTAGTATCTCAGATGATGTAAAAAATGAAAATGTTTAGCCACACATTAAGGTGATTGGAAGGCCTTCTATCCTAGTTAATGATGATAATTTATAGGTGTTTGAAGATGATAATTAGATTGTCAAATTATTGCAAGAGAAAGCTAAGTTTTCTTTAATAAATTAATCAAAATATTTTCAGCAATATGGTGACCAGATTGTGTAATTGAAAACAAATAAGTTGCTAAAGGGATTGGTCACACTTGAGAACACATTCAGTGGTGATGATGAGTTGGGGAAAGAGAAGTAATCTTTGTCAACAAATGAGGAACACTATGCCATTATGGAATTTTCACTTGATAAAAACCTAAAGTTGGGTAAGGTATGCACTTATGAAAAAAAAAGGAAGCTTTCATTAAGTTATGTGCAAGTTTTATTGATGTATTCACATGGAAATGTAGTGCTCTCAAGGGATTTAACCTAAGTCTAGCTCAACACACTACTGAGACAGAAGATGAAACTAAGCCAGTAAGGCAAAGACAGAGGCTATTAATCCTAAGCTTGAGCCTTTGATGAGAGCTAAGCTTCATAATCTCATTGATTCAACTATTATATTTCCAATCAAGCACCCAATTTGAGTGGCAAACCTTATTCTAGTATAGAAAAGGAATGGTGAAATTAGGCTGTGTATTAACCTCCATGACTTGAATAAGGCTTCCCTTAAAGACCACTATCCACTGCCATCTATGGAACATATTTTATAGTTGGTTATAGGCTTATAAAGATTCTCCTTGTTGGATGGCTATAGTGGTTACAACCAGATTTTGGTTAAGGAAGAAGACCAATTAAAGATAGACTTCACTATAAAGTGGGGGACATTTGCATATATAAATATGCCCTTAGTCTATCTAATATTGGAGCAAATTTTTAGAGATCCATGGATATGGCATTCTAGGTCCTTCTTAACAAGTCTGTGTTGGTCTATTTGGATGATAATATAGTGTTATCAAAGAATGAAAATGAGCACATGGCTCACCTTGAGAAAGTTTTTGAAAGGTGTAGACAATATAGGGTATCCATAAATCCCAAAAAATGTGTCTTCTCAATTCATGAAGTTAATCTCCTTGTACATATTGTTTCAAATCATGCTTTAAACATAGATCCTAAAAGGATAGCTTCAATTCTTAAACTTTCATTACCCAAGCATAAAAGATCTTTACAAAGTTTTTTTTGGGAGATCAATTTTATCAAAAGATACATCTCATATTTTTCCACTTTAGCTAAGCCACTTATAGACATGCTAAAGAATAATTAGAGCTTCAACTAGTCTAAGGAAGGAGTAAGGAGTTTTGAGGAAATGAAGAAAGCCATGGCTGGTGCTGCTATGCTCATAAACCCATATTTATCAAAGGACTTCATTATGTACTCTTATGCTAACATTGACACCATTTCAGACATTTTTATGCATTAGAACCATGAGGCCTTAGAACAACCAATAATCTTCTTCAGTCAAGGCTTGGAAGAATATGAAACAATGTACTCTTTTATTGAAAAGCATGTACTTTCAATCATAAGGTCTCTCAAGAAATTTAGATACTTGTTGTCTAACAATAAGATACACCTAATGGTTGCACATCTCAGTGTCAAGGAGTTTCTCTTAAACAAGGACATAAGTGAGAAAAGAGATAGTTGAATAACAAAGGTAATGGAGTATGATGTGGAGATAAAGGTCACAACATTGATTAGAGGCAAAAGACTTTGTGAGCATCTAGCTCAGGGCTTACAAGTAGCTAATGAGGTGGTTATGGTGTTAATTGATGAAGAAGTTAGAGTTGATTATAACTCACCTTCTAATTGGTATCATGATTTGGTAAGATACCTCCAAGATGGTATTTATCCTTCTCACCTAACTCCTTCAAAAAGAAGATATTTTAGATTGCAATCCATTCCATTTCTTCTTATTGATGGTGTTTTGTTCAAGAAAGATATCATGGTGTGTTGTTAAGATGCATTGAACAACATCAAAAGGAAAGACTGCTTGAAGAGTTCCATGATGGATATAGTGGAGGGCATTATCCAACAAGGACCAAAACTCATAAGATCATGAGAGGTGGGTATTATTGGCCAAGCTTATTTGGTGATTGTCATGCATAGGTTAGGAAATGTAGAAAATGTGCTATGTTTGTAGGAAAGGTGAAACTTGAAGCATTACCTCTCTAACCAATTGCAATGGATCAAACATTTATCTAATGAGGATTATAGTTTATTGGTCTCATTAACCCCCTTTCAGGCTCAGGTTATAAATGGATACTAACTACCATGGATTACTTTACTAGATGGACATAATCAGTAAGATTGAAGGAAGCAAATGAGACCAATGTTCGAAATTTTTATGAAGGTTTGCTTACTAGATTTGGAGTCCATTCAACCATTATTTGTGACAATGTTATGGGCTTTGTGGGGTCTAGAATCAGCCAATGGGCAGTCCAAAATAGAATTTATCTCAGCACTTCCTCAAACTACTATCCCCAAGGGAATGTTCCTACTAAGTCCACTAACAAGAACCTATTGAAGATTATGAGGAGGACTATTGAAGGTAATTAGAGGTCATGGCACCTCAAGATGAAGTTATCTCTATGGGCTGATAGGATCACCTACAAGAGGTCAATAGCCAAATCTCCCTGTAAATTGGTATATGGTAAGGAAGCAAGAATGCCTATTTATCTTGAATTTCCTTATAACCGATGCACCAACTTGAGTTGTTGGAGAATTAACCTATGGAGATCAGATATGTTGAGCTTATGGATTTGGAAGAGACAAGACATCAATCCATTCTAGCCATGGAAATCCATAAATAAAAAGTGAAGAAAGATTTTGACAAAGGAAATTATTCACACATAGGAATTGAAATACAAAACCAACTTGGTAAATATGCCAAGGACCCAAATATCTTCTTCTTCCTTCACTCTAATTTCCCCTCCTCTTTTATTTATTCTCCATTGTATGTTATGTGTCCTATTGTATCCCCATAACCTTATCTCTCTCTCTCTCTCTCTCTCTCTCTCTCTCTCTCTCTCTCTCTCTCTCTCATTCTTTTCCATTAACTTACTTGCCACCACTTTCTTATTCATTAACAACTAATAAAATTGAATTTATAAATGCCTGCCCAGATAGATCAATAGAACTCACTATTTGTTTCCATTCACCACCATGCAATACATAGTAAACTCCATGAATTTCTCCAGATGATGGTTAACTCAAAGTCAACAGATGATTAGAAACCATAATCATCTTGAGACTTTCATAGAATCCCTAAATAATCATTTTATAATCTTAATAAAATATGCATGACATTAAATTAATATTATTACCTCGTCGACTTCAAAAATAGACCAAACAACCAAATAAACAATGATTATAATATTCATGCTTTTAAACTATGCAACGAATATCAAATTTTTTCATAATAACTTTCCAAGCAAAGTTGACCACTTGACTAACATATTAACTATATAATATGTCAATACTATATGTATTCAAATACTATAGTTTAATGTCACAATGCCATCCACAAAATACACTTTGCAAACACAATGATTTCCTTAAACCATTTAACAATATAGTCAATATATTTCATAATCTAACTTATATTATGAATATCAACCTTTGGTCAATCATTTAATCGAATACAAGGATATTTTAAAATAATGTTATTTATATCTTTTGACATTTGAATTAAACATATATATTATAATAATAATATTTAATTATTATTATCTAAATCTTAAAGATTAAATAACAATTATAGAATCCATCATAATGTTATACTATACAACCATAATAAGGTAGTAAGATAATTAAAATATATACGAATTCACTCATTCAACCAAGCAATTACTTCAAACAAGATATTTTACGTACAATCACTAAATTAGCTAAATCAATTGAAACAAATCAACATGATCATTAACTACTACTAGATTAGTGAAAAACATAAAAAATCATAGTAGTCATTCAAATTAAAAACAAATCATACTACAACTATCTATCAAATAATTGATCACCCAACATAAAATACAAATGTGGTGTGTACAAGGGTTTTTGGATTCATTCTCTATCGTCCCCTAACATCTCCATCTAAACCACCCTCTTCGATGATTCTCTCCCTCCATCACAATTTGAAGGAAGAATCTGTCCTACATCCACCTCATAATAATGAAGGTAGTTAGCTTGAAACATCATTATATTCATAAAATAATGTGGTATATTTAACAAACATGATCACAATATACAAAATTTAAAATTATTTATAACTCATAGCAAACTAATCATGTAAATTAAGCAGCACATAAATGTCTCATTATCAACATATGCCATAAAACTTAATCAAATATTAGCTAATCAACTTATCAACCACAATAATCCACAAATCAAATGGGTATTCAGCTTAGATAGAAAGTGGGATGTGACATCCTTCCCTCATAAATTTGGTCATCATCCCAATGACATTTATTCAAACACAATTTATAAATTTAAAAGATTATTCAGTAGAAAATAATATAATATGAAGTAACAAATCAAGCAAACAAATGTGGAAATAGCTAGTAAAACTCATCATAGTCCTCCTAAGTGGCACTATCCTCAGAATATTGGTCCCACAGGACCTTGCACTATGACACTTATATATTACACAAACAGAGTTTGTGTGTGTCAATTATTCTGATTGGTTACACCGTGACCACCCTAGGGTCCAGAACCTACAAAATATTATAATCGAACAAATGTGAAGGATAAACAATATACTTTTTAAGATAAGACACATAAAAGATATTATGAAAAATAGATAGATCTGGTGGCAATGTAAGCCTATACACTAAGATATTGACCACTTAAAAAACATTGAAGGGTCCCACATATATCAGTGAAATTTTCATTGATTTTTTTAATTTTATCAAATTTTTCTATGGCTTAACTTGCATAAATACTTTATCACCAACAAAAAATTACCAAATTGTTCTCTTTAGATCAACATAACTTTTTTGTCTATCAGTGGTCTCAATCAACCTCTACCTGATTGTCTTGACTTACTCTTCCATTTTTGAAAGCATCTCAGGTATAAAGACTACCCTATCTTCTAACGTATCCCAACTGATTGGTGTTCTACACTTCCTTCCACACAACACCTCAAATAGATCCATCTTCAATGTTGATTGGTATGAGTTATTATAAGAAAACTCAACTAATATAAGGTACTCCTCCCACTTATATTTATAATCCATGTAATACATATGAAATAGATCTCCTAAAACCTGGTTAACTTGCCCTATCTATCAGTTTGTGGGTGATAAGTAGTGTTGAAGTTTAATTGCATACCTAGAGCTGAATTCAGAGTCAACCAAAATGTAGAAGTCATCCTCAGATCTTGATCCAAAATGATCTTCACTAGTAAACCATGCAATCAATACACTTCATGAATATATTTACAAGCATAGGTGCATCATATTTTAAGTTGCTTGGTATAAAGCGAGCTACCTTGGTTAGTTTGTCAACTATAAACAAGATCATGTCAAGTTTGTTCCATGATAATGATAAATATTGGACAAAGTCCATAATAATCACTCACCACTTTCATTCCAGTATGTTGTGTGGACATAATAATCTAGATGGATATACATATTTAACTTTCACATGCTGACATTCTAGATAATGAGATACAAAATATATTATATCTCTCTTGATTATTTTCCATAAATAAAGTGGTCTAATCTCATTCATGAATTTGTTTATTCTTGGATGTCATGAATATAGGTTATTGTGTAATTCCTTTAGCATTGTGCTCCTTAAATTCTCTCTATCAGGCACATATATCCTACCATTGTACTACAAACTATCATCATTTTCTATCCTGAATGCCTTATACCTAGGATTCTAAACATTCTCAAACAATGCTTTCTTGAACTTACCATAGAATTCATCTCATGGAAAGAATTCAATCACTTGATCTATGAAATTACTAATAATAGTAGCCATGGTTGCTATGTACCTCCTTTGGCTTAGAGAATTAACTATTCTATTCTCCTTGCCTTTGATATAATTAATATTAAAATCATAATCAAATAAGAACTCCAACCATCACCTTTTATGTGCATTCAATTTTAATTGGGTGAAAATTTACTTGAGTCCTAAGTTATCAATCTTGAGCTCAAATGGTTTTTCCAACAGATAATACCTCCAAACTTGCAAAGAATTCATAATTATCACAAGTTCTAGGTCATGAGGGGCATAATTAACCTCATATGGCTTCAATTTTATAGACTCATAGGCTACCACTGATCCATCCTACATAAGAACTCCTTCAAGTCCAAACCCAGATGCATCAGTGATCATTGAGAATTAACCATTAAGATCAAGAATTCTCAGCTCTAGTGATGCACCAGCCTCCCTTTCAATTCCTAAAAGGCTATCTCACACTTATCTGACTAGATGAAACTTTGATTCTTCCACTAAAGAGAGGTAATTAGATTAATTATCTTAGATAAATTTGAAACAAATTTCCTATAATAGCCCACTAATTCCATGAAACTTTTTACCTCATGCACATTCTTTGGTTTTGAACACTCCATAATGGCTCTTATCTTTGTTGGATCTAATAAAATACCATCCAAAGAGATAATATGTCCTAAATATTACACTTTATTTTATAAAAATTCACACTTAGACAATTTTACATATAACTTATGACTTTACAAACATTACAAAACCAATTCTAGATGTTGCAAGTGTTCTTCCTCATCCTTGGAATGAATGAGGATGTCATCAAGAAAGACCAAAAAAAATGATCTAGGTAAACTCTAAACACATTGTTTATAAGATTCATAAATTCTGATAGAGCATTTGGCAATTCAAATGGTAACACTATGAACTCGTAGTGCCCATATCAAGTTTTAAACATTATTTTTGAAATATCCTCTTCATGAATCCTCAACTAGTAATACCCTACTCTAAGATCAATCTTAAAAAAAATTGTTGCCCCTTGTATTTGATCAAAGAGATCATCAATGTGTGGAAATGGATATATGTTTTTTATCATTGCTTTATTCAACATTCTATAATATATACACAGGCATATAGTGCCATCCTTCTTCTTGACAAGGATAACTAGAGCAACCCATGGTGATATACTCATTTGAATCATCCCTTTTGACAACTCCTCCTGAAATTGTGCCTTTCACTCAACTAATTCAGTGGTTTTCACTCTGTATAACACCTTAAACTGTGATTTTGGTCCAAGTAAGATATCAATTGAGAAATAAAACTTGCATTTAGGTGTCAATCTTGGTAATTCTTCTAAAAAAATGCCATGAAAGTTTCTTAGAAAAGGATAATCTTTAATATATGGTTCTTTATATTCTTCCATGTCATTTATCTTAACGATAAATGTTTGGCATCCCTTCTTTTGAGCTTTATTGAGTTGAATTGTCAAAATTTGTCTTAATTTCAACTTCTTTATTTCACCTTAAAGTTGTGTCTAATTTTTGAAATCATCTTGACACTCAACCCTTTTCAAAAAATAGTCAACTTTGGTTGTATGCTTTGCAAGCCAATTAACTCCTAGGATCACATCACATGATCTTAACGATGCTAAAAAATGATATAATACTATAGTTAACTCTAGCAACTTAATCTCTACTTTTATTAGACACTTGTCAACCTTGACCTTTGACTCATTCCCATATTATACCGACCATGCATTTTCCATAAATTTAGCTTTTCTAGGAAATTTACTAAGCATTCTAGGATCAATAAAACATTATGTAGTTATTATATCAATAAAAATAGAAATTGTATGATTGAACAAAATACATGACAGTTTTATGAGTGAATCTTAATAATCATCTTATCGATTGTCAACAACTACATGAATCTGCTGCTAAAATGTACCTTGCTAAAAAGCTGAACCCTTATTATTCAATTTGTCTTGAGGACATTCTTGATCAAAATGGTCACCTCCAAAAATTAAGTAACCTCCAACTAGGCCTTTCCTCTCAGACTGTTAGTTTCCCTTAAAACCACCTTTGAAACCATTACCAGGTTTCTTGTTCCATAAACCACTATTAACTTGGCATTTTGATTTTTGAACTGACCCTTGGAATCTCCACTCCTCTACTTCTAATTATTATTCTTGAAGGCTATTTTATAACTTCCAAATTTCTTTTTGAACTTATCTCTGACTTGGGCAAGAGATTTTAGTTTTTGTTCCTTTTTAACTACCTTCTTGAACACCTGATCTATGGTAGATGGACCATGCACATATACTTCATCGCCTATTTGTGGTTTCAATCCCATGATGAATTTTTTGATTCTAAACCTCTCATACACTTGATAATGAGGTGAATACTTAAGGATCTTGGTGAATTACTCCTAATATTCATTCACCGACAAATCCCCTTACTTATGATTCTAAAAATTAATAATATTTTGATCAAAGTACAGTTGTGGAAGCCGTCATGACCTGAATAGTGTTGCAAATTATTCCCAAGTGGTGGTGGTTGAGTTAAGGTTCATCTTGAGCTTCTTATTTACCCACCAATTTATTTCACCAACAATCTGATAAGCTCCCTAGATTGCTTTCAAGACTTTAAAATAATTCTAAATTTTAAAATACTTCTCCATTTTTATTAGCCATGCTTCATCTCCATCCCCCAAAATAGTTCCATCAAACTTGGGTAGATTTAATTTTTTCATATCATGTGCTAAATCTACATCTACTCAAGATCTCGCTTCTTATGTCAATTCCTCATGCCTCTGCTCTTAAAGATGTTCTTGGTCATCAGGATGCTCTTTAGGTTCCTCCTAAGCATTATCCTCTTCATGGTCATGTACTTTTTATTCTAGGGTCATGATTAGGTCCCTAGTCTCTTGTATATTTATGAGGATTCAATCTAGCTTGGTAGCTTGCTCATCGACAAACTAATTTGGATCAACAGGGGTTTAGTATTCAAATTATCCTTACCTCCTAATCTAACACAAACCATTTTCTTCTTGCTTATCAAGGGAATAAGTTTTCTTTAATGAACACATTAAGTTCTAGAGTTTGAGCCTTAACTCTAATACCACAATGTAACAACCCCACTAAATTTTATCAGAATATATATATATATATATATATATATATATATATATATATATATATATATATATATATATATCATATAGATTTCACCACGATAAACTTAATTAGTGATCTTTAACTAACTATATTAATTTAGTTAACCAGAAAGGTTTATAGCTAATACACTTAGCTAAGGATCACCATGAATATCTATAACAATCATAAACAATACTAATATATATATATATATATATATATATATATATATATATATATATATATATATATATATATATATGGCATCTAATCATAAATGAAATAGTATAAATTCATCCACGGTTGATACAATCATTACAACCACTACTATAGAAGTATAATTATAAAAGTTAAAATTTTCAACAATACATAAAATACCTCAAATGATAAAACATGATAGAAATATCCACAGAGAAAAGTCTCCATGAATCGAGAGTTTCCATGGCTCAAGTATCAATATGTAATTTCAAGTGGTCCCTAATATAGTACTCCAGTTGGGAAGGAGAGCATCATCTAAGAACTTTTCTATATCAACCACAGTCCACATGTCCCCTACACTATCTCCCAAATAAGGGGATGGCCCTCCCTTCACGAATGGGTAAATATGGATGTTGAGGGAATCTAGAGTAACAAGCCAAAACCCAACTGTTGAATATATCTAATACATAATGTGTACCGTAAATAAATTCATTTTAATATGATATCACATAAATATGAAAACTATATCAATGTATAAAATGACAATGTTTAATTAAAATAATACTTTGGCCAATTTTATTAATAATTAGTGATCTCTATGATCAATAAAATTCATACACACCACTCAATTAGATTACATCTCATCTTGCTTTGATGGCACTAATTAAACCATTGGAATCCATCCGCTACTTATTTAGGGTCGTGAATGTGAGATTCGATAAAAATATATAATAATATTAAATACTAATAGATTCATTCATAATATTTCATTGTAGTTAATAAAAATCATGCTAAGTATATAAATATTGCATACATTCATTTAGTCCATCAAATAAAATGCAATGAATCCATAACATCTAGTTTATTACAAATAATAAAAAGAATCCAAAATAGTCCTCAATATAACATACCATATAGGTAATGAATATATCTAAAATGTTAGTTACTTGTATCACAAGTAACTTATAATTCTATTTCATCTTGAAATAGTCATTATAACATAGGCTTATATAATTGTTCATAATCTGCATATAAAACAAAAACTAGTCAAAAACATAACAATATGTTCTATATTTAAAATCTTAAATAATTTAATTTAATGTTTCTATACAAAAATTTAAAAATATTCTAGAATTCATTGACAGACTAAATAAAAATAATGTTTTCAAGCACTACAATATTATGCGCGTGTGCGTGCACACACACACACACACACACACACACACACACACACACACAAATGGTCAAACCAATTCAAATTTATGACACATTCCACAATTATATATTTTACCATGCACACACACACGCACACACACACACACACACACACACACACACACACACACACACACACACACACACACACACACACACACACACATCTTCAAATATCATTATAGTATCGTATAAATCAAGACAAGATCTTTATCAAAATGGACAAAATCATGAACAATTATAAAATAGAAAAGGGATTTTTACTAGATTTTGTTCTAATTTTACCTTATTGATTTAGAGATATTAAAAAAAAAATAGAACAATTCTAAAATGATTTTAATCACAATATCATTTGTAATGATGCAATATCACTATTCTCAGATTAATATCATGAGTGGGTGATTAATGATTTTTTAGAGGATAATAGAAAGATTAAGACTATGATGGTTTTCCTTTAGATGATCCTACCTTTGATATTTCTTCTGTCAACAATCACATAGAAGGTTATATAGATAAAAACCTCTTATAAAAAACCTAGTTATCTAAGATAATCCCTCAATCACCAATGCATTTAACAAAATATTCCAAGATCTAATATATTTCAATAAGCCTTCAAAAAGGTGCCTGTGTGATCAGTGATTTTCTTACAAGATAAAAAATGACTAGATTAATCTTGTAGGTTAGAGATCAATGAATAATCATTAGCAAATTTGGGATAAATTACAATGTCATGACTATAATTATAATATCACAACTTGCATGGCAATGTCACGAATCATAAAGTTTTGATTTTATAGATGGCCAAAAACTTGTCATAGTTAGAAAATTGTTAGCTATTACGGGTTAGATAATTAACACAAAATCAATGATTAGCATGTAAAACCATGATTTTTTATGAAAAATGTAACTTGTGAATCATAATATTGTATAAGGGTAAAAAAAATCCTATTAGAGAAAATTGTTAGTGATTATGTTAGATGGTTAATGAAAAATCATAATTCCTGAGGATAAAATTGTGATTGCGATGTCACAACTTGTAGAGTAATGTTGTTATTCACCTATGCATGGAGATATGTTTAATATCTGACACTTATTCTTGATTGAATCAACCCTGTAATAGATCAAAACAATACTAACAAGAAATATGATTAAATTGGGGGGGGATGAGGAAAAACACCACTAATCTAGAAAATTTGAACACAATGGATTAAATCAAGCAATTTAAAACCCAAAATGTCCAACTATCTAAGTAAGATCTAGATCCATTAGAATCAAATGTAAATAGATGAATACACAATTAAAACCAACATTCTAATCCTAAAGCTAATTGATCAAACCAAGATCAAAAAGATAAACGACAAGAGGATTGGATTGAGATTAACTTAGACTCGGAATTTTGACATTATGATTGCTTGATCATGGAATATGGAATCATGGATTTATTCATAGATTTTTCTAGCTCCTTATGTGGACATGAAGACATCATGGAATCATGAGTTGGTTTCCATGGAGGAGTGGCTTGCTTATATATAATATGGAGGGAAGGATTAATGGCTAGAATTTAATCTTGGGCTATTGGGATCGATGGCTAAGGATTTTCCAAGGAATTTGGAATCCTCTAAAATAGAGGCTTCTAAAGGGGGAGGGCTAAGTTAGTGAGGATTCTAGAATTAGAGGAGTTTAGAATCCTCTTAGGGATTAATTAAGATTAAGTAGGGGATTAGATAGGGATTAGGTGGATAATTAAGGACTAGAGGTGTAGGAGGGCCTAAGAACAGGCTTAATAGGTGGGTAGGTGGGTCATGGGAATTTAAAATTCTAAAATAATGAATAAGTGATATTAGGATAAGACTAAGGCTAGTAAATGAGGAAATGTTGAGGGGAGATAATAGATAAATGACTAGGATAAGGATAAAGGGGATAAATTAGCAGGATTAATTAGAATAATTAAGGTGAGTAGATTTAATTGCATACAAGAAGCATCTCAAATTGAATATTGAGTTTATTATTAATTTCAGCCTTATTAGTATACAAATATTTAATTCTTGTGATTAAATTATTATTATATATTTTTCATAACAAAGAAAAACATGTAATGATTACAATCATAGCTGGAGTCAATAAAAATGAACTATGTATATCCATTATAACAATGTGTAACTTGTAAATGAGGGAAAATAAAAAAATGGGTATAAAAATTGAACCTTAGGGCATAAATATATAACCATAGAAAGAAGGATGAAACTTAACAAGCATAACATTTTTAATTATTTGGATTGCATGATGTGTTATAATTAAGCACAAATATGAATGTAAAAGGTAGAAACTGATTTGATAACTATTCTTGTTATTTATAGAAATTAATAAGAGGATTAAGATACTTAGTATTTTACTATACTATGTAGGTCTAAGAATGCATGTAGAAGTCAAGAATTGTGGGAAACTAGATTGTGAGTCACTCAAATCAGGAACTAATTTTTTTGGCATGCTTAGACAAGTTTATTAGTGTCTAGATGGTACAAAATAATTATTATTAGTCTAATGGTTTTATTTGAGTGATTCTTGATTCCCTATTTTTAGATAGGCTATTATGACTACTTGGAAGCCATCTTTGTGTGTAATCTTCAAACACTGATTGTGTGCATAATCCCATAATTTTTTCTCCTCTTTGAAACCCTATGTCCACTTTCAACACTAAGTTTGGTCTACATAATGGGAAAGAAGGTGGGTCAAGCTGACCTCAACCACTCACTAATGAATGGCTTAGCACTAGCTACATATCCAATACTTTGAGGAGGGAATTCAAATTGAACATTGTTTTTTCGATTAGGTGTATGTGAAAAATAGTGATCCTTTGATGAGTACAACTTATAATCTAGATTTTGATACTTGACAAATGAAAATCTTGGATTGGATTTGAGGTGCTTCAAACTTGGCCAAGACCCACTCTTTGTGATTAATGGATGAATTAAAAATAATATGGTATTCCATTGGAATGTGAAAGTTTTTGAGTATGCTTGATAAGTGATTTCAAGATTGGTAATAGTATTAGACCTAATTTATAGGTATATGGGACTTTTTGGGTATTTTATCACACCACTAACATGTGAAACATATAGGGTGATATTATGGAGAAGTAACATTGTTATTATTTCATACCAATAAGAAATGTTTACAAACATGTACATATACAAATATTAATGCCAAAAATATTCACTATATAATAGGGTAGGCATTATCTTATCCTGTTGTAAAAGCTATGTAACCTCGAAGGTAAGCATATTACAAATGAACTATAGAAAGTTTGATTAAACAAATTTATTTAATAATCCTAACTACCATGAGTAATAAAACATTACTCAACTATATTTATTTTAAAAGGTGAATTAATCACCCCTTAAACTAAACCTAATATCTCCCCCCCTTAATTCAATATTGTCTCAAGTGAACAAGAGAGAGATTCTCTAAATGCCTTAATTTTTCCCATGCAAGTGCTTTAATGAAAACATCTGCACATTGTTGATCTATCGAGCAATACTAGAGCTAGATGTTATTTTAAACATGTTCACAAATGAAATGAATTTGTACCTTAATGTGTTTAATGTGTTCATGAAATATTGGATTGAAAATAAGCTTCATTACTCCTTCATTGTCTACATGAAGAATTGTTGGTTGATTCTATGGTACTCCAAATCCTTCAAGTATACATTTAAGCCAAATTACTTCATAGATAGCTCCTCCTATGGTGCAATATTCTAATTCTATGGAGGATCTTGAAACACAAGTTTGATTCTTTCTCCCTCATGATATTGGTCTAGATCCCAAAAAAAATACAAATCTTGAGGTAGATTTCCTATCACCAATGTTCCCTACATGATCTAAATTTGAAAATCCTATTAAGAATAAATTATCATTCTTTCTGTACTCTAGGCCAAAATCCATGGTTCCTCTAATGTATCTTTATACCTACTTTGTTGCTTTCTAGTGAGAAACTTTGGGCTCTTACATGAACCAAGATAGATAACTGACTGCATAGTTGATGTCTGGCCTAGTATAAGTCAAGTAAATACCAACTGCCAATATAGAGTTCCATCTACCTGTGGTGATGGATTGGCTTGAGACAGCTGAAGTTTTGTCTCCATAAGTGTGGAAATAGGTTTATTGTCCATCATGTGAAATTTATCGACAATTATCCTAGCATATTTGAGTTGAGATATAAATATATGATTTCCTCTCTACCAAACTTCTAAACCAAGACAAAAAAGCATAAGTCTGAGATCTATCATGTCAAATGATTGATTTAGATCTTTCTTTGTTGGCTCAATCATCTTCACTAAATTGTTAGTGATGACTAGATCATCAACATATATAACTAAGATAACCATCTCCCCCTTATTATTTGAAGTAGATATTTAGATCATATAGACTTATTTTGAATCCATATTTCAGAGATGCTCATTAATTTTGGTTTACCATGCATTGGGAGCCCGTTTAAGACCATATAGTGATATGACAAGTCTAAAAACTTTATCTTCTTTTCCAAGTTTGATAAAACCTTATGCTAAAGTCATGTAGACTTCATCCTATAAGTATCCATTAAGAAATAAATTTTTTACGTCCATTTGATGGAATTTCCAATTTTTTTTTGCATATATAAAAAAATCATCCTAATTGTTTTGATCTTAACTTTAGGAGCAAATATCTACTCATAGTCAATGCCATCTTTCTAAGCATATCCCTTTACAACTAGCCTTACATTGTGTTTTTCAAGACTGCCATCTACTTTGCACTTCATCTTGAAGATCCATTTGCATCTGATTGGCCTCTTCCCTGGTAGAAGGTCTACAAGCTATTTTATTCTTCATCAATAACTTATATTCTGCATTCATGGCTTCTTTCTAAGGTTTTGATTGTAGGGATTCTTGAACTGAGGAGGTTCAATAATATGACTTATTAAAGCTAAATTGACTTCTCCTTGAGCCATACTATGAGTCCTTAGTCCAGTGGTGGATGTAATTGAAACATTGTTTAGTTTAGCATCTCTTAGTGTACTTATATACCATTTAGGCATATGTTGAGTAGTTCTTGTGGGTTGTGTAGTTGTACCATCATTACCATTATCACTATCATCTTCTAGTGGATTTCCATCTTGTGCATTATCTATGGGACAATGTGTTTATCAAGTGAGCCTGTAGAAGGAGCTTATGCTTCTTTGTTATCAAAGAACTCAAATCCTTGCTAGAGCAAACTTGTTTAGTTCTTGGATCCATGAGTCTATAGGAAAGTGTTTCTTCATTGTATCCTAAAAAGACATAATTTTTTACTTTGATATCAAGTTTAATCTGTTCCACTTTGGGCATGCGAATCCTTGTTTAGAATCACAAAATTGAAGATGTGTTATAAATGGATTTTTTTCCTGACCAAACTTCAGGTGGAGTTATTCCATAAAGACTGGCAGTGTGAACCCTATTAAGTAGATATACAACAATTTTGACTACTTCTAGCCAAAATTCCTTTGCCAAACCTAAATCATGTAACATACATCACACTATTTCCATAATAGTATGTTTCCATTATTAAACAACTGCATTTTTTGATGGTGTATGCAAAGGTGCCATTTGATGATGACTACCATTTTCTTGTAAAAAATATTTAAACTCATTACTGGTGAATTCCCCCTCATGATCTAAGTGAAGGGTATTTATTTTTTGACTAGATTCTATTTCAACAACCATTTTTAATTTTTTGAAAATTTCAAAGGTTTGACGCTTTGTTTTCACATAGTAGACCCACATTTTTCTAAAATAATCATCAATAAAGAGCATGAAGTACTTAAACCCAACATGACTAGATGTCATCAGATTACATAGATCAGTATACACTAGATCAAGTTTTCCATGGACTTGATATTTACTTTTCTAAAATGATTCTCTATGTTGTTTGCCTGCTAAGAAATCTTGACATTTGCATGTACCCTTTTTAAGAGGTATCAATCCTCTTAACATTTTGTAGCAATGGAGTATGTTGAGATATTGAAAACTGATGTGGCCAAATCTTAAGTGCCAGAATTATGTCAAGTTTATGTCCTTTATTATGAGTACTTTATTTTTTTGAATGAAATCAAGCTAAAACATATGATTCACATTGGATGCTTATGCAACAAGTTTTGAACTTTTAGATTTATCTTTGATCAGACACATTTTATTTCCACCTTTATAATCAAAGTCAATATTTAAATTATGGTCCAAGAGTTGACTAACTGATAACAAATTCTTTGTTAAAATAGGTACATAGAGAACATATATGATTTTATACTTTTGTGTGCCTAGGGGTAAGGCAATGTTACCAATGCCTTGCACACTGTATGAGGTATCATCACCTAAATAAACATGATTTTTATTGGGTGTGTATTTTAAAGTTAAAAACCAATATTTTTTACCTATTGTGTGTTAGATTGCACCTAAATCAACATACCATATGTCACTTTATGATGTGGATTCTTTATATAAATCAATATAATACATGAAGTCTTCATCCTCATCATGTTCTTCTAGTTCAACAATGTTACCTTGTTGTTTTGATTTCCTCTACCAAATTTCCTTTTTCTGTCCCTGTGGTTTACTTTGACATGATGGGGATGATTTTTGGGTAGTGGGCTTCTAGCCACTAGAATATCCCTTCTAAATGTATTATACCAATAATATTTTAACTCATGTCCCTTACAACCATAAATGAGACATTGTTTTTTTGATTTACCCCCTTTTTTATTATGTTGAGGACTCTATTTTTATGATGGTTTTGAAGACTTGATGGTTTTTTTGTAGTTATGTGAAGTGATAACATGTTATTCTCCTTTTTATTGAGTACTAAAAGACTCTTCTTATTGAAACATGTTCACCAGTTTTTAAAAACTTGGTTGTTATTCTGTGATAGTCAAAGTGGTCACAAAAATCCTATATGAATGCAAAGTGCTTTCCAACTACAATGATAAAAAATAAGCATATGCCATAGTTTCCCTAAGATTCAAGAATATTTTAGCAAATAAAGTACCTAGATATATCGAGCCACTTTATACTCTCATACTAATGTTGTGACCCCATCACATCCATTGCTGAATCCCCCATGACCGTAAGGGAAGAGGATTCATCTCTTAGTCATAAGAGAACAAAAGGTTCAAGATGATTGGAAAGGGTGTTCTAGAATGAATGAAGGGACATAATAGAGAAAAACATTATGAATTGTGATTACATCTGTGGGCTACCATTTAAAGTTGTTAGATCACCATACTAGTGGGATATGGTGAACTCTATCAATGAAGCCCCTAAAGGGTTCACCAGCCTAGGTTATGAAAAGATGTGCACCACTTTGTTTGCAAAAGAAAAAAAAGATGTTGAAGATTCATAGCAACCCATCAAGGACTCATCATTATTTCGTATGAATGAAAAGATACAATAAATAGGCCATTGATTAATGTGGTTGTAGTGTACCCTAAAACATTATCTAGCCCAATTCATGAAAGGTTTGCCCCACATTATTGGGAAAATAAAGAAAATAGGTTGAAGATCCATTATAACATATCAATAATTGAAGCATTGAAATAGGGGTGTTCGTCATTTTTGATGGATAGAAAGATACAAAAAATAAACCATTGACTAATGTGGTCGTAGAATGCCCTAAAAGGACCATGTTTATGAAGGCCATTAATTTTGAGGGGCAAGTGAAGGATGCATGATTCATCACCAACATAAGGGACAATGCAAAAAATTATAGAATGTGGATATGTTGGTTGAGGAAAAGTATGGGCATATATTTTGGACACATTATGCATTCATTCCCTCAACCTTATGTTTAACAAATTGAACACCAAAATTGATAGGATCAAAAAAGTCTATAGGGAGGCAAGCAAGATCCAAATGTTCATAAGCAACCATCACATCCCAATAAATTTCCAAGACCTTCTAAAAGCTGTAGCCATTAAAGATAATTATTTTCTTAAAAATCATCCATGTATAATTCTAGTTTAATTTTGTAAGTTTTTAATTTGTAGAATTTTAATTTTTAAACTTTTTTGTTTATTTTATTTATGTTAATTTATTATTAGGTTTTTAAGACTTGGTTTGCCTCACACACACTCATCTTGAGATGACTTATCAAGCTGCATGAGGCATTGAGCAACATGGTCATCAACCACATTTTGGGTATATGGTGGCGATTGAATACTAAGAGGTATCATGTCCCCTTCTTGGGTTTAGAGAGGGTGAAGACCCTTACTGTTTTTCTTTTGGTTTCCCATCGGCTAAGGGGTGAAGGAAAAAGGGAAACATAGTTATTTTATTTTTAAGTTACCAAGGTAGATTCATGTCAAAAAATTTCCTATATTAAGTGAAAAGGGTCACTTATTAAATATATTATTTTAACCCTTGGAGCGTCCCACTTTTAGAGTTGTTTTGGAGGGAAAATATTAGAAAGGGAGCTGGAGAGGTCCATTTTTAACATCTATCATCTATTATCAATTAATTATTTTGAGTTAAGCAAGTTTTGTTGCATGTTCAACCATTGGGGTTAAAAACCCTCATTATCTTTTAGACTTGGGGATGAAAACCCTCAATTCTTATTGGTGACTTCATTCAGGGGTCATAGTTAGATAAAGCATCAACATTTCAGGCATCTATGGCACATTTGGAGTGTGATGCAATAGCTAGGGTTGACTTTTGAGGTGTGACACAATGAATAAAGGATTTTTGGAGGGCAATAAGCTTTCTAGAGGGTCAAATCTTAGCTAGAGGACTGTTCAATTGGTGGATTTTTTTGTTTTGACATCTATATAATCCACTAATTTTCAAGCCTATAAATTATTCAAAAAATTTAGATTTGATGTGATAAATGAATTGGTTGAATTTACATATTTTTTGAGGGTTTATATGAAGTCTAAATTTTATTTTCATGCCAAAGTATATTTTTCCAAAATTTTATAATTTTTGGTTAGGTTTTCTACAAATTTTAGAATTTTTTAATTTGGCCCTAAAAGGGATATTTTAGTGGTATCAAAGCCATCTCCTTTGCCAAATATGGGGATTGAGTTGTTTGTAGGGTTGCCTACATGACAAACAATAATAGAGAGGTTAAACGGTATGAAAGAGAGAAAAGAAAGGGGCTATAATAGTAAAGAGAAGGGTTTGAATAATTAGGGCATAAAAATATGGATGATTGAGATGCAAATTATGTTTGATTTGAGAAATTTGCTCAAAATCAAGATTGTATGACATATTCATGGCATGAATACTTTTCAACCATCCAATGGTGAGGGGAGTGATTCAAGAGCCAACCCTCCTCTTACACAAAGAATGATTGTTGGATCTACAACTAGGCCTTTCTAGCCTAACTTCCTTCATAGAGAGGTGGAGATGTAGCCTTTAGTAATGGATGATATTGCTACCAATTATGTAGAGTACAAGAATTCCACTTGAGATTAAGGGAGAAATGAGCCTCACTAATTTCATGCAGTTGAAGAGGAAAAAAGAGAGAGCTAAATTTGATCCTAGACCTCAGAATAATCAAAGGGATCTTTGACAATTTCTGGGAAAGCTCACATTTTCAACATTTGATAGATCTACCAAGAGTAACACTCGAGCTTGGATCTAAAAGGTGGATACATACCTTTTTCTCTAACCTATGATGGAAGATGAAGCCATCAAATTTATGCATTTACATCTTGAGGGCATGACACATGAGTGGTGGTACCATGGTTTGGTCATATAAGGGCAAAACCTCATCAACTCTTATGATGTGTTCAATAGGAGGTTAATTTAGAGGTCTGAAAGGGTTGATTTGGAAGTTTATTTTAGGGAGTTAACGTAGCTAAGATAAAAAATTCTATGGATAATTATGTGATTGATTTTTAGAGAGTTTCAGTGATGGTACCACATGTTTTTGAAGGAAGGCTTGTGGTTTTATTTATGGAAGGATTAACTAATCCACTCAAGGTTTAGTCAAGGATTTCAACCCTTATCCCATCCAAGAAACCATCAAAAGGGTTTTTGATCTTGAATCAGAATTACTTATGAGAAAATTTTTGTCTTTTAGATAACAAAGGACACCTCCATGTGGACAGCCTAAGACTACATCTTTCGAGCATCCAAGGACACCCCCATATGAACAAAAAAGAAGCCCATATCAACAAGGTAATGGACAAGAAAAAGATCCACCAAAGACAAAAACAAAGAAGTGGAATCAAGGAATAAGTTAAGAAGGAGAAATTTATGCTTCACTTTCAAATATCCTTAGAAACTAGATTATCATTGCCTTAATAGAGGGCAAGTTCAATACCTTGAGGTGGTATCAGATGGAGAAGGGGAAGAAGAAAAAGGGGCAGCCCCTAATGAAGAGGAGAAAAAAATTAAAGAAGAGGGTAACCAGATGGATGGAACCCTTTCCACATTGTTTGATGCTCCTAGATATCACCTTTTTAGAGTGAGATGAGTGTTACAAGGTAAAAAAGTATGAAACATAGTGGGGCAGTCATGCATGCTTTGGCCAAATTCATGCAATATTTGATTTGTGATAAAAATAGATCACAATGGTCTAAAATATTTTCTCAACAAAACTAATTTGAGTGATAGGCAACAAACGTGGGTAATCCAAATTCAATCTTATGACTTTGATATTGAGTATGTTAAAGGGAAGATCAATGTAGTTGTTGATGCATTGTCTAGGAACCCTACTCTTTGTTCTGTGATTAAAATTACAATGGGTTGGAAGATTTTTATAACAATTGAGTATGCAAATAATGAATTTAATATTGTTGTGCTTGAAGGTAAAATTGAGGATGAAAGGCACATGATAATAGATGGTCTAATTTTTTACAAAAATATGATCTTTTTGGTCCCTTAGTCTAAGATAAAATGTAAAATAATGAGAGCTATTCATGATACACCATTGGATAGACTTATGAGGCATTTAAAAACATATAAACAAGTAAGGGAAATATTTTTTTGAAAGGGAATCAAGGGGGAGGTCCTTCAATACATTTGGGAGTGCCTCACTTGCCAACAAAATAAGGTAGAACAAGTTTTTCCAACTGGCTTGTTGCATCCCCTACCCATTCCCCTAAAAAATGGGAATGTGTCTCCATGGATTTCATCATGGGACTTCCCATGGTTCAAATTAAGATTTGTATGTTTGTGGTGGTTGACAGGCTCACTAAATATGTTCACTTTTTCCCTATTCTAGCCAGGTATAATGTACCTTTAGTGACTAAAGTTTTTTTCAAGGAAGTTTTTTAGACGTCATGGCTTGCCTAGAAACATTGTGAGTGATAGGGGCAATAGGTTTTTGAGATTTTTTTGGAAATAACTCTTCCATTTAACAAACACAAAATTGACTCCTAACACTAGATATCATCCACAAATTAAATGGACAAACGTAGATAGTAAGTAAATGGATTGAAGGATACCTATGGAACTATGTTTTAGGGAAGCAATCATCTTGGATTAAGTGGTTGTACATGGGTAAACATTTATACAATACGTCATATCACATATCAATTGGTATGTCACTCTTTAAGGATTTGTATGTGTATGATGCACTTTAATTTATGGATTTGGTCTTGAAAGATAATATAGTGTTGGGGGCCAAGGATTTAGTAAAATAGAGTCATGATATACTAAAAGTGCTCAAGAAAAACCTCCAACATGCCCAACAATAGAAAAATTTATGTGCATACAAGCACTAGTTGGAGAGAAATTTTATGATGGATGACATGGTGTTTTTGAGGTTGAAACCCTATAGGTAGTCTTCTCTCAAGCATAGTGGAACAAAAAAACTTAAACCCCATTTCTATGGTACTTAGAAGGAAAATGCAAGAGGAGGGTATCCAATCAATGACAAGGCTTACGATTTGTATTTTTGTTGGTAAATAAACTACAATAATTATGATTCAATTTTTAGGTGAAAAGATGCACTACATAAGAAATAACACATTATCATATGATAGTGTGGTAAATGTTGCTATATGGGATCACAATTTTCAATTTATGCAAAGTGTGCATTATCTTTTTGAGGGAAAAGGCAAGCAATTAAGGGTTGTTACAATCCTTATACAACCCATGTCTATGGTGTTTTAAATGGATGTGTTAAGGGAAAAACTTGGATAGACATGAGAATAGTAAGAGGTGATAAGTGTTATGACCCATGGGTCATTGCAAGAGTTGTTGATAATCATTTGATGGCTATTTTTTACATTTATAGCTTGTCTCATTCACAATTTTTAGTGTACATGTTATGCATGGGTCTCAAAGAGGTGAGAATTACACCCTTCAACATGAAGAGGGTGGTTCAAAGATACATAAATGAATTCCAAGCCACCATAAGGTAAATAAAAAAAGAAAGAGGAAGTTTTTACATTCATATTGGAAGCAACAAGAAAATACCACTTGGTTTTAAAATAAGAAAAAATTGCAAGGGAGGACCAAGGCAATAAGGAAGGATGTACCTTATGATACTAGAGATTGACAATTGGGTCAAAAGGGTGTTATTAAACACCAATGTTTGTCCTAACTTGCTTGTTTCATTTTTAGGTTTATTTTGAAGATCCCTTGCAAAGGTCAATGCAAGGAATAATTTGGCTTCCATACATGGGCAACCAATTGGAAGGGATGATATGGAGGACATGGAAGAAGATTAAAGGTCCATCATAGATTGAGAAAAGGCTCAAATCATGAAAATTGTATAAAATTTATAAAATTGTTGGCAATAATCTTGGCTATTGACCCTCCAAAAAGGGCACATTGTTTGTACATGGCAGCCAACTAAGAGGCCACAAACTATTGTTAGAAGGTATGGAAATTTTGCTTCTAAAATTTTTGAGTTGCGCAATATATTAAAGCCACCCATCATGCATAATAAATTTGATTTTGGAAGCATTATGACACTTACATTACATGAAAATGTTGCTTGGTGTAATTTTGATTTTGTGCAATCCAAAATATTAGGTTTTTAGCCTTTACTACATCCTCTTTATTATGAAGGAAGTACTGACTTTTGTGCACATCTACAACTATTATGTGTTTTTTATTTTGTGTAATCAATTTTTTTTAAAAAAAAATTCTACTATAGTCCCCTGGTAGGAACAACATGACTGATTTAATTGCTTATTGTCTTGAGTTCAAGAAATGACATATTTGGAGACCATGATTTACACAAGAAATGGGTAAAATTTGTGAGTATGGAACAACAATGTACCTTAATTTTATTTTAACATTACTTTGATGTTTACATGGTCACATACTTACATAGCAGTGATGAGAAGGGGTAGAATAGGATAAAACATGTTTTGGATATGACGGGGACCATTCATAGTGGATTGCATATGGTGATGAGTTGCTTCAGAAGTATGTTGCACCTGATAATTATTTTGGATACTTATTTACACATTTGGGATTATTCCTCAAAGCATAGAGGAATGAGTAAGGTGAGTTGGGACTATAACCTTACTAGTATCCATTCATTGAGGTTGGTTCAAGTGGACCTCTACAAACAGGATAGTGGTTTGACATCTTTCAGAGGCCATGATTGGATTGATATGATGGTAGATTTCATCATGCCCAACTCGTTATTGAGTGAGTTGGAGGTATGGGATCATAGAGAGCCACTAAATGGTTTTTATGTGGACTTTGACACCATGGAGCAACCTCCAAAACATAGGTACAAGGTAATCATATTCTCTCATGTTTCTTGTTGTAACTTTGGGTCACATAACACCCCATTTGAAGGTATAAGGGAAAGGTTTTTTCCTATCTTCCACTTGGTATTGAAAGGGATAGTTGATTTAGAACATATGGATCCTTTTGAGGGCTATGAGAAACACTTTTAGCTCTTGGGGGTAGCCCCCAAAACATAGGTACAACAAGGTAAGGCTTTGGTTTGGATATTTCATTTCATGGGAGGCATTGATAAGGAGAGCTTGCATAGTGAAGAGTGTTTGGACAGCCTCGTGGATTTTTTAATTTCTTAAGGACAAGAAATTTTGGGTGGGGGGGGCTATAATATTCCCTTTTTTGGTATAAACTTGCATAAGTCCTTAGCCTTAAAATTTTCCCAAAAAGGCTAATAGAAAAAGAGAAAAATGAGACATTTGAGGACTTCAAAAGTATTTAATAGAAAAACACTTTATGATCTAATTTCCACTTAAATTGGGGCCTTTTAAAGGTCATGGGAACTTAAGGCCTAAAGTATTTTTTATAAGAAAGATTTATATATTATCTTTTTAAAAGAAAAAGGTAAACTCTTCCTCCTTATTTTGGGTGCCACACTTGAAGGAGGGATATAAAAGGTAAGGAAAGACTCATTTGGAAAGGTTATGAATTTTGGATCTTGGAATTATTGATCAAGTATGTCAAGCTTGTTCACCAAAACTTGAAGATGAAAACCTTCAAATGTGACAAGGGTTTGGGGATGAAAACCTTCATTCCTACATTTATGGTAGCTCTATTCAATATCTATAATTACACTTCAAATTTTCATGGTTTCATGTAATTAGATCTACAAAGGTGTTTCAAAACACCACCTTGTATAGAAGATTAGTGAACACCTTTGGAGGCTTTGTGATTGCATTTATTTAGGTAAAAGAGGTGGGAAAACTTGATCGGAGAGGTTTGGTTGGTCTAGGAAGCCATCCCTAGGGTGGCAAGTTTCTTTGGAGGAGTGGAAACCCCTCTCAAGAGGCTTAATTAGATTTGAGACCCTATTCTAGGGTCAAAAGGTAATTTTGATATTTTATTCTAGCATTGGCGAGTTGTTTGTGGATAATTTGCAGGGTTTTAGGGCCATTCTATGCCCTAAAAATATTCAAAAATTACTATAATATTTTACAACTTGGGTGGTTTGCTTGGGAAGGGTTGGAAAGTTTGTGGAAGGGTAAATTCAAGAGTTCGATTACCAGATTTATTTCTCTAAGTGTGGTTGTGGGGAACACCATATCAAGTAACCCTTATGTGACATACTCATTTATAGGAGATGCACAAATTCTCAGCCAATCTATCAAATCTCCAAGTTCTGTATTAGGTTTATTTACCTATGTATGGATTAATTTCATCTCTCTTATGGCATTGGGGTGTTTGGAGACCATTGAATTCATGTGATTGATGATATTTCATCCATCTATTTCCATCATCAAAACCTAAAATACATATTGATGATCACTGTACCTTATTCTTATATATACAATTTATCCTACCTTATTGTTCTCTAAGTTCCACATTCTTCAATAAACATATTTTTCCACATTATTTTTTACCCTATTAATATATTTAATATTTTCTTGTGAGGCATGTTTTCACTTAGCATCATTTTAAGTAAATTTTTGAAAAGTACATATTTTATAATGTTTTTTTATTTTAAGGCATGATAAGTCTCTATATATTGATCTATTATGCTTCATTTGGACACATGCTAAGATTAAGACTAACATAGAATTAAGATACAATTTAATTGTAAAATTGGATGCTTTAATGTTCATTGTGATTATTATGAGTTAATGTTATGTTTTTATTTATTAGATACAATGATTTATAAATCATGCTTGTGCAAAAACTATTATTTGAGTTTTGAGATGCCTATGCTATGTGATTATATGATTTGTGATTCTATAATTTATTATGATTAATTTTCATAATTATGATTTGTGATTCTATAATTTATTATGATTAATTTTCATAATATTATTAATCATTTGATGTTTTATTTTAGTATATAAATTGGGTATGGATGACCATGAGATAAATAAACATGACACTTTTAATTCACCTAACCCAATAGCTAAAACATGACCTTGAATCCCTTAGTCATATTATCACATGTTTTATACCTTACTTTTTAACATGGTTAGATGGTTGTATTTCAAATATGTTCCCTCTTTCACTTTACACCAATTTTTTTTTTAATTGTACTATTGTTCTAGTCTCTTTTTTGGTAAAATATTGATATGTAAGTGGTGTGTAATTCTTAGGAAATCATATTACATTTCAAAGATTTAAAATTATATTACATAATTTAAAAGAAAAGGATAATTGAACTTGTAAAAATGGTTAGTTATTAAGTTAATATTTTTACCAATCATAAATCTAAATAAAAGGATAACTAAAATTGTAAAGATAGTTAGTTAGTATGTTCAGATTTGTACCAAACATAAATCTAGTGTAACACATCTCATGTGAAATTACTGTGTTTTACATATTATTTTAATGTATGTATAAATTATATTTCTATAATTTAAAATAAAATAAATAAAAATGTTATTTATTTAAAATTTAGTTGGATTTGTGTTTCTCCATGAGAAGAGTGTGAGCTAGTCATTGAAGTGTTTAATCTACGAGCTTTTTCATTTATGGTCATCCTTAATTAGATACCCTAACCATTAATGCATCAAGTGTGAAGAGAACCATAATGTAGAGTGTGAAACTAATTTAAATCATGGAATGTTAAGCTTTTATAAAAAAAATAAATTTAATATTCAATCATTTGTACCATATTTTCTAAGAGAGGAATGAAACTACAAAGATGCAACTAGGTATCCCCACATCCATTCAAAAAATAAAATTTAGGAATTTAAAATCAATGTGGGAGATGGAAATCATAAATATTACATAATATGTATTAACCATATGTAGAATTGGAGTTAACTGAAAATTTAAATGCAAAATACTTTAGAGCTCAAATTTTTACTCATCATGGTATTTCACCTATTGAGTGCATCATAGTAAAAACATCAAGTGTTATTGTAGAATGAAGAGGTTCATTAAAATGATTCATTCAATTATTTATTTCAAACATAGTAACTCTAGGGGTACGCCATGAATAATTAATATCATTAATATAAGAGTCATTAATCACATAAGAATGATTCACATTATCTACATTTTTTTAATTGTAGTAAAAAAAAGAAAGAATTTAAAAAATATTTTCCATATTATTAGCATCCAAGCAAAGAGTAAAAACATAAGGATTTGCATTAAAGGAAGCACTTTCAATATTTACATTCAAAGGATGAGTATAAAGATAAGCCTTTTAAATATTTGCACCATTTTCCACATTTACATTCAAAGGCAGAGTAGGAACACACGTATCTATATCATTCACACAAGATTCATCATTTATTTCCTTAGTAATTAATTTTTTCATAACAATTTACATTCCATATTCATGAGGGTTCAAATAAAGATGATACGTTGCCAAAACATTATTTTTATTTACATTTTCACATGGTCTAATAAGGTTGAGATTTATTTATCTTAACCTTTTATCTTCAATATTATAAAAAAGATATCATCATCTAAAGTAGCATAAGGAAATATAGGAATGACATTAACAAAATTTAGATAGTCAAATGCATAAACAAAATAAATATCCATCATGTTTGAAAAATACATCACAAAGAGAGAATGTAGAAACCCTAGAAGGTATAAGTGTTCAAATAATGAAGAGATTTAGTAATTATGTTTTAGATAAATGTTGATTACATTCAATTAATATGTGCAAAACACACTAAAACATTTGCACAAGAAAAATATATCACATATAAGTTTCAAAATGGTAATTCAGATTTGTCTTAGTGGCCAAGAATAATAAGCAAGCATAATTAAAATTATGAAATAAGAAAAAGACACCAAAAAAAGCAAAAGACATGGCATGAACATGCTTTAATAGAATAATGGGATTTTAAGATCAGAATTTTATGGCTCAGACATATAACAGACTGTGTGTTAAACTTGAGCTATTGGCTATAAGAAAATATAAATGGCATCTATTTCCTAACTAATGATTCTAACTATTGGTTCCTAGTTGTACATCTCTATCACTCAACCTCACACACTTGAATAAAATGGAAAATAAAGATGAAAAACTCATCAATTTGTCATTATAGCTAGGAAAGGGTTTCTCATCAAGAATGGACCAAATGGTGAAAATAACTGAGAGGCACCGATAGAGGGTATGGTCAACTCCCTACTACTTTTGGCTCTACCTAAACCAAGGTGTGAGGACCTATGGGGGTAGATTGTTCACATGGAGAGATTCTAAACTTCAACCTCTATGGGGATTTTTAGCACAAATAAAAAATGTGACTAGGGCACAACCAAACTTGTTCACTCCACCAAGGAAGGGTTGTCACATGGAATACACAAATGCACTAGATCATATACAAACTACTGAACATAGATATAAAAGTGATTACAACCTTCATTCTAAATAATTTTCAACAACAAGGGATGAATGGAAGACTACAATGCTAAGCTTTAAAATATAAGATGCAAATACATAATAAATAGAAAAGATCTTATGAATTTACAAGCAAATAACAATTATGATATGCAATAAGGGTGTATTATTTGAAGGGTAGGACAAGGTTAGATAGGTTGATAATAATAAAAAGAGTGGTGGTGTGTTGGTATTTTTCAAGTAATAGGGTTTATTTCAATACTCATGACATCACTTATTGCAAAGATGCAAAAAAATGACTTAAATCTAAAGGGAACTACCAGGAGTAGTTTGCATCTATTGGTGTCAATACAATGCAAACATCTAAATGATCCCTAAAACCTTAGAACATACACTAAAACTAGACTCTAAAATACCTTTCCCTATCAAATTCATGAACTTAGGGTGCCATTAGAGGTATTCAAGAAAATATTTTTAAATTTATATGCAAAAAGGGGTTTATAACCCATATCTATACCCAAGATGATAATCATACATAAGCATAAAACTAGATATACAATTAACATAGCATGTAAAACATATCATTGCATTTCATTAATAGGAAAAAGTAAGAACCATAGGTATTTTTCATTATCTTGAAAAGAGATCTTACATACATATGAGTTTCAAAATGTTACCATGGGGACAAACATGGTGGATTTGCTCCATGTTGGACATGGGGAGTCATTTAAACATGCTCTCAAAGCTTGCTAATGGTTGTACAGCTATAACCACATTAGCAAGAGAGATAACATGCACACAATAGTGATCTCAAAATTTATAAGAGCCTATACTTAGGGAAAAAAATAAAGACCAACAATAACAACTTTGAATAGAAGACAAAAACCTCCTATTTATACATTTTGCACCCTTTTCAAATTTGAGATTGTGGGTTACAATTTACAAAATTGTAAAACATCCATCCAAATTCCACAAAAATGATCCCAACTAGAAAATATTCTATGTCATACCTAAAATCTTCATCAATTTGCAAGTTTAGTCATTGATCTAACTACCTCTAAAAGGAATGATGAATATTTACAACAAACCCTTTGGTTTATTGATTTGAGATGCCATTTTACATGATCTAGAAGGTAAATTTTTGTAGTGGAGGCTGAAAAAACTTTGTCTTCATGTGTAACTACATGTATATACCCTTGACCACTTGCTTACACAACTATAACCTCCTGGACAATAACCTTTCCTCTTATGCATGGCATGGAATAACCTGCTCTTGCAGTGATGGAATGAAAATGCTTAGGTTGTGGTAGAGGTAGAAAATGACTCGTGACCATTTGAAAAATATACTTTGGTATGGCCCATAGACCTTATTCTATGCTTTTGATTTCATTTGGAAAATTTTTTCTCTATTTTTAGATGATCTATATGTGAAATCCCCACTTCCTTATCATTGTATTTGTTTAGAAGTGCTCTTTGACCTCTTGCTCGCACAACTAGAACCTTACAATGAAGACCTTATTCTACATTTTAAGAATTCTTGTTCCTCCATGAAGGAGCCATTAATTTTAGATTTAAATTTAAATATTCCATATCTTGACACATGACATGCCACATTAGATCTAACTTGGCCCCCACAGGGCCCTAAAAGTGACTAAGCTACTTAATTGGCTCCAATCCAGACACATGTCACTCTTTCATGAAGTCTTGAATCTAGATCAAATACACACCATTGATATTGTAAAAAGTTTGGGATTTGAATTCATTGTGGGTCATTGATATTCATCTTTGAGCTCACAAAATTATGCCATGTGGTAGCATCTCATGAGATCCAAGCTCTTTTTTATTGCTTAGGTGTTATCATGCCACATAGAAGTCTGTTGTTAGATCTCTGGCCTTGTTGAAATATCAACTCTTTTCTCACACCATTGGATCTTATAAATATGCTCAAGATTTAATTATGAGCTGTGGGATTGACACTTATTGCTTTTGCATTCATTTTGAGCTCTGTTAAAATGTCCACCTTAGATCATGCATCATTGATCTAATTTGCATGGATTAAATGTTCTACATTGATCCTTTGAATGTAGGATCAAATGTGGACCATTGATCTATATCTAGTTCATCATGGTTGTGACACATGTCACTAATACGTTTGACTCAAACCCTTTGAAAAGTCAGCTCTTGTTTGTGTCATCGATCTGTTGGATGCATAATCAATTGCAAACTATTAATTTACTTGGTCACACGATCGACCATGAACTATCAATTTTATTGGTATCCCTCTGAGATTAAGACACTTGTATTTATTTAATTCCTTTGAAGGATGTTTGAATTATTGACCCTCACTCGCTATTAGATATTCATTGCATGAACAAATGCAGATCATTGATCATGAAGCTACACTTATTGACTCAGGTGAATGCCCATAGCTAGTGATCTATACAATAAGCTCCTAGGATATTTACACATGTCAACCCTACTTATCATGAGTCTTCTTGACTTTTCATCCTTTATCATACACCATTAGATCATCTTTTCTTGAGTTAATGTACACCATTCAATTGCAATCCACTAGGTCAAATGTGATTGGTTCGTGTAGACAATGAAAATAATTAAGTCAGAGTTTAGGGAATAAATAACTTAGAATTGAATCTTAGCCTAAAGTTTTGTTATGTACGATAGAATATTTGGGATAGGACTTTAAGCTAAGTTTATAACAAAGGGACCAAGCGTTAGTTAGACTATGATGATAGATAAAAGGGACCAAGGGGCACGAGACATAAAAGGGACCAAACATGAATTTTAGACTAAGGGTTGGTCATGTTAATAAACATTACTAAACTTTAGTATAAAAATTAAACTAAGTCTATGGCATATTTAAAACACTCGCATGTAAATTGTCCCTGCCAAATTTGAATTTAAATCAAAGGGCCTAAGCTAGGGTAATTAGAACAAGGGTTTTAAGATGATCAGACATGAATTCAACTTGGCTTTTGATAAACCAAAGGCTAGTAAAGACCAAATTAACATATCTTTATAACCCAAACATTTTCCATCCCAAATGGACTCTATTCAATCTAAAACCTCCAAGATCAAAAGGAAAATTATTTAGTCTCTTACAGAACACTTGACTTCTGATGAACACTTAAAAATAGTAAGTGGGATAAATTGATTAGGCATTTATACTTAAAAAGGGCTCAATTGCTTCTATGCAATTTTGGGGACTAACACTAGTTCTCACCCAGGGATATACACCCCTTGCATGGGTAAAAATAACCCCAGAATGTAAGATTAGGTGCCAATCCATTGAGTCATGGATTTAACATTTAGTAAATTTATATCAATAGAGACCCATGAAGGCTCAACACAACAAGGCATACTAGAAAAAAAAGATTAAAAGGATCTAAAAATGAACATTAAATAGAAACATGAAAATAAATTGTACAAGCAAGGCCCAAAGCAAAGGGGCAACAAAGAAACAAAACAACAAGACTATACAGTATATAATTATGTACATATTTGCAGACTCAATCAAGGAAGTGTCTCAGATGTTTGTCATTGATTGGCAGCTCTAGTATTTCACCATCTAGGTCTCTTAGGAAAAAAGTGTGTTCCCCATTCTAACAGTCGATAGAATAGGGACCCATCCACAAGGCATCAAATTTTCTATGCTTGCCTTTCTCTTCATGCCTATTATCCTAAAGTAGAATCAGATCACCTACTTGGAAGGTTCTTGGAGTGACCTTCCTATCAAATATCTTCTTCAACTTTTCCTTGAACTTGAAGTGTCTTTTATGATATTGATTTTGATTTTCATCAAGCTCAATAATCTGGTTCATCTTGCTTTCATAGTGGTTGATTTTCTCATCATCTTCTAGTTGTTACATGAGCTGATAGGTTGGAAATTGCTCATAGGAAAAATTGCTTGAGCTCCATAGACAAGCTCAAAGGGATTTTTCCTAGAGCTCTCTTGGGTGTGATCCTATCATCCCAAAAAACAAACTTCAGCTATTCACCCCACTTCTTCTTATTTGCTTCCAATGTTCATCTAATGATTTTGAGCAAGTTCTTATTACTAGATTCTACTTGCCCATTTACCTGAGGGTTGTAATTGGAAGCATAGGTCGATTCAATCCTATACTCTTTTCACAATGCCATTAAAGTTTTAGCTTTGAAACTCATGGAATTATTAGTAATGAATTTGACAAGCATGCCAAATCTACAGATAATCTGATTTAGAAAAGAATCCATAGCCACCTATTATGTATCCTTCTTTGTAGAGACAACCTTAACCCATTTTGTGAAGTAGTCAATTGCAACTAGTATCCATCTATGTCTAGCTCTTGATGAATCAACAATTTATCCAATGAAATACATTCCCCATTGTCTAAATTGGCCTTCAATCATCATAGGATTAAAGGGAAGATAACCTGAAGCTTTCATCCTCCCAATAAAGCACTAATATTTCTTGCACTTTCTAACTTTCTGAGCAACATCTTTGAATAGTGATGACCACCAATAACTAGCTCTCAGAATTTTATGAGCTATGACTTTAAGTGAAAAATTTCCACCACATACTCCACTATGGAAGTCTTTAATCAGGTCAGTAATTTTTTCTTCTATCATGCATATTAAGAGAACCCCATCTAGATTATTCCATACAAGTCCATTTTTAGTCAGGAGGTATTTTTGGGAAACAAGCTTAAGAGTCCTCCTTTGATTCTTATCCAAGTCAGTGAGACATTTCATATTTTACAAGTAATAGACAACATCTTTATATCATGAAGACATATTAAATTGACTCAAGGAATCCATTAAAAATAGCAATGTTTAGCTCAACAAATTGTAAATTGGTCTCAACCATGAGCTTGGATAGACCATCCTTCACACTAACTTGGTGGTCTAAATATCCATGTCATACTCTTGCAATTTGTTAACCCACCTGCATATCCTTCTGGATACTTTAGTTTCAGTTAATATGTACTTCACCATGGTATGTAGGACATAAGCAAAAATATTTGAGCTCAGAATATAACGTCTGAATGCTTTAACAACCTTCAAGAGAGTGAAGGATTATTTTTTCATGATGGTGTAATTTAGTTAAACACCTTGCATTGGTTTTATAAATAAAGATATTGGCTGCTCATGATCATCTTCATTATTTTTCAAAATGACAACAACAACAATATTGTATAATGTAAAAGAGAATATTTGAAATGGATTAGTGTAATTAGGGATGGCTAAAATAGGGGTATATTTTAAATTTCCCTTAATGTTATTGAATGCCTACATAGCCTTCTCTTCCCACTTGATGGTTTGGTCCTTCTTCAACATAGAAGTGATAGGCAAAGTAATGTCTAAAAAGTTGGACACAAACCTCCTTAAAAAAATAGTTTTTCCAAAGAAGGACTGAATTCCCTTCTTGGACTGTGGAATAGGCACTTTGTCAATGGCTTATACCCTCTTAGGGTCAATCATGACACCATATTTAAACACTATATGTCCCAAAAACTTAGCCTTTTATACTCTGAAGTTACATTTATTTGAATTAAGTGAAATGCCAAACTCCCTACATCTAATAACTAGATGTTCTAAATGCTTCACTCTAGTCTTGGAGAACACAGTAATGTCATCATGATACACAACTATAAACTTGTTAATCACCCCTGCAAAATCAACGTCCATATCTCACTTAAAAGTTGCACCAGCATTCATTAACCCAAAAGGCATCTTGATATATACATACATGCCCCAAGGCATATGGAATGTGGTCTTGAGTCTCTTGGATTCCTTCACCAAAACTTGGTTATATCTTGAGAAACCATCTAAAGTGGAAAACGTATATGATCTTGTAACATTTTACAAGTTGTCCATATTAGGCAAGGGATAATTATATTTCAAATAATCTTTACTCAAATTTCATATATCCACACACAAGTGGATGTCACCATTTTTCTTTCTCATAGAGACTAAATTTTCAACACATGATGATGCCTGATGGGCTGAATGATACCACCATCCCTTAGCTTCTTTAACTCATCCCACATCTTAGTGGCTAAGATGGGATTAATAGGTCTCTATTTATTTTTGAAAGGCTTGCAATCATGATATAATGGGATGACATATTTGAAAAAGTCTTCCCTATACGCTTTCAACTCAGAATAAGACCATGCAAAATAATCTTGGTATTTTCTTAGTAGCTGTATGTAAAATTGCTTCTCAGTTTCACTTAAGTGAGTACCCTACCAGACCTTCCTTTGATTCTCATGAGAACCCAAATTACACTTAGTCACGTCCTTTGAAATAAATGAGTCTCTAGTCTTGATTATATGCACTCCATTAAAAGATGCTTATAAACTCACCAATCCTCTAGGGAACATGTTTGTCTTCAGTTAGATAATGTCCTTCCCAAACAAGGCTTCTTTTTTGCCACAAACCTGAACTATAGATTCCAAGTATCTAAGCTGATCATAGAACTCAGATTCATAATTTAGAAACCTCTTAATTTTTTTATCATCATCAAACACCTACCAGTGATGAACATTGCCTAGGATTGAAGGCCTAAAAAGCACCTCCACTTGATACTGACAATGAGGGCTTGTATTTGTAATATCAAATTGAACACCTAACCCTGTAAGTCTATCAACTTCTTAGTTGAAAATTCTATCATTATAATAAAGATTGAATGCATCAAATAATTTGAGTAAATCCCAACAACTGATATTTTTCAACCTTTTGTAACCTTTTGTTTTTGGTGGCATAAGCATTGAGAACTTACTTTACCACTAGCTCAAAATCACCCTTGATAATCAAGATTTTAATTCCATGTTCATGGGAAATCCATAAACCAAGCAAGAGTGCCTCATACTTAGAATTATTATTAGTGCATTCAAAGGAAAATTGAAAAGAAAACTTGAAACACATACCATTGGGGGCATAAAATACAACCCCTACTCCATTTCTAAGATTTGAGCAAGCCCCATCAAAACACATCTCCCAAATTGCACCTTCACTGTCAGGTTCAATATCAAGAGCAACCAACTATTCATTAGTGTCAACATTCCCAACGAAGTTCCCAATCCTAACATCTATGTATAATACTTCATTTAGAGAATGTTTCAAATCTTTTATTACATGTAGCATCTTCAAGTCTCTATAAAGTTTGACCATATTACCCTCTAATGGAATAGTGGCATAAGAAAGGTCCATTTATACACTTCCACCCATGCTAGCAGACCATTTATGTGTTGACAACATCCCCCACTTAGGTGGACAATACACAACTACCACATCCATATTCAAATAATTACTTTGATGCACTACCAACTACACTACCAACCCCTTGACTTGTCCAAAAACTAGAAATTTTCATGATTCCATGGCATAACACTTGCCAAAGGCTAATGTAATCTTAACTCTGAGCTCATTTAAGATACCCAATGGGTATTACATTATAAGAAGCACCAAAATAAAACATAAAATTATGGACTATAAGACCATTGATCAATAGGGTTGTATAAAATGGATCCACATTTAGTTGACTCTTTACTAATGCAGTCCCCAAATAAACTTCTAGAGTGGGTTCAATAACCTCTTCAGATTCTTCATCACTTTTTGGGGCTGTTTGGGGTAAATAAATTTCATTTGCATCTGACTTCTCACCAAATTTTAAATATTCAAAATCCCTCTTCCTATGCTCAGGTATTCTCAATAATTCAATAAGTGGCATGATGATTTTTAGTTGGCTCAACATTTGGGCCATATCACATATGCTATACTGAGGAAGAGGAGTATTTGGTGGAAGGGTAACAACACCTTTAGATGTAATACAATCACTTAAGGTATGAAGTGGGGTAGGTTGGGGTGGATTTGTTTGCTTAGTAGTAGCTTTTAAAGGTGGATTTTTTTTAAAAACATTCACACCCTTAGGAATAATAGATAGCAAAGGTACTTTATTTTTAACAAGAGCACCTCTAGGCTTAGCAGCTTGGGAAACATGTCCTAGTTTGGAAAACATTAGGGACTACTATAGTTTTCTTAGCTTCCTTACTTGCATCCCTTGTCCTTGGATTAGTAGGGGTAGTGTCTTGAGGAGCAGCATCTGGTTGCCTACTTCTCAAGTAATATTCCTTCTCTTGGGAATTTGTTGCATTAATTAGTAGTTGCCTATCCTCAACCAATGCAATTTCCCCATCATATTTTTTTATCATCATTGGTATTAAAAAGTCAAAATCATGAATATATAATTCATATTATTGTGCCATATTAACCTCAAAATAAAATTCACAAGTTGGGACACATACCTTTTGTACCACATGCCAAAACTAATTAACAATAACATCACTCATCAGTTCTATGGAGGTAGATATCTTGCTTCGAGGCCTTTGATAATTGAACATCATAATCTGATCACTAGATGATGCAAACTTAGGTTCATCCACATATTTATCAATTAGTTTAGTTGTATCACATGGAGGATGTGGAAGGAAGCACTTCTCACACCATTCAATGTCAATGCCACAACCTACCGCATTCACTTTGGCATTTAATGGATCATGCACTTCTTTCACAACCCCTCTAATTTGATCTCTATCTATTTTTTCATCACATGCAAGCCTTTTCCATATTTCATTATCTCAATTATGGAAATCAGGCCCCCTTTGTACTTGATTCAGATTTGGATCCCTTTATTGACTATTAGACACATGAGAGATCCCCTTCTCAGCCTTAGAAATCTTGTATGGCATCTCTTTGATAGTGGAGGCCAAAATCTTAACTGTCTCCTCAAGATTGGTATTCTTAGTGGATTGTGTTTTTTCTAGATTGACCAGTTTTACATCAACTCACTTGTTCATGGTATTTCCCATAGCCTTTATGTTGTTCTCAATTTGGATGGTCATACTGAATGCCAATCATAGGTTCATGGGATCCTTGTCTAACAAATAATATGAAGACTTCTTGTCAAAAGCATTACATTATTTTATCAATCATGATGTATCACTAGGCATTATGTTCTTTGGTAGCTACTTCATAGCTTTGTTGAACCATGTGTTGAAATATTACATGCACTCATTAGGGTTCTTCTTGATGTTTTCAAACTTAGCCAAAAGGAACCTTGGATCAACTCTATCACCATATTGAATTCTGAAAACATTCTTCATTTCTTCTCATGAATCAATACATCCATGAGGAAGAGAATTGAACCATTCATGAACATCTTCCTCTAGTGTGTGCATAAACAAATTAATGCACACATCTTTATGATCAAACTTATAATCTTCAATAATATTGTGAAAATATCTCAAGTGCTAATCACCACTCACTAAATTGTTCCCTTAAAACATTGGAAGACATTCCCTTACTTCATTTGGGACTTCATTAGGATAACCTTCTATGTCATCAAAATTTATAGGCTTGAATCTGGGAACATAAAATGCAGGATGTTCATTCTCATTTGGGTCCCTATACCTTATGATTGGTTCAATTGGAGGTTCAAGAACAACTAGAAAAGGGATATGAAGGGTGAATGAGGGGTACTTGTAGGATCAAAATTGGGAGGGGATTCCGCTAGTTGAGGAGCTGGATAATAGATAGGATTATAAGTTTCAAAATGACTAAAAGAGCTACGAAAGTCCTCAATAATTGGAAGTTCAACAAAAATTTCAATATTATTAGAATCTTGGTAGTTAGGACACTGTTTAATGGCTAAACCTTTCCCTTCAACATGCCTTAAAAATTGTCTCCCTCTTCTTTGATGAACACTTAGGGGCAAGATAAATAAATTGGATGGGTCACCTTTGAAGGACGATCTCAATCCTTCCAGCTTTGTAATCAAGAAAACACTCAAATTTGAAAATTAAGTATTAAAAAAAGGCACCAAATTCTGTGAAACTAGATAATAAAGTTAGAGTCGCCACTAGAATCAAAGTTATAGAATGTAACAGTTAACACATTAATTGTGATACATGCTGAAAACATACTTGTTGAATTTAATGATGAAATAAATGGTAAAGACACTAAAATTTTCATAATTATGTTCAAAATGGGAGAAAGTACCTTTCAACATGTAATTTTAACATCTCTTTGCAATAAACTCATCAAAAGTCAGATTATCAAATATCTCAATTCTTGGCATGCCCTTAGTTGAGTGATATGACATTAATGGACAAGATAGTCCAAATGAGCCAAATAAAAATAAATAAATTCACAACATGAAATACTTACACCTCTCTACAAGATTCCCTAACAACACAAGTAACTAGGTCTTTAATTTAATCCCTGGCAATGGTGTAACCAATGTGTTGGTTTTCGATTATACACCTTTATCACTCGGCCTTGCACACTTGAAGAAAATAGAAAAAAATATGAAAAACCCACTAGTATGTCATTATAGTTGGGGAAGGGTTTGGCATCAAGAATGGACCGAATGAAGAAAATGACTGAGAGGCATTAACAGAGGGTATGGTCAGCTCCCTACTACTTCTGAATTTGCTTGAACCAAGGTGAGAGGACCTATAGGGTAGCTTAATCACATGAAGATATAATAAAATTCAACCTCCATGGGGATTTTTATCACAAAGAATAAATATGACTAGGGCACAACCAAAATTGTTCACTCTACTTGGGAAGGGTTGTCACACAAAATGCACAAATGCACTATGTCACATATAATCTACTAAAGCTAGATATAAAGGTGATTGAAACCTTAATTCTAAATAATTTTCAACAATAAGGGATGAATGGAAGAATACAATGCTAAGCTTTAAAGCAAAAGATACAAATACATGTTATATAGGCAAGATCTTATGCATTTGTATTATTTACAAGGTGGGACAAGGTAGGACAAGTTGATAATAATTAAAGGAGTCATGGTGTGCTGGTGGTATTCAAACAACATGATTTGTTTCAACATTAATGACATTACTTATTAGAAATATGTAGAAAAAATGACTTACAATCTAAAGGGAACTACCAGGAGTGGTTTACATCCATTGGTGCCAATACAATGCAAACACCCAAATGATCCTTGAAACCCTATAGCATACACTAAAATTAGCATCTCAAATACCATTCCCTATCAAATTCATGAACCTAGGGTGCCTTTATAGGTATTAAACAAAATATTTCCAATTTTTTATTCCAAAAGGGGTTTATAACCTAGATCTATGCCCAAGATAATAACCATACATAAGCAAAAAACTAGATATCCAATCAACATAATATATAAAACATCTCAATGCATTTCATTAATAGGAAAAAGTAAGAACCACATGTATTTTATATTATATTGAAAATAGATATTACATAAATTTGAGTTTTAAAATGTTTCCATGGGGACAAGCATGGTGGATTTGCTCCATGTTGGATAGGGGAGTCATATAAACATGCTCTCAGAGCTTGATAATGGTTGTAAAACTACAACCACATTAGTAAAAGAGATAAAATCAACACAACAGTGATCCCAAAATTTAGAAGAGCCTATACTTAGGAAAAAACAAAGACCAACAACAATAACCTTGAATAGAAGACAAAAACCTTTTATTTATACATTTTGCACCATTTTCAAATCTGGGATTGTGGGTTGCAATTTACAAAATTGAAAAACAACCCTCCAACTTCTACCAAGATGCTCCCATTTGGAAAATATTCCATGCCATGCATTCAATATTCATCTATTTACAAGAAAAGTCATTATTCTAACTACCTCTACATGGAATGATGAATATTTGTAACAAACCCTTTGATTTCTTGACTAGAGATGCCTTTCAAAATGATATAGAAGGTAAATGTTTATGGTGGAGGCCGAACAAACTTTTTACTCATGTGTACTACTTGACGATGCCATTGAACACTTGCTTGCATAGCTAGAACCTCCTAGACAACTACCTTTCCTCTTATGCACGCCATAAAATCACTTGATCTTGCAATGATGGCAAAGAAATGTTTCGATTGTGGTAGAGGTAGAAAATGACCCATGACCATTTGAAAAATATGCTTTGGAATGGCCCACATACCTTCTTATATGATTTTTATTTATTTTGGAATTTTTTTCTCCCTTTTTGGATGATATCTATATGGAAGTCTCTCTTCCTTATCACTGTGACTGCTTCAAAGTGCTCTTTGACCTCTTACTCGCATAACTAGAACCTTGAAATGAAGACCTTCTTTTGCACTTTGAATTCTTTTTCATCCATGAAGGAGCTACCCATTTTAGCTTAAAATCTAAATATTCCATATCTTGACACATGACATGCCACATCAGATCTAATAAGTCCTTCATGGGGCTTAAAAGTGACTAAGCCACTTAATTAACTCCAATTTGGACACGTGTCCCTCTCTCATGTAGTATTGAAGCTAGATCAAATACACACAATCAATCTTCTAAGAAGTTTTAAAGCCTTGACTTCATTGTGGGATGATGTTCTTCATCTTCAAACCCATAAAATTATGCCACGTAGTAGCATCTCATGAGATACATGCTCTTTTTTATCATTTGGGCACTCTCAAGCCATATGGAAGTCTCTCATTAGATCTCTAGCCCCATTGAAATATCAACTCTTTTCTCATACCATTGGATCTTTGAAATATGTTCAATCTTTAATCATGAGCTTTGGTATTAACACTTGTCACTTTTGCATTCATTTTAAGCTCCATTTAAATGTCTAGCTTTGATCACACACCGTTGATCTCATTTGCATAGATCAAACACACTCTGTTGATCCTTTGAACCCAAGATCAAATGAGGGCCATTGATCTATATCTATTTTATTATAGTTGTGACACATGTCATTACTATGTTCAACCCAGACCCTTTGAAAATTCATCTTTCATTCACATCATCGATTTGTTGGATGCACGATCAACCATGAACCATCGATTTATTTGGTCACACGATTGATTTCTAACCATCGATTTGATTGGTCACTCTTTGATATTAAGACTCTTGTCCTTATCACATCATTTTGAAGGATATTTAAATTTTTGACCCTCATTCACCATGAGATATTCATTACACAAACAAACATGGATCATCGATCATGAAGCTTGACTTATTGACTTGGGTAAATGCATGCAACCATTAATCTATTTATTAAGCTCTTGGGATCTTACCACTTGTCAACCTTGCACTGATCTTGAGTCCTTTTGACTTTTTAACTTTGATCACACATCATCAGATCATATTTTCTTGAGTTAGCGTACACCATTTGATTGGGATCCATTAGGTCAAACATGATTGGTTCTTGTAGACAATGAAAATAATTAAGTCAGAGTTCGGGGAATGAAGAACTTAGCATAGAATATTAGCTTAAGGTTTTGTTATATATGATAGAAGCTTTGAGATAGGACTTTAAGATAAGTTTATAACAAAGGGTGCAAGTGTTAGTTAGATTATGTTGACAGATAAAACGGACCAAGGGCCACGGGACATAAAAGGGACCAAACATGAATTTTATACTAAGGTTTGGTCATGTTAATAAACATGACTAAACCTTAGTATAAAAATTAAACTATGTCCATGGCATATTTAAAGCATTCCCATGTAAACTATCCATCCCAATTTGAATTTAAATCAAAGGGCCTAAGATAGGGTAATTTGAAAAAGGGTTTTAAGATGCTCAGACATGAATTCAACTTGGATTTTGATAGACCAAAGGCTAGTAAAGACCAAATTAACATATCTTTGTAGCCTAGACATTGTCCATCCCAAATGGACTCTATTAGATCTTCAACCTCTAGGATCAAAAGGAAAATTATTTAGTTTACTATAAGACTCTTGACTTCTAATGAACACTTGAAAATAAGAAGTCAGCTAAATAGATTAGGCATTTATACTTAAAAAGGGTTCAATTTATTTAGTGCAATTCTATGCACTAACACTACCTAGGGAAAAATAAGTGGTATACCTATATGACTAATGACTATGTTTCCCTGTGCCAAATCCATAATACGTATTATTATATATTATTATATTTTTTGGTTGCATGTGAAATATTCAAGATGATTTACAACCACATGTGCTAGAGTACCTCAAAAATTATGGGTAGAAAGTTTGAAATGATGTGTTCTTCCTCTCTTGACCTAGTTTACCACCAACTCACAAAAATATAGATTATGGCTTGAGAAACCTCAAGGGAGTTTCAAATACACATCCCATATAGTAGAATCATACCTAATGCATTTATTATGTAATTTAAAAATAATCTTGATCAAGGGATTGGATCTTATCTTCTCTCAATGGAGATGCAACTATGTTTAAATTCACCTAAAACACCCTTTCGATAAAATGGGATGATTTCATAAAGCTTCAAGTATCAAGGTGTAGGTATTTGTCATAATTATAACACAAGGTATGATCAATAAAGACCAAAACTAAACTAGGATATGGATTAATTGGTTCACATAATATTTGAATGATTCTTTCTAGTTATATAAATAACTTGGTATGACTTGGCATAAATAGATAGATCTAGGGCATGTTATGTGCTAATTCTAACCTAGGAAATAACAATAAGCTAAGAATAAGGTGCAATGAATAAAACCAAATATGGAAGGGTTAAAAAAAAGGTAACATATAGTAATGATAGTCCCAATAAAACTTCCTTGAGTAGATTTAGTGGGACCATTTATTCTATCCTTGGAAAAATAAATCCTTAGGATTGGGTGAGCATTAATTTTAGAAAAATATTGAACCCTAGGAGAGGGTGTTCAATCCTCTCCCATATTTTTGTTCAATCCTCTCCCATATTTGGACAACATGGGATTTCCTTTAGGCCTGTGGGTTGCCTATAGCAAAAATAAACCTCTAGGTTAAAGGGCTAGTTCCCTTGATTTATCTCTTGAGCTCACACACTACACTAGACTAGTCACTTGGGGGGTGAAAAGGAAATAAGTAAACACAATGCAAACCTATACTAATGAGGTGATGCATCAAAATATTTGTCCATAAACACACTTGCATATACACTAAGAATGAAGACTACCAAAACTAACCTTAACTCTTGTCCTTCAAGCATAGTATTTCTCATAGAGGTAGATTGCTATGCCTATCTATAGGTGGGTGAAAATAAGGTCTAGTAATAGACACTACTATTCCGTCTCACACTTCAAGACACACTCAAAAAACACATACACTTTATGACACCTGTTAAAAGAGATATCCATCACGCAAAACATACAAGGGTAGCATGGAAGCAAGGACAACATATTCATCACTTAAAATACAAGTACACAACTTAAAAAACTTAGGAAATATATTTTCAAGATTAAATCAACTTCAGATTTCTTATTCAAAATAAAAAAAAAGTGCCAAACCAGCAGGGCTTCGCCATACTAGGTGTGTATTAGATACAAGTGCCAAAATGGCTTGCATTTATATAGCAAAGGAGAAGAGAGAGAAGAAGAGAAGTGGAAGGGTCACAAATATAAGTGTTAATCTATAGATACCAATTACAATGTGAGAGAATAAGGTGGAAAAGAAGTTAGGAAGTAGTCTTGGACAAGTGTTCATTTGAAATGCATCATTCCCCCTAAAGGTGGTGTAGAACTCTTCACTATCCTTCTTTGAAACTACCTTTGGTGATAAGTCCACTTGACTATTTAAAACTACCATAGGGATCCTTGACACATTTGCATTTTTATGAGGAGATGTCAAAAATACTATAACAACCCTCATATGCCTACATAATTGATAACTTTCCTCTTGACACTTGTAATCATTGTATACTAGCCACTCATTAGCCTTTTAAGCCTTACACTTCATACTTTTCATCCAAATAACTTATAATTATTCAATAATATGAATTATATAGGTGTTATGAAACTAAAATAAATATTTTTTTCCTCTGGTCCATCAAATATACCTCAATGCGACTCATAGAACACTTCTCACGTCCAATCCTTGATAATCATTTTGCCTTCTCACTATCTATTTAGATTACCTATGATGAATGAGATGACAGATGTCTTTTCATGCTCAATCAAGGTGAAAAATGGATATGAGGTGTTATAACAAGTCTCTAAACAACTTATAGAATTAATCTCATTCAACAATTCCCTTTTACACCTATAGAACCAGTCAAAACTTACATAAAACCTCATATTAGGTTAGTTCATACAAAAGACAACATAGACCAAATGGGTGGTAAGGAGCTTAGAAGAGTCACAAAATATTTTAAAACACTTCCCAAGTCATTTTACCACTTATATATGAAAATTCCTTTATGTCTCCACCATCGGGTCTGAATAAGGGGTTTATGAGGGTTTTTGGTGGTTTGGACTGTTAACAATTATTAAAACAAACCAGAAGCTAAAACTCAAAAAAAAATTCAATTAGGACATTTTAAGGACCCCCCTCAACTATCCCTGTCTCCTTTATCCACCATGAAATCCCTCTATACATATGTGAGCAAAATAATTTGGCTTCTCAAGCTCCTTCTTGCATTCTGAGTAGGCTTAATATATTTTTAGGCCTAAATGGTCAATTTTGTACTATCATATACAAATTGATGGTTATAAATAAAATTTTACCATAAAAAAAAATTCTTTAAATGTTTTTGAAGATTCATGTGATCATCTAGATGAGTTTAGGCCCTTGTAGGGTTTAGGCCTAGTTCTAGGCCTAACAGGGCTAGCTATGTTTAACTACATATCTAACCATCTATAGGTTTCCAATTGCTATATATGAATCTTAGTTTCTTATTCACATATAAATAAACCAATCACACCATCCTAAAATTATTTTAAGATTCCTCCATTCAAATTTTTACTCTTCACATAATAACATGTAGATTGTGTTATCCATGAAGTGCCCTCTATCTGAGATAACACAAAGGGCACATACCCTATTCCTATAAATTTAAGGGAACTATGAGGAGATATTATAGTTAATTTTAACCATCTTCACAAATTATTAAATATTAATCATGCTTCTTAAGTCCTTAACCTTCCATCTTCTCAAAACTAGCTCTCAAGAAACATGAATGCAGGCAAGGTTTTAGTTGACTGTAGGTAACATTTGAAAACCTAAATTAATCTCTGATCATGACTACCATAAAAATAATGTAGAGTGTAATAAATCATGATGATATGGTATTATACATGGATATATATACTATCCCTTTTCCAAGCTTCTAAACTTGCATCTTACATGAGCTAAAGCTAATTTGCACACTATTTGGATGATATCACATGTAGGTTGCAACTAGGGAGGTCAATGGGCTCTTGTAGGTGCCTATAAATGTTTGATAACTATGTTACATTTACTTGAATCCATATGGTATAATTGGGATCATATTATTCCATACCTCTATTCATCAACTAACTAACATCCTTCCTTGTTTGGGATAGTCCGCTATATGTATGACTGTATCACCTTTATGTGACTATTAGGGAAGAAATTTGAGTTCCTATAGATGTCATTCATGCCTGAGTATTATTTTTTAATTACTTAAATTCCTTATGAGGCCAATTAGGAAATATTTACAATTGAATTATCTTAACTCATTCCTTGGAACCATGTTCTTACTCACTACTATAGTGCACTAGTTATATTTCATGTTCTAGGCTCAAAGTACTGTAGGTTTCACTAAGTGTTTATAGTGGGAAATTGACTGAGTGGAACTCTAATTCATCATCATTATCCTTAACCCATTAATTTTATTCTTATGTCAAGTTTTACCAATAGGCCTAAGTTACTATATAGAAGTTATAAGGCTTATTCAAACATCAACTCTTACCCACAGGTGACATTTTGCAAGAGAAAGACCTTATTCAGAGAAGTTAAGGTAAATTCAACCTATTAGGCAACTTTTCAATCTCTGCACCTCTGACTGTTGTTGAACTGGTCTTGAATTAAATTTATGAACCTTGTATGACTTGATAAACTCATTCAAATCATGAATCTGCATACAACCCATGTCACTTGGGGTTTTTTATGATCTTCCTTGTTCCGTACATGTTTAGAGATGATTGTAGATGACTGTGAACACTAGGATTTTGATAGTCTTTGCTCACTTTATTGAGAAGCCTATCTCAATCAAAACTAAAGTTACAATATGCAAACCTTTCATGAATAAACTAAACTCCATGGTTTAATAGGAAAGATACAAGCACATTAACTTTGAGTTGAATCCATTAATAGAGAATAAAACACTGCAGTTGATGAAGCCATGCCATGTAAAAAAATGCTTACACTTAAAAACACAAAGATAATTCTATTTCCTATCAAAACATGTTTTTTAATTGAAAACCAGTTTTTTTGGAAAAAACATTGATATGAGGAACATGTTCTTCTAAAACACATACACTAATTAGAAACATCAGATCATGAAAACAAGTGAGAATAATTGAAGGTGCTGGGAATGTGCAATCAACTTGGAGTCAATGTCATTTTTAGGGATGGTTCATGAATCAAAATACATTAATATAAAATATGTGACCATGGATTTGGCTCACATAGAGGCTAATTTCATCCACCAAAATAATCCAACTCAATCCTTCCCCTCCTGTCCATACCAACTCTAAACCACTTGGCTTGTTTAACTTGCCAAAGGAATTGAGGAAAGAGATATAATTTTTTTTTGATAAATTTGAACCTATAAAATCAATATTAATTTGGATATGACTTGTGGGGAGTTGAAGAGACACTACTAAAGCTTCTACACATGCCATAACTATTGTACAGTATGTACAACTTCAGAAAATGGTTTGTTTGCGATTAAACTCCTTAGTAAGTTGAACCTATAATTGTCAATTATAAAATTAATTCTCTAACCCACTCTAACATATTGGATGTTGAATAAGACTTTGACACAATTATCCTTATAAGGAAACCATACAAGTTCATTAAATGACCCAAAATATTACTTAGGATGACATAAGGATAATTTATCAAGTGTGACCAAGATGAAACATAATTTGTGACCTTACTAACGACCATGATAAACATTTTAGGACATAGGAGGGTCTATTTAAGTTTGAACTTACATGGGGGGTTTAATTATTTGACCAGGGGGTCAAATTAGTCAACATTTTGGTGATTTTCTAGGGATAACATACTTACAATGCTAAGGACCAATTGCCTTCTACTATCCTTGGGTAATGGACACACATACACACTATATTTGAAATTGACATGCCTATGCAAATAACATAAACTAGACCAAATAAAAAATAGGAAAATAGACACTCAAAACAATACATAGACACACACTTATGTTCTCATGAACACTTATGGAAAACACACACAACTCAAACAAACAAGCTATGTACAAACTAAACTAAAATAAGTTTCTCCTCCTAGATAAAAGGGGAAATTATCACCATATCTTGTTCCATGGGATGAAAGAATGCATGAGGCAATCTGCCTTTTAGCCATTGGACTTGATATCTTCATTTTCTTGATGTTTTCCAACCTTTTTGGCATGACCTCCAATACAATCAGGGCAACTACAAACTATCACCTATGAAGGTGAATTCCTTTTGCATTTCAACAACCTAAGTCTTCTCATGAGACTCCTCAGTTGTAACTTCCAAGGGTGATTCAACAAAGCATATCTCCTTGAATTTAATATTACTTTGAAAGGGATCATATTGCTCATCAGCTAAAAGCTTATCAAGCTCATCAAGGAGATTTTTATAGTCCATCCAATTCCAGTTATTGTCCTTCAGTAAGACATATTTATCTATCTTCTTGTGCTCTTCACTGTTAATATTGTAAATCTATTCAAATTATTTAAGAAACTCAATATGTTGTAGCCAATAATCCTTGCTCTCTTTCTCCTCAAAAAAGACAACCTCTTCAATTTCATTCTCTTGACCATGTCTATGAATGCCATAGTCATCATAGATTTCTTCATGATGTTCTTCAAGATATGTTTGTTCAATATAAACCTTACCTTATTATTTAACAATCTAATTTTTCTCTCCTTTAAGAACTAGATTCTCAAGACTTTCATACTCATTGAACATCTCTTGATAGGTTTGCCACATACCTTGGTCAAACTCCTTGTGAACAGTTATAACTTCATCTACATTTTCTCTTTTTTAACTCAAGAAGATGGATTTTTTTTATTGTCATCACTAATATGAGTCCCTATGATTATCTCTTCTTCATAGATACTTTTTTTATCTTCTAGATCAGTTGCACATTGAGTTTGTTCTTCCTTACTTACCTCCTTAAGATGGGTTCTCCTTCAAGTGGGGATGAGGTGGGAGGGTGGTGAATTGGTTCCTGGCCTAGAAAGAGAGTAGGATGTGTGATGAAGGGATCATGAATGGGCATGGGGATGAAAGGAGACACTTGTAATAACTCTTGGAGAGAGAGAAGGTTTTGTTGAGCTATGGACATGTCACTTTCTTCATCAAGCACTTCATGACTGTCCTTATCTTCTAGAAACACTTCCATAGATTCAAATCCAACCTCCATATTTTCAACCAAGTCTTATTTTTAATGTTGAAAATCTTCTTGGATAGACCTCAAAGATGGAAAATTTGTAGGTTTTTTAATATAAGGCAGTGCGGTTTGACCACACACAAGGTTTTCTTTCCTATCATCAATTTCTTGGTTCCAAGTTGGAACTTTGAGGCTACTAGACTCTTTTGGAGATTGAATGGGATCTTCATGATGATAAGAAGAATGATAAGAATAACATGAAATATAGGAAGACACTTGAGGATAAGATGGAGAGACATTGACATCAGTCAAATTTTTACTTTCTGCATAGCCTTCTTGGGGTTCTTTAATAGCATCAAGTTGCTTCTCAACTTCTTGGTTTTCCCACCTTGCAAGCCTATCAACCCACCATTGTATATAGCATATAATTTCATTGAAGTGTTCAGTAATGACATAATTAGATTCCACTTCAATGAATCTCCACTTGTTCATCAAGAATTGGACAAACTTTCTCATTCTCTCTATGAAATGCATAGGGATCACATCAAGCTCTTGATCCCATTTCTTCATTAAAAGTTATGAGTTTAGAATTTTAGACATAAGTGACAAAATAAACTTAGCTTGAAATGGAATTGGAGGAGGAGGAGGATAGGAAAAGGATTTTTGGTATTGGACTTGAAAATATTATATAGGAGTTCCATAGGATGGATAAGGATGTTGGGGAAGAATGCTTCCAAAAATCTATCTCTTGAGAGCTTGGATTTCTTCTTTGAGAACTTGGATCTTAAGAGATTGGATCTCTTCTTCAAAGGCCTTAAAATTATATTCTTGAAAACCTTATTCATAGGCTTTTTCACAAGGTTTTCCAACAACTTCATGACTATATCGAGGAGGGATGGGTTGACCATATAGTGGATAACAACTTTGATAGGGCTGCATGTAGTAGGAATTATCAACATATCTATCCATATCAGATTCATTATTAAAATAAAACACAAGAATTGATCAAAATATTTTGAAAAAGTACCTGGGATTATTAATAACCAAATGAATCATTCAAAATTGCCATTGGTGTTTTTTTGCATGCTTACAAAAGCTGATAGTAAGAAGAACACACTAATAATTATTCTACTCTTTTGGACCTTGATCCCATTGGACATGCCAAAATTTTTGTATCCAAATATTACATGATAGGAGAGGGAGTTCAAGCCTCTCCCATATTTGGAAAACATGGGATCACCTCTAGGCCTATGTGTTGCCTATAACAGAGGTAAATCTCTAGGTTAAAGGGCTAGCTCCCTTGATTTATCTCTTGAGCTCACACACTACACTACACTAGTCACTTAGGGGGTGAAAAGGGAATAAGTAAACATAATGTAAAACTATAATAATGAGGAGATGCATCAAAACATTATTCCATAAACACACTTGCATATACACTAAGAATGAAGACTACCAAAATTGACCTTAAATATTGTCCTTCTAGCATAGTATTTCTCATAGAGGCAAATTATTATGCCTATCTATAGGTGGGTGAAAAGAAGGTCTGATACTAGACACTACTAGTCCCTCTCACACTTCAAGACACACTCAAAAAACACATACACTTTATGAGACCTGTTAGAAGAGATATCCATCACACAAAACATGCAAGGGTAATATGGAAGAAAGTAGAACATATTCATAACTTAACATCCAAGTACACCACTTAACACACTTATGCAAGAGATTGTATAGATTAAATCATATTCAGATGTATTATTCAAAAATAAAACAAGGTGTCAAACCAACAAGGCTTCACCATACTAGGTGTGTAATAGATACAATTACCAAAATGGCTTGCATTTAGAGAGCAAAGGAGAAGAGAGAGAATAAGATAAGTGGAAGTGTCACAAGGACAAGTGTCAAGATATAGAAACTAGTTACAATGTGAGAGAATGAGGTGGAAAAGAAATTGGGATGTAGTATTGGACAAGTGTCCATTTGAAATGCATCAGTTTCCCTCAAGGTGGCATAAAACTCTTCACTATCCTTCTTTAAAACTGCCCTTTGGTGATGAGTCCACTTGAATATTTGAAACTACCATAGCGATACTTGAAACATTTTAAATATTATGAGGAATTTTTAAAAATATTATAAGAACACTCATATGCCTCCCTAATTAATATATTTCCTCTTGACACTTGTGTTCACTAGATACTAGCCATTGATTAGCCTTCTAGGCCTCACTCTTCACACTTGTCATCAGAATGACTTATAATTATTAAAGAATATGAATTGTATAGGTGTTAGGCAACTCAAATAAATATCCTTTGTCCTATGTTCTATCAAATAGACCTCAATGAGACTCATATAACACTTCTCACATCCAATCCTTGACAGTCATTTTGCCTTCTCATTGTCTGTTAGAGTACATGTGATGAATGAACTAAAAAAGGTATTTTAATGATAAATCAAGGTTATAAATGTATATGATGTGTTATAAAAATTATCTAAGAAAATTTTCCAATGGCTCTCATTTAATAATTCCCTTCTGTACCTATAGAACCACTCAAAACTTGCAAAAACCCCCATATTAGGTTAGTCTGTACAAAAGATAGTATGGACCAAATGGGTGGTGAGGAGCCTGAAAGATTCAAAAACTATTTCAAAACACTTACCAAGTCATTTTACCACTTATATATGTAAATTCCTTCATGTCTTCATCATCGAGATTGAATAAGGGTTTTAAGAGGGTTTTTGGTGGTTTAGACTGTTAACAATTATTCAAAAAAACTAGATGCTAAAAATCCAAAAAAAATTAAATATGGATAAGCGAAGGACCCACCTCAACTATACCTATCTCTTTGATCCACCATTCAATCCCTTTGTACAAATGTTAGCAAAATAAGTATCCTTCTCAAGCTCCTTGCATTTTAAGTAACCCTGATACAATTTTAGGCCTAAATGGTCAATTTTGTACTATCCTATGCAAATTGATGGTTATAACTAGCCTTTTACCCTTCCAAAAAATTAATAAAATGGTTTTGAATATTCATGTGATCATCTGGATGAGTTTAGGCCCTTGTAGGGTTTAGACCTAGTTTTGTTAAGCCTAATTATGTTTGACTGCATATTTGACCACTTGTAGGTTTCCAATGGCTATAGAGGTCTATCAATGCTTTTTTTACATGTAAATCAACCCATCACACAATCATAAAATAATTCCAATACTCCTACATTCATTTGTTTACTCTTCACATACTAACCTGTAAACTGTGTTGTCCATGAAGTGCCCTGTCTAAGATTGGACATAGGGCATATCCCCTATTCCTATAAATTTAAGGGTAATATGAGGATATATTATAGATCATGGTGAAAAAATATATAAATTATCAAATATTGATCATGATTCTAAAGTCCTTAACCTTCCATCTTCTCAAAACTAGATCTCAGGAAGTATGACTATAGGTAGGGTTTTAGTTGACTGTAGGTAACATTTGAAAATTGAGCTTAGTTTTTATTTTTGTCTCCCTTGAATCACATGGAGTGTAATATATCAATATGAGGTGGTATTATACATGGATGTCTATCATATTCCTTTTTCAAGCTTCCAAACTTGTATCTTACATGAGCTAAAGCTAATCTACAGACTGTTTAGATGGTATCACTTATAGGTGGAAACTAGGGAGGTCAATGGGCTCTTTTAGGCACCTATAAATGTTTGAGAATTGTGTTACATTAATTTTAATCCCTTTAGGGTCATTGGGATAATCTTATTCCATACCTTTGTTCATCAACTAAGTAACATCCTTCCTTGTTTGGGCTAGTCCACTGTATGTATGACTGTGTCACCTGTAGGTGACTATTAGGGAAGAAGTTTGAGTTCTTGTAGATGTCATTCATGCTTGAGTATTGTGTTTTCATGCTTGAGTATTATGTTTTCATGATTTCACTTCCTTCTAAGGTCAATGAGGTAATATTTACACTTGCATGATCTTAACTCATGCCTTGGAACCATTTTCTCACTTGCTACTGTAGTGCACTAGTTACATTTCAAATTCGAGGCTCAATGTACTATAGGTTTCATTGAGTATTTTTAGTGGGAAACTGAGTGAGTGGAACTCTACTTCATCATCATTCTCCTTAACCCAACAACCTTCTTCTTGTGTCAAGTGCTACTAAGTTACTAAATAGGAGTTATAGGGATTATTCAAACATCATCAACTCTTACCCACATGTGACACTTTGTAAGAGCAAGACCTTATTTGGAGAAGTTAAATTCACTTCAACCCATTAGGTAACTTTTCAATCTCTACACCTCTAAATGTTGTTGAACTAGTATTGAATGTAGTTTATGAACCTTATATGACTTGAAAATTGCATTCAAATCATGAAGCTAAATCGAACCCATGTCACTTGGGATTTTTTATGATCCCTATTTCGTACATGTTTAGAGATGACTGTAGATGATTATGAAAACTAGGATTTTGATAGTCTTTGCTCACTATCTTGAGAAGCCTATCTCAATCAACCCTGAAGTTCCAATATGCAAACCTTTCACGAAGAAACTGACATTCATGGTTTGAGAGGAGAGACATAGGCACATTTAATTTATGTTGAAGCCACTGATAGAGAATAGAACATTGCAATTGATGAAGCCATGTCCTGCAAATAAATGATTACACTTCCAACACAAAGAGAAAGATATTGCCTATCAAAACATGTTTCACACATGAAAACTAGTTGGAAACAAAATGAATATGAATCAAATGTTTTGATAAAACACATTCACTAATTATAAACATTAGATCATGCAAACAAGCGAGAAAGACTTGAAGTGTTGGAAATGTGCAGTCAACTTGGAGTCACTGTCATTCTTAAGGATAACTTATGAAACACAATATATTAATCTTAAATCTATGACCATGGACTTGGAGTACACAAAGGCTACTTTCATCCACTAAAAGCATCCAACTCAATTCTGCCCCTCTTGTCTGTACCAACTGCAAATTTATTACCTTGTTTGACCTGCCAAAGGGAGCAAGGAGAGAGATAGAACATTTTTTTTTCTAAATTTGAACTTATCAAAGCAATCTGAACATGGAGATGACTTATGGAGAGTTGAATAAACATTGTTGAAGCTTTCACATGTGCCATAACTGTTGTATAGTCCATACAACTTTAGAAAATGCCATGTTTTATAGTTAAACTCCTTGGTTTGTTGAATCTATAATTGTCAGTTAAAAAACTACTTCTCTAACCCAATCTATCATATTGGATGTTGAATAACACTTTGACACACTTGTCCTTAGAAGGAAACCATACAAGTTCATTAAATGACCCAAAATATGGCGTAGGATGACATAAGGACAATTTATCAAGTGTGATCAAGATGAAACATAGTTTGTGACCTTACTAATGACCATGATGAACATTTGAGGACCTAGGGGGCCCTATGGAAATTTGAACTTACATGGGGGGTTGAATTATTTGACCAGGGGTTCAAATTAGTCAACAGTAGTATAGAAAGATAGATCATTAAGGCACATGTTTGAAATAACAAAACATTATTTCATTTATAAAACTTATGGGCTAGTAGCTTGGTTCATGCACGGGGTAGAAGAAGTCCTAAAAATAATCAATTACATACAAGTGAACCAAATACGATAAAATAAGGATAATACACTATGGAAAAATATCTTATACCAAAATTAAATATCTACATTGTCTGTGCTTAATAAGGGATAACAATTATTCATTTTTACTTTATTCAACTAACGATAATCAATATAGAATATCAAATATACATGATTTTTCTTAACAAAGATAAAAAGATGATCCCTAAGAGGACGTATTGGGCTTGACCAATCCTTAATTGATCAAATCTCGTATTTTTACTTATAACTCACATAACTTTGCCATAGTCATCATGTATAAGGCCTTAAAATAAGATTAATACAAGATATTATACATATGAAGAATTAAATTTTCATTTTGAAAGGCAATCGAATAATATATTCGAGAAACATTTATATGAACTATTACAAGATAGGGTAATCATCTAATGAGGGTCCTCCACCATCCTCTTCAACATTGACTACATATATTTTGTATCTATGACTAAAACATCACGAGTTGCATAATTAATATGAATCTCAAAGAGACAGGTTTACAAATCCCTTGAATATATATCTCTTGCATTTCATCCTCAAGACACTTTACATGCTTATGAAAGTAGTTCATAGTTTTTGTATGTCTCCCTAATCAATCTATAACAATGAGTACATTATACAATCCTACGGAGTGTAGTAGAAGTCTACGCCACTCAAAAAGTTTCCCAAATTCAAAATGAAATGGATTGCTTCCCACCTAAATCCATTTCTACATTGCATATGCCCTTTTGCTATAAACCTTCTAAGCTACACCTATCTAAGATTGAAGAATAAATAAATTAATTCGTTGCACTAATGTCTATTCAATGGTTGTGACGTTGCCACTTGTATGTGTTGGTCCTTAATTTTTGTTGATATTGTGACTGACATTGCGAACACTATCATGAATAATTTGGGTGACCATACATTTATGATGCAATAGGTGCTTGATCCCTCGGTCAAATCCTTTTGGGCATACCACAAGCCCTATCATGTCTATATTGTCATGCTTGAGGGTGCTCGCCACATTTTGGATACCCATCTCAAACTATATGGGGTCAATATTCTTATCGTATATCTTAACGAACATCATTCAAATGGTCTCCCTTGAGCTTAGTCGGATCATCCCTGATGTATCGAACATACTTGAGAAGGTGTATTTTCGATGTATCCAACACATTTGATATAATTATTTTTATTTTATAAAAAATAATTAAAAATATTTTACTTCATTTAAAAAATTTGATTTAAAAATAAAAATAAATTTAACCCCCCAAAAAAAAGTATGCAAAAATGTTTTGATTAGTTGATTTTGAAATCTACATTGAGTATCATAGATCTGTTTTTAATAGAAAAAAGTCAACTTTTTTTCCAAATGTTACAAATGTAATAGAATGGCCTAAAATTTTATATAAAATTTTAAAAATGGTGAAACCAACAAGATTTATTCGAAGCAACTTTGATAAAAAACTCGTGAAATTGAAGAAGTGATAATATTTAAATATAAAAAGTCGTTCATGCAATGAGATGAAGCGTAATAAAGTTCTTAACATCATATTAAATTATGGGATTGATCTAATATCACAATAATAATCTCAAGACGTCACCTATGCATACATATATTTATAATATTAATGTAAATAGATACATATATATCAAGGTAGAATGACTACTAAATATATTAAATCACATATATGACGAGGGCCAAGATGACCCTCCATATAAAAATATTACAATAAAAATAGTCTACATTCCATTACCTTCAACCTTTCCTTCCAACTTCTTATACATATAAATAAGGATGTTTAGGATGTGAAAGAATCATATCTTTAAAGATATTAACTCGAAATAAACAAACTTTATTTTGAGGATAATTATTCAAGATACTTTTATTTATTTTGAGTATAACTATTAAAGATATTTTTCTTTATTGACTTATCAATAAGTTATGGATAATAATGTGCACATAAGATGTACATTATCCATGAATAATATAATTACAAGTGCATCTCAGAAAATACAATATTGTATGTCTTAATTTTTTTTTTTTTTAATAATCATGGCACACTATTGTATACGATAGGTGGATTGTGTTTTTTAGCTATGTTTTATATCTTTTTAACTTCATGTTTTGGTGGAAAAACTTTTCAAATTTTATTAAGCTAATATTAAAATCTCTCATTCTGATTGATGTGCCATTTAGAATGTGACTTCTTCCATTCAATTTTTTGTATGATTAACTTTTGTATATTATTATTTTCTTAATATGTTTTGTCTATCTTTTCAATTAAAAAATATAGTTGATTTAAAACAACATAAAATAAAACCCAACTGAATTACAACTCCACTCAAAATTTGATGGTAGACATTGTTGGAGTCGAAAGGTTTATATTGAGGTTTTTTAATTTTGGAAACATCATGCATGGTAGAGAATTTTACTAATAATTTATAAGAGATCAATACGATTTGACAAAAGTTTTGAGTTTTTTATATTCTATCAATTTATATAAACATATACATACATTTAAGTTGATTTAATGGTGAACAATTTTTCTTTTAAAAGAGAAGCAATAAATTTGAATCTTGTAGGAGATAAGGTATGTATAATTCATATTTGAAGCACAAGGCTTCTTGTATAAATTTGATGTAGAGCTAATTCACCTCTCTAAAAAACTTTGCCTTGATCCTTCATTCATAACTCATTCCCCATAGTCCCTTTGGACAATCATGCAATAATGACTATAATGTTCCTTCATAATGATTCATAGGATCATGCTACATTAGTTCAACCAATTTTTTCACTATCAACAAACCATCTAATAACATTCAATAATCTGTATCATACTCTATCATGGGCTCTCTTTAACTTTCATACAACTCTTACAAGATGTCAATGTCAAAGTAACCTTGTATGGGGGAAAACAAAACACAATGAAGATTTAAATAACATCAAGACTTTATTCTCTCTTATAAGACTCCTTTGCATTCCTACTCATGCCACTAACTCAAACTCTCTGTTCACTTTCATCCTCGAAGAACCTTTCTAGCTTGATCTCCTAATAGCCCTATTTATGGACTTTTTGACCTTGTACGAACTTGTACCTTCATCAATTTGAAAACCAACACTTGATGCAAATACCCTTTATCCTAATCTTTCCCTTCAAAATGTTTCATTACTTGACTCAGTCTCTAGATCATCTAAACAACTCCTTTTTGGTTTCCTGTTTAGGCCTAATAGCCCTTTCACAACCCTGCCAGCATACAGATCCCTCTATACGTAAAAAAATGTAAATAAAATTCCTTAAACCCTCAAAATATATTTTCATACATTGTGGCCAAGCTTTTCTCAAAATTTGGGCACTTTTTGATGGTTAAAAATAAAGTTATGGCTTAAACCCCAGTTTAGTGTTTCCTAAACTCTATCACAAGCCGAGAGTGTATAAAAATCCACTGGGGATGTTCCAAAAGGTTTCAATAAGTCTTACCACTTCCTAAATTTATGCCTAATAATCATGCAACTTTCTCATTCAAAGGTCATCACCCCATAACCTTTGGATCACTCCCAACAAGAAAAACTTAGTCTCATTTGATTGTATTCTACTATCTAAAATAGGGCAGGTAGGGTTTCTTTATCTTTTTCAACATTTAAAGACTCCAAAACCTTCAATAAGGTTATCACCACCTTATAAAATTAACCTAAACCCTTTATAATGTCTTTTTTGATCAAAGACACATTACAACACAAAGACACAGTGTACAAAATTCTATATTATTTGACTGTATGCTTTCCATAAGTAAAGACTATGAGCAAAGTATAGCTTACAGTCTCTTAACCTTTTGTATATTGTATTATATTATTTCTCACTCTTCATACACGTTCTATTACCAATTCCAAGTAAAAATCAGGTAAGTAAAAGACCAAATACTCATAATCTTGCTTGAACAAATCTATAAGTGTGCACTCCCTATTCTCAGTCGTGATTGTCACCACAAATGTGACTGCTCCAAATTCACTTTGAGTTCCCTATCTCAAATAAGAGGATATAAATTATTAAAAATAACTGGAAATAAACAAACATTCTACTTACCATAGTAAGCATCTAAGAAAACATTGCTCTGTCTCAGCCATGCAATTTGAGGACATGCAAAATTTGCATAACGTAAGCATTCTTAATTCAACAATTTTACCTATTTAAAAATCCATTCCTTATCATCCTCGAATGGGATGAGAGGTTAATTCTCCCAATAATGACTCTGTCACACATTAAAACTCCTATATATGACCAAAAACTCTTACAACAAGACTCATAACTAATTCTTGATCAAGATTTCACTATCAACTCGTAATCCAATGTAGGGTGGTGGACTGCCACCTCACACCTTATTTTCCATATATATTCATATATATTTTTAGGACCTTTCAAGAGACCATCAAGGTCATTTATAACTTTTGTTCTCAATTACACATTTCACACTTCTCACGTAGACCACAAATACATCATGAAAATTTAAAATTCCCTTTTGGTGAGAAAACTAATTCAAATTCAAATTCAAATTGGAACCCACTTAAAACACCTACTAGACCATTTATGAGCATTCCAAGATGCTCCTGCATCATACTCCCAATGGGGAGAATTTTTTTGACATCTATACTATTCTTCTTTCAAACACTCATATAGGTGTGTGTGCTCTTGACTATCACACTTGTACCTTATCTTGCCTCTTTCCATCTTCCTCCATGCTATACCTATAAAATATAACTCATTAAAGAAAACATATTCTTTCTCATGCCCTTGAGGTATTCTCCATCTTCCCTCTTTGCTTGCTTGTTGCTCTTGCTCCCAAGCACCTTCATGTGTTTTGTATGCTTCACTCTTCTTCTTTACATTAGCCATCAATGCATCTTGTTCATCTCCTTGCATTAATTATCCTTCATCTCCCACCTGTACTTAAACCTCAATAGCTGCAACTTTCTCATATAGAGTGCCATCATGTGCTTGACTTTTTCTTTCCTTCACTAATGCCCTTATCTTAGACACCACTACTGCATTCCACAAGTCTATGTTTTCCTTGGTAACCTCCTTAACCATTTATATATACATTTGATGAGGATCAAATCCATATTATTTATTCAAAGACTCATACAAACTTGAATATGCCTCATACCATTCCTTATGTTGTTTTCCCATGGTTCTTTTGGCTGCACTTGCATCCTCTTGAGTGAGGATCTCTTCCTTCTTCATGTTATCTTGCTTCCACAATGGTTGAATTGTTTATTCTTGCTTCATCAACATGACTCTACCATGAGTCTCTTCTTCATCTTGACTTCTTTTGATCACCACTTGGTCATATGCCTCTTCATCTTGTCTCTTGAGCCTATGAATGGGCTCAACTATCTCATCCTTCTCTTCATCTCTCAAACCTGGATTCACACATATCAATAAATCATTATATTTTAAAATATGAGGCTTGATTGCCTCCTTGTCATTCATCTTTTATCTTCTTCTCTTTTTCACTAATTGCTTGATTGGACACTTGAGTGGCTTCTTTCTCATGACCCATTCAATATGTATATTCACATTCTCTTTTAGTTGCTCTATCTTGGTAAGCATATCCTCCATTTGATACCTCATCTCTACCATCTCTCTTTCCATCTCAATCTTCTTCTTAGTGTCTTCATGCACCATCTTCTCTTTATGGCTTCCATGCTTAACCATGTCTTTCATTTTCATTTCTACCTCTCCTTTCGTCTTCATCTTGAGTACCTCACTTAATTACATTATTCTCCTTATTTTTTTCTCACTTGGACCATTCCTTTTGGTTCATATTTGGAATATTCTATCTTAGACATCATTTGGGTCTTTCCTCACACTTGTCCTTCACACTTGGACTATCTCCTCTTTCCCAAGCTCTATTTATGATCTTCTCTACTTTGAGCTTATTAATAGCTCTTCTTGTTTCAAGACCACCACCAAACTATTCACTATTTACTATCAGTTATACATTAAAATTAATAAATTAACTGTAAAATACATCATACCTTTTCCTTTTCTGCATTCTCAATTCTATCTTGTAAAATACTCCTTGCAAATTATCTTTTTGCTTGCTTACCTGCAACTTCATGTAACATGCATAATGTAATCAACCTGTATATAAATTTCCCAGAGCATCTAAATGGCTTTGATACCAAATGATGGAGAGTTTATTTACCTCTAACAAACTCTACCTTGATCCTTCATTCATAACTCTTTCCCCACAGTCCATTTGGGCAATCATGTAATAATGAATATAATGTTCCTTTGTAATTATTCATAGGATCATGTTACACTAGTTCAACTAATATTTCCACTATCAACAAACCATCCAATAACATTCAATAATCTATACCGTACTCTATCATGGGCTCTCTTTAACTTTCATGCAACTCTTACAAGATGCCAATGTCAAAGTAACCTTGTATGGGGGAAAAAAACACAATGAAGATTTAAATCACATCAAGACTTTATTCTCTCTTATAATACTCCTTTGCATTCCTACTCATGCCACTAACTTAAACTCTCTATTCACTTTCATCTTACAAACACTTTTCTAGCTTTATCTCCTAATAGCCCTATTTGTGGACTTTTTGACCTTGTACAGACTTGTACCTTCATCAATTTGAAAACCAACACTTGATGTAAATACCCTTTATCCTAATCTTTCCCTTCAAAAAGTTTCATTACTTGACTTAGTCTCTAATGTATCTAAACAACTCCTTTTTGGTTCCTTGTTTAGGCCTAATAGCCCTTTCACAACCCTGTCATCATACATATCCCTTTATACATATGAAAATGTACAAAAAATTTCTTAAACCCTCAAAATATATTTTCATACATTGGGACCAAGCTTTTCTCAAAATTTGGGAACTTTTTGATGGTTAGAAATAAAGTTATGCCTAAACCCTAGTTTAGGGTTTCCCAGACTCTGTCACAGGGCAAGAGTGTATAAAAATACACTAGGGATGTTCCACGAGGTTTCAATAATTATAACCACTTCCTAAAGGTCTGCCTAATGACCATGCAACTTTTTCATTCAAAGGTCATCATCCCATAATATTTAGATTACTCCCAACAAGAAAAACTCAGTCTCATTTAACTATAATTTATTGTCTAGAATAGGGTAGGTAGACTTTCTTTATCTTTTTCAACATTTAAAGATTCTAAAACCTTCAAAAATTGTTATCATCACCTTCTACAACTAACCTAAAACCTTTACAAACTATATTATGATCAAAGACATGTTACAACACAAAGACATAGTGTACAAAATTCTATCTTATTTCACTATATACTTTCCATAAGTAAAGACTGTGACCAAAGTGTAACTTACAGTCTCTTAACTTTTTGTATATTGTATTAGATTATTTTTCACTCTTCATACATGTTCCATTACCAATTCCACACAAAACTCAGGGAAGAAAAAGACCAAATACTCAAATCTTGCTTAAAAAAATATGTAAGTGTGCACTCACTGTTCTCAGTCCTGACTGTCACCACAAATGTGACTCCTCAAAATTCACTTTGAGATCCCTATCTCAAAAAAGAGGATATAACCTGTTCATAATCACTAGCAATAAAAAACAAACATTCTACATACCACAATAAGCATCCAAGCAAACATTACTCTATCTCAGCGATGCAATTTGAGGACATGCAAAATTTTCATAACATAATCATTCTTAATTCAACAAGTTTCCCTATTTACAACTCCATTCCTTATCATCCTTGAATGGGATGAGAGGTTACTCCTCCCAAGACTAACTCTCACACACAATAAAACTCCTATATATGTCCAAAAACTCTTATAACAAGACTCATAACTGATTCTTGATCAAGATTTCACTATCAACTCCTAATCCAACATAGAGTGGTGGACTGCCACCTCACAGCTTATTTGCCAAATATATTCAAATCCACTTTTAGGACCTTTCAAGAGACCATCAAGATCATTTACAACTTTTGTTCTCAATTACACATCTCACACTTCTCACCTAGACCACAAATACATCATGAAAATTTGAAATTCCTTTTTGGTGGGAAAACTAATTCAAATTCAAATTCAAATTGGCACCCACTTAAGACACCTTCTAGACCATATGTGAGCATTCCAAGATGCCCCTGCATCAAAATTATGCACACCTCATATTTGAAGTACAAGGCCTCTTGTATAAGGTACAAACACCTCTTATTTGAAGCAAAATAAGATATCCTCTATATATTATTCTCATTTATTATATCATGAACCTTAAAAATCCTTTTCCTTTTTTACGAGTTATTATATTGTAGACTTGTGTTGTTTTAATGGTGAAGAATTATATTTTTGAAAAGAAAACCACAAGTTTAAATCTTAATAGAGATAAAGTATGTATTTTTTATATTTGAAATACAATAAAATATCCCTTAAAAAGATATGCATACCTTATATTTGAAACATAATAAAATACTTCCTAAATATTTTAAATATAAAACATTTTTATAAATTATTGTAATTTAAATATTTTATAAATTATTTAAAAAATTAACATTTAAATTTAAATTAAATTAAATTAAATTTTTTATTTAAACTTTTTTCTCTTTGCAACAAATTTTCTTTCTTTATGAATGATTAAGAAAAAAAAAGAAAAAGAAAAAAAAAAAGATATTTATGAATGATTAAATTAAAATAAAAAAAAGGAAGAATGTTTTCCATTAACAACCATTTATCATGGAACAAAATATCTTGCGGAAAAGTTTTAATACTTATATAATACTTTTTAATGGATAAATTTTGAATAAATTAATTATAAATGACCAAATAGAAACTAAAGCAAACAATTTTTAAAAAAAAAGAAAAGAAAGAGGAATGTTTTCTATGAATGACCATCGATTAGGGGATAAAATATCTTCCAATGAAACAGTCTTAATGCTGGTATAATATTTTTAATGAACCTACCAACATTTACGAAATGTTTAAATATACAGTGTACATACATTTATTGGACAAGCTTTGGAATGGAAATGACAATGTTTAATAGAAATAAATGAGTTTACAAAATATCTTCCAACCAAACAGTTTTAATGTTGGTATAGTACTTTTAATGAGCCTACCAACATTTATTAAATGCTTAAATATACGGTGTACATACATTCATTGGAAAAGCTTTGGAATGGAAATGATAATGTTTAATAGAAATAAATAAGTTTAGCAATTATTATATTTTATATTTATTGAAATCATATTACATAATTTGTTTTATTGGGAAGGCTAATACATTTTCTTAACTTCTTAAAAATAATCTAATAATATTTTTTTATCAAGACATGTTTTAAGTTGCTGATTATTTTATTTTATTCTTTTCATTTTTTAAAATAGAAATATTATAATTTATTAATTATCATATTTTATTATTTTTTAAATTTAATAATTATTTTACTTTATTTTTTTATTAAAACATCTATTTTATCTTATTTATTACTATAGTTTATGATGTTTATTTCATTTATTAAAATAACTTATTATTTTTAAGATATTTAATTTAATTTAATAATCATCATAACTTATTCTTATATAATTTAAGATACTTACTTTAATTTAATAATTATTTTGATCTTATTAATTTTAGAAGATAATTATTGTTTTCAATTTTTTTAATTAATTAATAATCTCTATTCTGTAAGTGAATCAGAATGTATTGATACCTGTGCTGAAAATATAAGAACATTTTATCTATGCAAATTGCAGAGTATTTAATTTATGGTATAAAATAATATTATTAATTGTCTTTTAATTGGGTAAAAGTTTTACTTATTATTTGTAGCTTCAAGTAAATCGACACAATTTAGGTGGTTGTTTTTAGTATCATTATCATCACAAGAGCATGCATAATTTATTTTTAATGGATAATCCATTTAAAAATTTTAAGGTAAAAAAAAATAATAAAAAGTTTTTTCATTCGCATTTTTTAAATATTAAAAAAAAAAAGTCTTTGTGATGGTGACTAAAGGGTAAGGAGGGGAGATTTTATTCATGAAATTTAGTGTTTGAGTTTCCTTTATTATTGGTAATTGACTACTCAGGAAGTACTGCTTCCCACAAGTCTAAATATATAAAATGTCATGAAACTGAGATTGGTGGTGGATGGAATTGGTACATATGATTATAATTGAAGTTGTGCACTGTCATTCAATCTACATCCACCACAATGCCAACGAAACATTCTCACTGTTTTGTCCTCAAAAGTGGTTTTCGTTTCCAATTTGGTGTTGGTATCCGACGAGACAGCTCTGGATATGGAAAGAGGAAGGGTTCTTTAAAAGAACATTTATCTTTAGCATATAAAAAGGAAGGGTTCTGTAAATAAATTTCCTGGGCTATTTAGAATGGATGTGGTTAAGTGATTTGCAGAAGCCTCATTGGGATTAAGGCAAGGGACCCATTCATAAAAAACGCGAAGGAGGAAGTGTCAGCTACACAGAAATCCTGCACTGCATCTGGGTCTGCACTTATCAACTATATGAGCATGAAAATGATGGGAGCCAAATGGTAAGCCATTATAATTGTGGGTTCTAATTTCTCACTTAGTGGATAGCGTTACAACCATACGAAGCTTCCTTGGTGTTTGTGATTGTATATTTATGTGGCTTTTATTATAGATCGATTTTACTATTCTATACTTCCATAGATTTCTATGGGATTCCCATTTGATTATGTCTACATTTTTTATTTTCTTGCTGGAAACAAAAACCTGTAAATTACATGAGACGTATATCATGACTATTGATCAAGTGTTGCTCATGCAATGATATTTTTAGAGTAAAATCTCACCTTTCTAGACCTGAAACTATGATTTCAATTTTACCCACTAGAGCATGATTTCAATTTCAGTATTCTGAATGATTCTGGGTAGATATTTTCAGAGGCAAATTGTTGCCTCAGTCACTTTAGTATTTTTAAAGTAATAATTATTTATAGTTATTATTTTCAGAGTATGGGTTTAATTGATAATAATTCTGGGATTAGTATGATTTTCAGAAGCAGAAAGAAACCAAAATCCTTTTTTTTATAAGTTCAACTATTGAGTTTGATAGGATTTTATTTGAAAACAGTATATAACCTTGAAATAAAAAGTTCATATTATATAGCTGCATGAAGAGAGTTTCCATCGAATATATCAAATATTATTATAATTAATAATTCTGATACATAAAATAAGTCTTTTTCATTAGAAGTCATGAAATTAGAGTTTATAATTTCGAAAAAAACTAAAATCTAAAAAAAACGTCTATTTTTAACAACTGCTATTTATAGTAAGTTTTGTATGCAAGTGCACGTGGCTCTAAAAATCTCTCAAAATAACTTAAATTTTAAAATTAACATATCAGATGAAATTCAACTAAAATTGATGTTCGGTTATAAAAATATACAATTTCTAAAAATAAAAAATTCTCAAATTTTTTATTAAATGGTAATTTTGAACTTTCATATGATCATGTTTGACCTAAAAAAATATTGAAATCAACTCAAACTTTTCGAGATGGTCATTTTAGCGCTTAGAAAAACTCAAACAGAGCTACGGGTCAAAAGTTGTGGCCTCCAACAGATTGGCCTATTTTTCTGCATCATTCTCCTCTAGTTGAAAATAAATCAGGGCCTACGAGTTCCCTGATTATACTTCTATCATTTGTATTTATCAATCTTATTCATCTCCCATTCTATAGGCCAAGTGTTATTTTCTTGCTGCAATTCTTCCCATTGCACCAAATAGATGTTATGATTCCCTTGCATTGTGCTCACTGTCTTCATATCCAAAAGCCACACTATTTTTTCTTTCTTCTTTGGAACATGCTGCTCTCAATTTAATTTTTCATATTTATCACTTTCACCATATTCTCCATGAAATTTATATAAATATGAAACATTAAATACTGGAGATATATCAAAATTCTATGATAAACTCATCTCATAAACGTCGTCATTGATTTTCTTCACAATTCTGCATGGACCAATTTTCTTGTACTTCAACTTATTGTACATACCTTTTAGAAATCTTTCTCTTTTCAAGTAAACCATTACCAACTCTCTTTCTTCAAATACCTTGACTTTTCTTTTGGCATATGCTAAGGCTTTATATTTCTCATTATTTTTCTACAACTTTCTTTTTACTCCTTACAACTATTGCATATACTCTGCAAACACTTTTGCATCATCACTAATTTGACCTGAAATTAGTAATTGTACCAAATTTAAACTATCCATAGGATTTATTTCATAAATAATTTGAAGTGGTTACTTTTTTATTGATCTATTCACTGAACTGTTATATGCAAACTCAGCTTGTGGCAAAGCTAAGTTCCATTGCTTGGGTTTCTCTCCCACTATGCATCTCAACAAATTTTCCAAGCTCCTATTCACAACTTATATCTATCCATTTGTTTGTGGGTGACATGCACTAATGAATTGTAGCATAGTACCCATCTTCTTCATTAAAGTTCTCTAGAAATGACTTAAATTTTTCGAGTCCCTATCTGAAGTAATATATTTTGAAACATTATGCAATCTCATAATATCCTTAACAAATAATTCTGTAACTCTAGTGGCATTATTGGTTTTCTTACACGTAATAAAATAAACCATTTTAAAAAATCTATCTATAAAAATTAAATCATTACCTCTCTATGTGTTTGACAATCCCAACATAAAATTCATACTCAAATCTATCCATGGTCCTCTTGAAACTAGTAATGGCATGTATAGTCTAGTATTTTGTGTATGCCTTTTATCCACCTGACATATCCTACACCTTGAAACATACCTTATCACATCTCTTTTCATCTTTAGTCAAAAATATTTTTCTTCTACCAAAGCTATTATCTTCGTCTTACCAAAATGTCTAGCCAAATTGTCACAATGTAATTCTCTTATTATATTGTCTCATAGAGACCCAAATAGAATACACAATTATTTTCCTTTGAAGAGATAACTTTCTTGTAAAAGATATTCATCATGAATAACATATGTCCCACCTGTTAATGAATTTTTGCACTGCTCAACTACCTTGCTAAAATATGGATCAGTATCACATAATTCTTTAATAACTTCAAATCCAACTACTTCACTTACCATAGTAGTTAATAACACTACCCTCATACTCAATACATTAGCTACCTGATTCTATTTTCTTATTTTATTTTTTAACACAAAAGTATATCATTTCAAAAAAGAAACCCACATTACATGTCTATTATTCAACTTTTTTTTTTGTGTATTTACATACTTCAAAGCTTTATGATCTGTAAATAGTATAAACTCCTTAGGCACCAAGTAATGCTTCCAATGTCTTGATGCTTGTACAATTGCATAAAGTTCAACATCATAAGTATAATACTTTGTTGTTACTTTATTCAATTTCTCACTAAAATATGCTATTGACCTTCTTTTTTGACTCAGCAAGTCCCAATTATCACAAATGAAGCATCACAATCAACCTCAAACACTTTGTTAAAATCTAGTAATGCTACAATTAATATTTTTATAATCTTCTTCAAAAATTCAAAGCTTTCTATTGCTACTCTAGTCTATGTAAATTCATTCTCTCTCATGTAATACGTTATTGAATTTTTTTAAAAAAAGTTGCCAAATCGTGGAAACTTCTTACCTCTGTAATGTTTCTTATAATAGGTCACCCGACAATTGATTTTATCTTTTTTCATCTATTTTCACATCATTTGCTAAAACTATATCCCCAAAATACCAAACTATTATGTATAAACTTGCACTTATTCAAATTTACATACAACTTCTTTCTTAACAAATCTATTACCATTCTCAAATGTTGTAAGTGTTCTTCTTTAGACTTATTGAATATCAAAATATCATCAAAATAAACAACTATAAACTTACCAATATATTCTCATAACACTGTATTCATCACCTTTATAAATGTGCTAGGTGAATTAGATAATCTGAATAACATCACTTTCCACTCATATAAGCCATCCCTAGTCTTGAATGCATTTTTTCACTCATCTCCTTTACGAATTCAAATATGATAATAACCAATTCTTAGATCAATCTTGGTAAAATATTTTGTTCCTAAAAGCACATCCATCATATCATCTAAACAAGCTATAGGAAACTTATACTTGATTGTAATTTTATTAATTGCTCTACTATCTACACACATTTTCCATCCTCCATCTTTCTTTGGAGTTAACAATGTTGGTATTGCATATGGACTCATACTCTCCCTTATCACCTTCTTTCTTAGTAATTCAGTAACCTATTTATTTAATTTTGTATGTTTTATTTGACTCATTCTATAAACTACTTGATTAGATAGAGCTGATCCAAGAATCAAATCAATGTGATGTTGAAAATCTTTCTTTGGTGGTAAACCATCTGGTAATTCAATAGGCATAATATCTACATTTATTTCAACACTCTTGCTACTTCTTTTGGTATTGACACTATTTTTTTCTTCATTCTTTGATTCTAATGCATAGTAGTAACTTGCTACCTTCATATCTTGGATAAATTATTTAGTAGATAACATATTTTCTATCTTCTTTTCCTCTTTAAGAGGTAAAAAAACTACATTTGTACCATCTTTTCAAAAAATATATGTGTTGTTTGCTCCATAAATTATTTTCCTGTCAAATCGCTATGGTCTCCCCAATAACACATGACATGCATCCATCATAATAACATTACACCATATTTCATCATTATAATTTTTTCTATAGAAAACTTGATTAATCACCTTTTATCTACTGTAACTTCATTCCCTTTTTTAAACCATGAAATATGATAAGGGTTAGGATGATTTTCAAATTATAAATATAGTTTATATATCATTTCTTTAGAAACCATATTTTCATAGCTACCACCATCTATAATTACTTTGCATACCTTTTCAACCAAAGTACATCTTGTTCAAAAAATATTTGATTGTAACCATGCATCACTACCTTAATTATTCTACACTTGTTCCTTCCTTGGAGAGATTATGGTTCTTCTCATCATGAGATTCTCTCCATTATCTGCTGGTGTAACTTTAGTATTATACTCTTCTATTTTAGCTTCAACTATATTTACTCTTATGTGATCTTCTTTCCTTCTTTCTTGATCTTGATAGTGTGGACATTTAAATGCTCTATGCCCTTCTTCTCCACATCTATAATAAATATAATATCTATAATGATTCAAAAACTAACTTTTAGCACTATCATAACCTTTTCTTCTTTGAAATCATCCTCATTTTTGTTGGTATTGAAACCCTTGCCTATTATCATCTTGCCTTTTTGCATGTGATGATTCATCTCTATTGGTAATAGACCCACCTCTAGTGGCATTAAACCCACTTTTGGTGATATTAAACCCACCTTGTACCCTATTTGGTGTGGATCCACCTCTTCTTGGACCAAGAGATTTCTAATTTTTTTCTATTTTTATCTTCTGCCTTCAAAGCTAATTAATAAGCCTCCTCTATGCAAAAGATTTTATGCATACTTAATTCATCTTGAATAAAAAATTTCAAACCATTTATATACCTTGTAGCTATTTGTTCTTCTATTTCATCATACTCCACTCATATGGAAATCTTATAAAATTTATTTTTATACTCTTGTATACCATGATTTTTTTGCCTCAAATTATTAAATCTTCTATACAGGTTTTGTGCATAATCTATAGTAAGAAATTTCTCCCTCAACTTCTTCTCTATTTTTTTCATGAATTAATATTTTATTTACCTTTTATCTATCTTTATATCTGTAGGTGATCCCACTAACTCATTGCATGACCTTTCAATTTCATGCATGCAAATTTTACCTTCTTATCTTCTCTCATAGTCTTCCACTTGAAGAACTTCTCCATGCTATTCATCTAATCTATCAAATCCTCTAGTTTTAAACTACCTTCATAATATAGAACATCAACTTTGATTCTTTCATTTCTTCTTTCTAATACCTAAACCATCATCTCTTCCATTGATGGCGGCTACTCTTGCTGTCCTTCTTGTTGTATTTCTTCATCATGATCTGTTTCTTCCTCATTACCACCTTATCTTCTCTACTAATTGGTGATAACCTTATTTAATTATTCCACTTGCCTCTATAAATTTTTATAGTCTAATTCATTTTTAAAATACCTCTTCATCCTCTTGCCATTTTTCACTCCTTTAAGATTCAAACTTGCTTTGATACTAGATAATGAACCTGAAAACTATCAAGATTATAAAATTAATAATAGGCCAAGATTATCAAAAATAACTTGTGTTGATTCGTATTGAATGAATTTAAATAATTACAAATCCAAACCATACTTAAATAAGCCTCAACTCAAAAATTAGAATTTACATGCAATTTTGAAAAAAACTAAAATCTAAAAAGATATCTATTTTTAGTAGCTGCTATTTATAGTAAGTTTCACATAAAAGTATGCATGGATCTAGAAATCTCATACAATAACCTAAATGCTAAAATTATCTTATTGAATGAAATTTAACTAAAATTGACATCCTATCTTCAAAATATACAATTTCTAAAAATAATTTTTTTTTGAAAAAATTATTAAATAGTAATTTCAAACCCTCAGATGATCACGTTTGGACTCTAAAAATATTTAAATCAACTCAAAGTTTTTGAGATGATCATTTTAACACATGAAATATCTCAACTAGAGTTATAGGCCAAAATTTATGGTCTCCAAAAGATTGGCCTATTTTTTCTGCATCAAGGAGGCAATAATAGTTTTAACAATAGAATTGTTTGTAGTCGATTCTTATATGTCAATCATTTTTATGCATAGTCCCTATAGGGAATTGGAACCTAGAACCCTTGTTATTTATAAAACATCTATATTAACATAATTTTATTTATATTAAATATTTTATAATAAAACATTTTATCCATATTATCGCACCAATCTATCTACTCTTTTCTCTAACCATCATTAAAAAAAATTGCAAAACATAATTATTATTCTAGTTAGAAATATTTATTGTTATTAATGGTAATCAAACATGATTCATAAATATGGACATGATACAGATAAAATGTAAATTATTAGAGAAATATATCATTAGTATAGAAAAATAATGAGAGATATCAATTTGGAGATGTCTATTTTAGTTTTTCCACATACTAAATTGATTAATGATTTTATTATGTTGAAAGTATTTTTATTAATAGGAAGTGATTTAACCTTTTAGTTTTTTAAAAGTTTAATTCTTATGTTTGGTTAAAAGGCCAAGATATCTAAATTAGTCAAATAATATTCAATAATTAAGGACTGATTTGTTATAGATTTTGACCTTCTTTGAATTTTTAAAAATAGTAATAAATATACATAAATATAGGCTTATCTAGAAAGTGACTATCGTGGATGATCTAGGTTCTAAAAACTAGGTTGTGGACAATTTTGAGTGTCATCAACAGGGTCCCATGATTTGTTTGCTCATTAGATAGTAGTGCCCCACTTGGATAGTAGTGTCATACTACTGTAGTATATTCAAAGTGGTGTTAGTGTCTCCTTTGTAGTATTGTTCCTACTTTTTGGGAGCATCTACGCTTATGTTTTAGGTCATGTTCTTACACGCATGAAATATAGAATTTTCTATTATGCTTGTAAAAATTGATTTAGTGTGCAAACCTTAGTCCTCTTTACAAACATGGCATGATTAATAAATATGTGTTCATTAGTAGGATATGATATACATCCTCAACACCTCATTTTGAAGAGAGTTTCCTACATACCAATACTCTTAGGAGGGATCAAGATTGATGTAGTTTTTACACCTAATGATTGGTACAAGTATAAGTGAATTCTAGAATGAGAGTAGTCTTGAATGCCTTGAGTGTGATTAAGATTTGAAATCTTTGAATTTTAGGCTTAGGGATACTGTAGATATAAGTATGTAGAAGTAGAGTAGAATAAGTATCAAATACTTTAATTTTTATTAACTTGTATTTTTTTTAATATGCTTTTTCATCTATTTTCCATCTAGTCAATAAAGGTCAAATAAAATTATATTTATAGAGATATATAAATTGTGCATATAAAAAAATGTTCTTAAGCCAACCTTAGGAGGGCACACATTTGAAAAAGTACCCATTTGGGAGAGTTAGGTTAAAGGGCAATAACGCCTAGTTGGGGACATAAACATCACATGGTTGTAGTGTCTCAAATGTGGTGCTAATGTCCATGTGAAATACTATTGGGTAAACTAGTTTTAGATCTGAGAAAGCTATCCTTTAACTATGCTTGAGCTGATTGTAAATGTATGTGGTATATATAATTATTGAGAATTTTTTTCTAAGGCTTTAGGATAGGTCTAGGGCTAATATAGGAGTAAGCTAACTCAAGAAACACACTTAACATCCAAATACCAATTTTAAGTGATTACATTTGTCTTCCTTTTATGCTAGAAATGCTATACAGTGAAATGACTAAAGGAAAAATAAGCATACCTAGACTTAAATTGGAAGTGAAGCTTGTGTAGTTGAGTTTGAGTATGTGAATCTAGGTCTATGTATGTTAAAAAAGATCCAAAGTAATGACTTGCAATGGAACATACAAAAATCAACCCTTAAGAGATGATCAAAAGAAAAAGACTATGCTGAATAACGTAACTAATTAAAGCAATGTAAAATAGAGAAGAAAGGAATGAATACACCTCATTAGGTACATGAACTAATGCATGAAACTGGTGATAAAATTTGTGTGTGCGTTTATATAGTGATCATATCACTGAATAGCTTGGACTGAGTTAATAGCTTTCTCAATCCTCATATGGGCGGCTCAATAACTCAATCTAGTTTTGACTCCATCATTTCCCACCTTCAATTGGTGGATCTTGATCTATGAATAGCTTAGATAAAAATTAAAATTTTTCTAACTCTCTCATGTGGGTGGCAGAAGAACTCAAGTAGGCCATGACTCCATTGTTTCCCACCTGTATCAAGTAGATGTATCTGTAATTAAACTATACAAAGTGTTGAATGTATCTAATTGAGTAATGCTAACTATGCATATTAGCTCTATGGCCACTCAAGTATATTAGGAAGTTCTAGGACACTCGAGAATGCAACCATTATAGATGGAGTAAGGCATGAATCTAGTGATAACCTAGAATGTGATAACAAGTGTATACAACATAGAATATAACATAGAGTTTGTCATTCCATCTGATCAACCTATGTGTAGTTGAGTATATGGAAACTATGTGTCATGCACATGCCCCCAATATGGTATTTGAGTATATTAAATCTGAACTATATAATAATTGAGTCGATGTAACTAAACTGAATGTATATGTGATTATGCCATGTAAGATGCCCCTAAATTTAAGAAACTAGTATGACTCAGAGCTGAAATGAATATATTTGATCAAAATCTAAACATTACTATTAAACCTGTGAATATACTTGTGAAAATGTGTACCATACCTGGTGTACTAGTCTAAATAATTTTAATTATCCCAAAGTTGGGGGTATTGAATAGTAACACCCTGTAGTGGACAGTAACACCCTATGGTGCTAGTGTCCCAATCTGGGTATTAATGTCTACTTAGTCTAAAATGTGGGTGATTTGAACTATTTTCCAAATCTCTATTTTTTCTTTGTCTACCCTATGTTTTATTTATGAAATTGAGCTTGTGTACTGAAATTTATTTGTGAATAGAAAAGTATGAGCCTAATTTCTCCAAAAAACCCATATTAATGCCCCCTTTTTTGAGAGTAGTTGTGAAACCTATGTAAGAACTATCCTAAAAAGAAGTATCTCTACAAAATACGTTAGCCATAACATGTACATGATATTCTAATACAATGTACAAACATAACATTGGAATGTAAAAGTATCTGAGAATAAGTAGGTAATGTAAGATGTATGTTGTAATTTAACATTGCACAATGGTGTCGATATAGATGTTATCAATGTGTATAGTAAAAAATATAAGTAACTACCTAGAGGGATGGGGCAAGATTTCCGTCATGATACCCAAGAAGGAAGGGCAGATGCATGAGATCCCTCATAGCATCAAAAATTGGTGTGTGTATGTAACAAGAAAATAAAAGTGTCATGGTGAAGAAGCATACATAAAAACACATGATGCACTCAAAATTAGGCTAAGGGACCAAAATATAAATGACATGGTCAAATGTCACTAAATATGAGAATGAAGACATACAAAGACATGTTTAAATGTCCATATATGCAAGCAATAAACAATTTTAGCTTAGAGCCACATTGAAATACATGTTCAAATGTTTGCATATAGAAGTAAGAAAGCACATACAAGGGACATAGGAACATGTCTAAGACATGAAAAAAGAGAAGTGTTGTAGATCCAAATAATAATGGCATATTCAAAATCCCTTGAAGAAGGAAGAAACATAGGAAACAAAATCAAGTATAATATAGGCAAATTAGAAATGAAAACATGTATAACTATGTAGTACAAATCTATGTAAATGTTAGGATGCACATATACTAAGTCTAACTAGTGATAATTGGCATTAAAATTTGAGTAATGAGTAGAAATGATTGATATCAAGATGTATCAATGCATAAATTAGAATGTATAGTATGTAAAGATAAAACCTAGTTGTAGCAATTGTGTAAGAGATGCCATCAAGTGGGTCGATATATTAAATGTATAAGCCTGAATCATTGTATATGTTCCCAATGGGTAGATGATAAAAATCCTAGATCCGTGTAGTGAACCAGAGTCCTATATGTAATCTATAAGCACTTGACAAGAACAAGTGAAACATTTATGTATGCTGAAATCGACTATACTAAGATATCTAAAAATATGAAATATTTGGAAAATAGTAGAAATGTAAACATATATATACATGCAATCTATAAATTTTGTAGTTTTACATTAATATTTAAAGGTTTTTGTATTTTGACATGTTATATTGTTTTTCTATTTTTTGATTATAAGCTATGTACAAGCGAATGAAATAAACTATGTATAAAGAGCAAGATAGAGAAGAAATTATGTACAAGAGAAGGAACCATACTAACCAATGAGTCTTATGGGAGACTCACTATCATCATGATCTATATCGAAAATAAGAATGGCAATCTCTTGTGGAACATGATTGCTATGTTGTAGTTTAATCTTGCTACAATAAAAATCTAAGTATTGTTCATCATCGAAATCATAATATTGTTTAACATTAGAATCATGATAACCTAAAATGCTAGAGGGAATTGCCTCATATTGTGGATTTAACCTTTCTAAGTTGTGATTTAGAAGATTGATTGTGATTTTTCCCTTTGAAACTATGCTTATTGTAGATATATGGTGTTGTGGAGACTCTTTTGCTAGAAAACCTATTTTGAGAATGTTGCTTGTGTAGCATGATTTTGACTTTGCAACTAAGGATCTTGCTCTTTCTATAAAATTTATTATGTATCTAGATGTTTTGCCTTATTCAATTGTATATATGAATGATGTTCCTTAGGATTTTTGATAAACCTAAAACCTTATTGATTAATCGTATCGACTTTTAGAATAGGAGAAGTGATGCCTTGGGCGTATTTATTCAAACCTTGACCATGATAATCATAATGTTGTAAATAATTTTGACTAGACCCATAATATAATGAACATTTAGCCTCATTTTGGAGAGGTATATTTTCTTGATTTATCTATGCTTGTTATACTATTTATTGATCTAATTGTGCTTTATAAACCTTATGTTATTCTGAGTTATGCTTTGGTAACCACTTTTATATTGTTTTTGAATTTAACCCTTTTTGAATTGGTACATGTGTCATTATAGGTTGTTCTTATGATGTGTCACTATGTGAGTCATTTGTATAAATTATCTATTATATTTTCTTTTTCAATGCTAAACATGAATCGGTGTGGTACCTATACATTCTATGATACACACAAAAATATTTGAATATCTTCATTGGGTATAGAGGAGGTAGGTAGATCAACTTAGCTTTAATCGTTTCCCTTAGTACCTCACTTTAAATCATATTTTATTTTTTAATGATTTTTGAATCACTAGTTATATACGTACTTTTTTGTGATTTATGATCTAGATATGTAACATTGTTTGCCACAAATTGACTAGGTGAAGATGCATATACATGATTTACACTATTGTGCCCTAGAGTCCTTTACCTTGTAAATTGATTTTATAATGTTGTAATATTTTCATGTAATAGTTGGTTTTAATTTTTCAAACTTGCAATTATTTTGATCATACTGATAATTTGATCATATAGAGTCTCATAAGTGCAAACCCTATCTATTTTTGATTGAACATGTAAGAACACACCCTAGATGGAAGAGGTGAAAATAGGCTGAGGATGGGGAATAGTGACATTGGTATAGGATACTTCATTTTTTGGAGGAATGATAGCATGGACCTAGTTAGAGGGAAATTAGTTATCACCCTCATGGAGACGAGGAGGAGAAGGATATTCTTTCTTGTGCATAAGATATGGCATTGAAACTTGAAACAAAATTGTTAGCTTATGTTCTAAATCCTCTATGTGTGTATGGGTTTTCTTGTTAATATAAATACACATAAGATAAAGATACCATGATATGAGATATGATATATATTTTAATTAATATAAAACATCATTTATACATGTGTTTATGTATTTTCTAAGTTCATTTCGAATTAAAGGAAAAAAGCATGAGAATAAAAGTATTAAACTTTGCAATAGAAAGTGATTAATTTATTATATCATAATGATCACTATGATATGAAATACAAATAAGAAGATATATGGATCTGAAATTTGATTTCTGGAAAAATAAACCCTAGGGTTATCTAGGGTTAATGTTTTGTGAATCTAGGGTTCCTTTATAAAGAATTTATATTAAATTTAAATAAATTGAAACCCTAATGTGAAGTTCATTTAATTCTCTATTTTATCTAAAAAATTTGAAAAATTAGAAGTATGCATCCCTAATTTATTGCACAAAATTTTAGATTAATGCAAACTAGGATTTTGAATCAATATTCAAAGTAAGTCAGGTTCACCAAATGATTTAACCTTTTAGAATTTTACAAGTGTAATTCCTATGTTGGTTAAAGGGTTGAGATGTCTAAATAAATAAAATAATATGCAATAATTAAGTATTGATTTTTTATAAATTTTGACCTTCTTTGACTTTCTAAAAATAGTAATATATATGCATAAATATAGACTCATCTAGAAAGTGACTGCCATAGATGATGTGGGTTTTGAACAGTTCTAAGTGTCATTAATAGGGTTCTAAGATCTATTTTCTCAGTAGATATTACACCCCACTTTAATAGTAAGATCATACTGTTGTATCCTCAAAGTGGTGCTAGTGTGCCCTTTGTAGGATTGTTCTTATTTTTTGAGAGCTCCTTTGCCAGTGTTTTTAGGTCTGGTTCTTGTATGCATGAAATCTAAGACTCTATGTTATGCCTAGAAAACTTGATTTAATGTGAAAACCTTATTCCTCATTTTAAGTATGACATGAGCAATAAATGTGTGTTTATTAGTAGGATAGGTTGGACATCCTCAATACCCTGGTGTGAAGAGAGTTGCCTAAATACCAAACTTAGAGGAGGGATCAATCCTAATGTAGTTCTCCCACCTAGTGCATGGTGAAATTACAAGTGAGTGTTAGACTGAGAGTGGTCTTGAATTACTTGAGTGTGCTTGAACTTTGAAATATTTAAAATATGGGCTTAAGGCTACTATAGATGTAGTATGCAAAACTAGGTCAGAGTGAGGATCAAATTCCTTAATTTTACTCAACTTATATTTTGTTTGAATATGCTTTTGAATCTATTTTCCATCTAGTGAATAAATTTTAAATAGACTTGTATTTAGAGAGATCTATAACTTGTGAAAATAATAAAATGTGCTTAGGCCGACCTTTAGAGGGGCACATGTTTGAAAAATTATCCATTTGGAAAAGTTAGGGCAAAGAACAATAGTACCCAATTATGGACACTAGTGTCATGTGGCTTTAGTGTCCAAAATGTGGTGTTAATGTCCACCTGACATACTAATAGGCAAACTGGGTTGGGATCTAGGAAATTTATCTTGGGTCTATGTTTGAGCTGATTGTGGATGTATGTGGTTTGCACAATGGTTGAGAAAGTGTGTCCAAGGCTGCAATATAGGTCTAAGTATAATCTAGGAATAAGCTAACTCAAGAAACACTAGTAGCATTCAAATACCACTTTTAGGTGATTACAGGAACAAACCATAGATTTATATCACATTTGACATATTCCCTCTTAGTAGACAACACACTTCCATGTGTATCCCCATCTAGATAAACCATGTTTTCCTATAATTTTTTTTACATGAGTGGAGAATGATGTGTATTATCCATCATAAAATGAGGCATAAATGGTATCCATATTATAGTAAGCATTAGATTAAAGGAAGAGTTATGGTAACATATATTCGTAAATGCAAAAACCAAGATAGAGAAATGTTTTTATAGTCTAAGATAGTTAGTAACATTTAGGTTTTTAAAAACTAGATCAATCCCACATAAAATATAAACCATTAAACAACTCAACATCACAATACCACCACCTCTCAAGTGAGCTCACATGTGTTAAATACTCAATTTTAACTTCCATGCTCATTTTTTTAATTTTTACAAATGAATGGGATGAATTAACCTGCAAATAATTTTTTGGTACTAGAGATGAACTTAACATTACTATTTTATTAATAACTCTCATGTCTATTTGGGTTTTGTGTCAAAGTTCTAATAACCTCATGGTAATTTTCCTTCTTTACACCCTACATAGTAAAATATTTAACATCATCCATCGCCACCACACAGTCTATCTACATCCTCTTTAGTTTGAAAGGAGTCATATAAACACCAAACAAAAAACAAAACAAAACTAGATAATTGTAGAGATAGAGAATGCCAATGCCAAAAAAAAAATTAATATGTAAATAATTACTCTTGGCTATGATTTTATTCATTCTGAGGACAATGGTAGGCTAGTATCCCTTAACAATGCCATTGCCAGGAATATCCAAAAATACTATCTTAATTTTCCCCATGAGCACCTTGCCATGGCAAATGTACTAGCATATATTTATGAATTCGTGGGACCTCAGTAATACCTCTAACTAATCTTCCAAGCTGGAGTCATCTTCTAGAGTCAAGAAAATAAAATGTTTGAACATGTATTGTAGATCAAAATTTATATGCAATATTACACCAAAAATTCCCAAGGAAAATATAAAAGTATTCCAAATATTCATCAGCCCTTGTCAATTGGATTACTTTAGTAGACCTGAGAGAAGTAGGCTTATGGATGATGAGATTAAATGAAGAATTAGCCACCAAATATCCATATGAAAATAAAAGAACAAATAATGTTATACAATTTACTAAATGAAGTTGTATTAATCCATTATCCATTTTATTTTATGGCCTTTGAGATCCCTTCCTTGTTAAAAACTAGTGTCCTTGAATCACACCATTGAATAGTAGTGGTTTTTAAGGTAAAAATATATTGACAAACTAAACTACTCCTAACACATGCTACCGTGAGCCCCAAATCTATCAAATGACATAAAAATGTTATCATGGGGTGTGCGGTAACACATGATTAACTTGTCTCTATTGTTGTATTTAAAATTTTCCTCATTTTATTTTTTGATATAGATATTATTATAATTTTTTTGATAGATAAAAAAGGGAAAAGCCTATATATTTATAAATTTTTTATAAAGTCTTGGTGTAAATAGGGAAGTACAAGAAAAATCCACTTATAAAAATAACATTTTTGACAAAATTACTAATATTGAAAACCTTAATAAATAATTTGTGACTGAACATAAAATAAAAATACTTATTCATAAGACCTATGAAACACCATCATTGGCTCATCATTATGCATTTCTTCTTTAATAATCAAGGCTGCTAGAGACTATGCTAGTTTTGAGTCATCCTTGTTTGAAACTGGCATGCACAATTTATCACAAATGACATTCAATTTTTAGCTTTGTGATATATTATGCACTAGATTGGCCTTCAAAGGCATCCAAAACTAATCCATCCTAGTGTAAACCATGTTACCAAAGTGATTAAAATCCTTGTGGATTGCCAATGAGTTATTTGCATTGAAAAGTATAGTTTGGATGCCTATCAACTAGGCCACCTTCAGGGTGTCTAGCCTAGGAGTGGATTTCCCATGGTCCTTCATGGCCTGGATGAGTTATTCCATATAGATGACACCACAATCCTCCTAAGTGCATGTAGAATGTTGATTTCCATCAAATTGAGTAGTTTTTTCATATTTAACACCCTCAATGAGCACATTCTGACAAAAGTTAAGAGCTTCCTTGGTTGTGAGTTTGTTGTTTTTGTCTAAAAAAATCCTAAGTTCAGTAGATGTCACTGCTTAAGGTTAGTGATAAGAATCGAAAAGGAGTCATCATGTCATATAATGAGTACTTTTGAATTTTTTTTGCATTCATCTCTTTGATAATATTAAGATATGCGTCATTGGCTTTAATTTTTATTATTCACTTGGAGAGGCCCAAGTTATTTAAAGGATTATCTATGATAACAAGGACATTTTTCTTCTCCCAAATATGATTCACAATCTAACAAAAGATGTGAATGTAAAAATGTAGGGGGGTTGTGAGATGAGAAGAGACTCCAAACATGCCTATTGCCACATGGATAAATTTCCATACCATATCATTATGCTATCAAGGCATCAAAATTGATGCCTTTTATCTCAGGTGGTGGTGTGGCATGAGCCACAAACCTCAATCATTATTTTTCTCATTTATTGAGTAGTAATTATAATTTAAAAAAATAATATTCTTAGATTTGGTATCCAATTTTGGTGAATGGATTAGGATCAAGTGATGCTCTTAGAAGATATGCCTGACCCCAAGATTTGTAAAGTGTTTTACTACTCGGTTGCCTTCCCAATGGGTGTGATGGAGGTTGAAGTGCACAAGATTATCCTAGATATTCATGCAATATTATAATATGTTGGTTAGATTACAATAATTTAAGTTCCAAAAAATCATTGTTTCCACTATTATTTGGGAGTAACCTTCAATATCAAGACTAGTTTAGTTATTTTACAAAGCAATAGAGATACCCCCCCAAATGGTCATGGATTTAGCAAGGTTGTTAGTGTATCTACCTAGAGCTTTGCTATAGACAAAGAGAAAAGTTTTGTTTGAGTCTCTAAAGGTGACTATGGCACTAGCCCATCCTAGGTTACCCTTTGTAGCTCTATAAAAATGTAGCTTGATCATCTGGCCCTAATGATTAATATAATGAGTTGGAGATCACCACTTATAATTTATGTTAACCCTATTATCAAGGAATATTATTATACATATTAATAATTTATGTATATGTATGTATAATACATAATACATTATATATAATAGTAATAATAAATAATAATATTTTTATATATTAAAATTAATATATATTATCATTTACAAATTTATTAATATTGATTTGGAATAAATTTTCCCCTTGATACACCCTAATTAGTATACTTTTACAGGTATGAAGAGTTATTTAGGTCATATTATCATTTCCCCTTAGCATTGTCACCAAAATCACTTCAAGTATTTTAGTGATTTCATGTTTTGCATGGCCTTTACCTTCCTCACCATTTTTCCATTGTTAAAGTTGTTTGTCAAATGGAATATTTCTTCTTGACATAGTTCATTACCATTTTGTATGAAGGAACATGCCACCTCAATTTCTGCTGTCATCTCAACCATAAATACTATATTATTGTTGACTAATACTATCTACACAAAAGGTGAAATGAGGTCAGTGATCATAAGTTTTAGGAGAGGTAAAAATATCAATTTACACTCTTTCATTTTACAAAAGTACTCTTTACCAAAACAACCAATTACATCCCTTTCAAGGTTAGTAATAATGAGATTCGAGTGAGGTAAAAATATTGATTTACAATATTTCACTTTACAAAACCTACTTTATGAATAGAAAAAATTACATCACTTCCAACATAATTTAAACTATTCATTATGGTAGTTGTAGCCTATATAGAGGAAGCTCTAAAAATATGTGTGGTGCCTAATTTGAGATACATCAAAGTGTCATACCACTTAACTAGAGTATGAAAATACTTGTGGAGATTCAAACCTACCAAAAATTGGTAGTGCTTATGGTCTTAACAATAATTTTACCTCTCCTCCAATCAATAAATAAACATAAATGACCACTACTATTACAAATACATGGTATCTATCAAGTGTTATTAAGAATGACTATAGAAAAACCTTGGAAATATTTGTACCCAGATCGATTTGCATATGGAATCCTACATTAGTCTATTATATCATATAAGATGCATCTTTCATTTAAGAATTAATTTCTATTTTTCATATAATTGGTTTTAGAGTCATCTAATTACGTTTTTCTAATTATTTTTACACTTGGATAAATTTACACGTGGTACATTCTCTACATTTTAAGATGAGGATTGTTAAAAATTTGGCATCTATTTTTAATCAAGATGACACTTATTTCAATTATGTATTTGGTAACTGAAATATTTTGGTATTCATATGAAAGCCATACAGAACATGAAAGTGGTGAAATATTTCAAGGTGATCTAGGTGATGATGGTGGGGGACAATGACATGGTATTTTAGGTGACGGGTTGAAAGAACCTTGGGTAGAGACACATTCAAAATTTAGTAACAAGTCACATTTTTTAATGCAATATGATGCATTAACAAAAATAACCTACAAGATATACTTTAATAACTCAATTTCTTGTCCCCACATCAATGGCATTGCATCACTTATTTAAGCAAAACATCAAATGTGGATCCCTATCATAGTCATATCAGTTCCCATGATGTTATCATCCACCCTTATCAATTAAAAATGTCCAAATAAATACATTGACACCTTGCATACTGCATCATGTACAAACAGAGAGATGGGGTAAGTGGTTATGGGTTTCAAGTGAGGTACAACTATCGATTTACATTTTTTTCCCTTACAAAAACCTGCTTTACTAAATGTAAAAATTATGCCATCCCTTCCATCATAAATTTCACCTTTGGGAAAACTACTTGTTACTTTTTTTTTTACTTGTTATATATGGCCTCATTCTAGTTGCACCACTTTTGGGGGTTCAAAAAAAAAAAAATTGGAGAGGAAAAAGGGCTCCAAATTCTATTTTTTCCCCAAAATATTAAAATGTTTTAGATAATTTTTATAAATATATTTTTTTTCAATATGATAATCAAATGAACATTAATTTATAACTCAAACTATCATATAAGGATTAAATGGACATCAAATTTAAAATATAAAAAATAACTATTAATAAATTATAAACATCAAAATCTAATACTCTAATTATTAAGGTTACCACTAAACTAAATACTAATATATTATATATAATTTTATATAATTTTTCAAATAAAATTTACACACACACACACACACACACACACACACACACCCCCCCAAAATGCCATAAGTTTCATTTATTATTAACTTGGATCATCAAAAATATATTTGGTTCCTTAATTTATACCCTATCATTTTCAATGTTATATTTAAAGTAGGTTTTTCTATAGGCTTAAAGTATCTTTTACTAAATTTGAAAAATTAAAATAAAAAGAATAGTCACTCTTGGAGGTGGACACATATTTAAATATTAGGTTTGATTGCAAAGAGGATGTGTTATTTTATATGATAGCAATGTTTGTGTTCATATGATGTTGTCCCCAAACTCTTACACCTCTGGTTTTAGGAGACCCATTAAAAGAGTTTCATAAAAAACCATATTTATGGTAAGGAGAATCATATATGGAAGCTTAAATGAATTTGAGTATTTTGAAAATAATAATAAGATGAAATAAATAAATTAATTAAAAAATAGTATATAAAATTATCTTATATAAATAGATAAATTATATAGAGGCATTGCAAGTAGTGTTAGTGCCCAAAATTGCACTAAAGCAATTGAACAATTTTTAAGTATAAATGCCCAATCTGTTTAACCCACTTATTGTTTTCAAGTGTTCATCAGAAGTCAAGTGTCTTGTAGTAGACTAAATAATTTTCCTTTTGATCTTGGAGTTTGCAAATCTAATGGAGTATATTTGGGATGGACAATTTTTGGGTTACAAAGATATATTAATTTGGTCTTTACCAGTGTTTGGTTTGTCAAAATCCAAGTTGAATTCCTATCTAAGAATAGTAAAACCCTTGTTAAAATTTCCCTATCTTAGGCCATTTGATTTAAAATCAAATTTGGTGAGGATAGTTTACAGGGGAATGCTTTAAATATGCCATGGACTTAGTTTAGTTTTTATACCAAGGTTTAATCATGTTTATTAACATGACCAAACCTTAGTCTAAAATTCATGTTTGGTCCCTTTTATTTTTCAACATAGTCTAACTAATTCTTGGTCCATTATTTATAAACATAGTTTAAATTCCTATCCAAAAGCTTCTATCACATACAACAAAACCTTAGGCTAAAATTCTATGCTAAGCTCTTTATTTCCCAAATTTTGACTTAACTATTTTCATTGTCCACAAGAACCAATCATGTCTGACCTAGTAGATCATAATTTAACATTTCACATTAACTCAAAAAAAGATGATCTGATAATGCCTAATGCAAGTTGAAAATTCAAAAGGACTCAGGACAAACATAGGATTGACAAGTGAAAAGATCCTAGGAACTTAATGCATAGATCAACGGCCATAGGCATTGGCCTGAGTCAATAAGTTAGGCTTCATGATTGATGATCCATGTTTGTTTATGTAATGAAGATATAATGGTGAACAAGGGTAAACAAGTCAAAGATAATCTAAAAGGGATGTGAGAAGGACAAGTGTCTTAATCTCAGAGAGTGACCAAGTAAATTGATGGTTCATAACAGAGCAATGATGCAAATGAGATCTGAATTTTCAAAGGGTCCAGGTTGAACATAGTAATGACATGTGTCACAACTATAATGAAATAGATATAGATCAATGGTCTATGATCGATCCTAGGTTTGAAGGATAAAAAAAGTGCATTTGATCCATGCAAATGAGATCGATGATATGTGATCCAAGGTGGACATTTCAATGGGACTCAAGACAAGTGCAAAAGTGACAAGTGTCAAACACATAATTGATGATCAAAGCTCGAGCATGTTTTTAAGATCCAATAGTGTGAGTGAATAGTTGATAGTTTAATAAGGCCAAAGATCTAATGAGAGACTTATACATGGCATGATATCACCTAAGCAATAAAAAGAGTTTGGTTCTCATGAGATTCTCTCATGTGGCATAATTTTGTGAGCTCGGAGATAAAGATTAATGGTTCATGATGAAGTAAAGGTATGGAGACTTCTTAGAATATCGATGGTGCATTTTTGATTTAGCTTCAAGACTACACAAGAGAGAAACACATGCTCAAATTAGATCTAATTAAGCAGCTTAGTAACTTTTAAGCCCCCACTAAGGCCTAGTTGGATATGATGTGGTATGCCATGTGTTAATATATGGAATATTTAGATTTGAAGATAAAATTGATGGCTCCATCATGGACAAACATGAATTAAAACTAGAGAATAAGGTATTCATTGCAAGGTTTTAGTTATGAGGGTAAGAGGTCAAAGAGCATGTCTGAGCAGTTGTAGTGATAAGGAAGTGGGGATTTCATATAGAGATCATCCAAAAAGGGAATAAATTTTTTATAAAGGAAATGTAAATCATAAAATAAGGTCTATGGGACATTCTAAAGAATATTTTTCAAATGGCCATGGGTCATTTTTTACCTCTACCATAACCGGAGCATTTCCATGCCATTATTACAAGAACAGGTTGTTTTATGGCATGCATAAGAGGAAAGGAAGTTGTACAAGAGGTTATAAATATGCAAGCAAGTGTTCAAGGGAATCTATAGGAAGTTACACATGAGGATAAAGTTTTTTCATCCTCTACCATAAAAATTTACCTTCCATATCATCTAAAAAAGGCATCTCTAGTCAAGAAATCAAAGGGTTTGTTGTAAGTCTTCATCATTCCTTGTAGAGGTAGTTAGAGCAATGAATTTTCTTGTAAGTGGATGAATATTTTAGGCATATAATGGAATATTTTCCATATGGAAGCATCTTAGAAATATTTATAGGGTTGTTTTGCAATTTTGCAAATTACAACCCATAGTCCCAGATTTGAACATGGTGCAAAATGTATAAATAGGAGGTTTTTTGTCTTCTATTTAGGATTGTTGTTGTTGGTCTTTGTTTTTTCCTATGTATAGCCTCTTATAAATTTTAAGATCACTGTTGTGTGTATTTTGTCTCTCTTTTTAAGGTGGTTACAGTTGTACAACCATTAGTAAGATATAAGAGCATGTTTATATGAGTACATTGTCCAACATGGAGCAAATCCACCATGCTTGTCCCCATGGTAGCATTTTGAAACTTAGATTTATGTAGTATCTCTTTTCAAGAGATAATGGGAAATACCTATGGTTCTTAATCTCTCATGTCAATCAAATGCAATAAGATGTTTTACATGCTATGGTGATTGGATATCTAGTTTTGTGCTTATGTATGGTTATCATCTTGGGCATAGATCTAAGTTGTAAACCCTTTTTTGATTAAAAATTTGGAAATATTTTATTGAATACCTCTAAGGGCACCTTGGGTTCATGAATTTGATATGGAAAGGTATTTGAGATTCTAGTTTCAGTGTATGTTTAGGGTTTCAAGGATCATTTGGGTGTTTGCATTATATTGGCACCAATGGATGCAAACCACTCTTGGTAGTTACCCTTAGATTATAGGTCATTTTTTTTGCATCTTTGCAATAAGTGATGTCATGAATGTTGAAATAAACTTTGTTATTTGAAAACCACTAGCACACCACCATTCTTTTTATTATTATCAACATGTCCTACCTTGTCCTACCCTACAAGTAATAAACCATTATTGCATATCATAAGTGTCATTTGCCTTTAAATGCATAATATATTGCCTATATAACATGTATTTGCATCTTATGCTTTAAAGATTAACATTGCAGTCTTCCATTCAACCCTTATTGTTGAAAATTATTTTAGAATGAAGGTTGTAATCACTTTTATATCTGTGTTTATTAGCTTGTATGTGATTTAGTGCATTTGTGTATTTCATGTGACAACCCTTCTTGGGTGGAGTGAATAAGTTTGGTTGTGCCTGAGTCACATTTTTTTTTGTGCTAAAAATCCCCATGGAGGTTGTATTTTAGAATCTCTCCATGTGAGCAAGCTAACCCATAGGTCATGTTACTTTGGTTCAAGAAGAGCTAGAAGTAGCAGGGAGCTGACCATACCCTTTGTTGATGCATCTCAGTTATTTTCTCTGTTTAGTCTATTCTTGATGACAAACCCTTCCCTGACTATAGGACATACTAATGAGTTTTCATCTTTGTTTTCCATTTTATTCAAGTGTGTAAGGCTGAGTGATAGAGGTGTACAATTGGGAACCAACACTTTATTGGCACTATTGTCAGGGATTAAATTAAAGTCTTGAATAATTGGAATGTTAGGGATTCTTACAGAGAGATGTAAGTATTTTATGTTATGAAGTTCTATGTTGTTATTTGCTTTATTTAGACTATCTTAGCCTTCAATGCCACATCACTACACTAGGGATGTTCCATGAATTAATATATTTGAGAATTTGACTTCTACTGAGTTTATTGTAAAGAACTATCAAAATTACATGTTATCCCTTTTTGAACATAATTCTAAAAATTTTACTGTCTTTGCCTATTATTTGGTCATTAAATTCAACAAGTATGTTTTCATCATGTATCACAATCAATGTGTTAAATGTTACATTCTATAATTTTTATTCTAGTGGTGACTCCAACTTTATTATCTAGTTTCAAGGAAGATTAGTGCCTATTTTGAATATCTTAATTTTTGGATTTGAGTGTTTTCTTGCTTTCAAAGCTTGAAGGATTGAGATAATCCTTCAAAGGTGACCTATCCTAACAACTTGTCTTACCCCTAAGTATTCATCAAAGAAGAGGGATACAAATTTGGAGCCCTATTGAACGGCAAGGTTCAACTGATAAATAGTGTCCTAACTACCAAAATTTTGATAATCTTGAAATTTTTGTTGAACTTCCTATCTATTATAAAACTTATAGTCCTATATGTTATCCAACTCCTTCTCAACCAGCTAAATCCCCTCCCAATTTTGATCCTACAAGTACCCCTTATTCACCCCCTCACATCCCTTTGCCAATTGTTCTTAAACCTATTATAAAACTAATCATGAAGCATATGGACCTAGATAAGAACAGACATCCTATATTTTACATTCCTAGATTCAGGCCTATAAATTTTGATGACATGGAAGGTTATTCTAATGAAGTCTCAATTGAAGTAAGCAAATGTCTTCCAAAGTTATAAGGAACAATACAATGAGTGGTGATCAACACTTGAGATCTTTTCAAAATATTATTCAAGATTATGAGGTTGAGCATGAGGATGTGTGAATTAAGTTATTTGTGCACACACCATAGGAAGATGATTGTGGATGGTTAAATTATCTTCCCTATGGATGCATTGATTCATGGGAAGAAATGAAGAATGTTTCAATAATTTAGTATGGTGATAGAGTTGATCTAAGGTTCCTTTTGGATAAGTTTGAAAACATCAAGAAGAACCTTATTGAGTGTGTGTAAGATTTCAACACATAGTTCAACAAAACTATGATACAATTACTTGATAACATAAGGCCTAGTGATACATCATGCTTGATTAAATACTATGATGCTTTTGATAATAAGTTTGCATATTAATTGTGGGACAAGGCTCCCATGAACTTATGGTTAGAATTCAATATGGCCATCCAAATTGAGAACAACATAAAGGTTGTGGGAAAGCCCATGAACAAGTGGGATGATGTAGAATTGGTCAATATGGAAAAAACATAATCAACTAAGAAAGACAATCTTGAGGAGATGGTTAAGACTATGGCCTCTGATATCAAAGAGATGTTAGAAAACCTTGCCAAGGCTGATAAGGGGATCCCTCATGTGTCTACCAGTCAAGAAAGGGATCTGAATCTGAATTAAGCAAAAAGGGGGCCTAATTTCCATAATCAAGACAACGACAGAGGGAAGAGTCCTACACATGATGAAAAAATGGATAGAATCAGATTAGAGGGGCTATGAAATAAGGTCCAGATCTGTTAAATGCTAAAGTGAATGCAATAGGTTGTGACATTGATGTTGATTGGTGTGATAAGTTCTTCCTTCCACATCCTCCATGTGATACAACTAAACCAATTTATGAAGATGTAGATGAACCTAAGTCTATATCATCTAGTGATGATATTATGATGTTCAATTGTCAAAGTTCCCAAATCAGGATATTCACCTCCATAGAATTGATGAGTGCTATTATTGTAGATCAATTTTGGAGTGCAGTAAAAAAGGTATGTGTCCTAACTTGAAAATTTGATTGTGAGGTTAATATGGAACAAGCATATGAAATACTTATTCATGATTTTGAATTTTAAAGATCAATTAATATTAAAAAATATGATGGGGCAATTTTTTCAGTTGAGGATAGGAATCTGTTAATTAATGCAACAATTGCCCAAGATAAGGATTACTACTTGAGAAGTAGGCAACCCGATGCTGCTCCTGAAGACACTACCCCTATAAATCTAAGTGTAGGGGATGCAAGTAAAGAATTTAATAAAAATATAATTGTCCCTAATGTTTCTAGTTTAGCACATGTTTCCCAAGATGCTAAGCATAGAGGTGTTCCCGCTAAAAATAAAGTACCTTTGCTATCTAGTATTCCTCAGGGTGTGAATGATGTTAAACAAAATCCACCTTTGAAGGGTGCTATTAAGAATTCAAATCCACCCTAGCCTACCCCACTTTAGACCTTAATTTATTGTATTCCAATTGAAGGTGTTGTTACCCTTTTACCAAATACTCATCTTCCTCACTATCGTCTATGTGATATGGCCCAAGTGTTGAGCCAACTTAAAATCACCATGCCACTTGCTGAATTATTGAGAATACCTAAGCATAAGAAGAGGGATTTTAAATATTTAAAATTTGGAGAGAATTTAGATGAAAATGAAATTTATTTACCCCAAACACCCCCAAAAAGTGATGAAGAATCAAAAGAGGTTGTTGAACGTACTCCAAAAGGCTAATTGGGGAATGCATTAGTAGAGTCTCAGTTGAATGTGGATCTATTTCATATAACCTTGTTGATTAATGGTATTATACTCCATAATTACATGTTTGACTACATTAATTATTATAATGTAATACCCATAGGTGTCTTAAATGATCTCAGAGTTAAGATTACATCAACATTTGGAAAGTGTTAAGCCATGGACTTATGAGAAGTTCTAGTTGTTGGACAAGTCAAGGGGTTAGTAGTGCAATTGCTAGTACATCTAGGTAAGTATTTGAATATAGACATGGTAGTTGTAGACTATCCACTTAAGTGGGTGATGTTGTTATCATGTAAATGGGTTGATAGCATGGGTGGAAGTGTATAAATGGACCTTTCTTATGCCACCATTCTATTGGAGGGTAAGATGGTTAAACTTTATAGAGAGCTAAAGATAGTACATGTAATAGAAGATATGAAACATGTTATAAATGAAGTATTGTAAATATAAATTGGGATTAAGAACTTAATTTGGAATGTTGACACTAATGAACAACCTCTTATTCTTGATGTTGAACCTAATAGTGAAGGTGTAATTTGGGATATGTGTTTTGACAAGGATTTTTCCAATCTTGGAAATGGAGGAGGGGTTGTATTCTATGCCCCTAATGGTAAGTGTTTCAAGTTTTATTATTATCTATCCTTTGAATGCACTAATAATATTGCTGAGTATGATGCACTCTTACTTAGTTTATGGATTACCCATGAACATGGAATTAAAATCTTTATTGTCAAGGGTGATTCTGAGATAGTGATAAAGCAAGTTCGCAATGATTACACCACCAAAAAGAAAAGGTTAAAATAATATCAAAATGGTTTTTGAGATTCGCTTGAATTATTTGATGCATTCAATCTTTGTTATGATGATATAAGTTTAAACAAATAATATGATAGACTTGTAGGGTCAGGTGCTAGTTTGATATTGCAAATACAAGCCCTCATTATCAGTATCAAGTGGAGGTGCTTGTTAGGCCTTCAATACCAGACAATGTTCATCACTGGCAGGTGTTTGATGATGATGAACAAATTAAGAGGTTTCTAAATTATAAAGTTGAGTTCCATTATTATCTCATATAATTTGAATCTATAGTTCAGGTTTGTTGTGGAAAATAAACCTTGCTTAGAAAGGACATTATCTAGCGAAAGACAAACATGCTCCCTAGAGGATTGGTGAGTTTAGAAGCATCTTTTGGAGTGAATATAATCAAGAATTGAGATTCATTTATTTCAAAGGACGTGACTGAGGGTAATATGGGTTCTCATGAGAATCCAAGTAAGGTTTGTCTAGGTACTCACCTAAGTTTAGTTGAGAATAAAGTTTACATGTAGCTACTAAGAATATACCAGGATTATTTATCAGGGTCTTATTTTGAGTTAAAAGCTTATAGGGAAGACTTGTTCAAAATGTCATCCCATTATAGCCTAATAGAAAACATTTTAGGTAGAAATGGAGACCTATTAACCCCATCTTAGCCACTAAGATGTAGGATGAGTTAAAGAAGCTAAGAGATGGTGGTATCATTCAGCCCATTAGGTATTCAAAATGGGTTAAAAGAAAAATGGTGACATCCACTTATGTGTGGATTTACAAAATTTGAATAAATATTCTTTAAAAATAATTATCCCATGCCTAATATGGATAAACTATTGTAAAATTTTAAAGGATTAGAGATGTTGTCTAATTTAGAGGGTTTCTTAGGATATATTAGGTTATGGTGAAGGAATCCGAGAGATCAAAGACTACATTCACTATGCCTTGGGGCATACATGTATATATGAGGATGAATTTTAGGTTAATAAATGCTAGTGTAACATTTTAGTGAGATATGGACATTTATTTTAAAGGGGTGATTAACAAGTTTATAGTTGTGTATCAGGATGACATTATTGTGTACTCTAAGACTAGAGAGGAGCATCTAGAGCATCTAGAAGAGGTATTTATTAGATGTATAGAGTTTAGAATTTTTCTCAATAGAGAGAAATATCACTTTGGAGTATAAAAGGCCAAGTTATTGGGATAGATAGTGTCCAAAGATGGTGTCATGATTGAACCTGAGAGGGTAGAAACCATTGACAAAGTGCCTATCCCATAGTCTAAGAAGGGAATCTAGTCCTTATTTGGAAAAATTAATTTGGTAAGGAGGTTTGTGTCCAAATTTGTAGAGATTAATTTGCCTATAACTTCTACGTTGAAGAAGGACCAAACCATCAAGTGGGAAGAGAAGGTCATATAGGTGTTCAATGACATCAAGGGATCTTTAGAATTTGCCCCTATTTTAGCCAGGCCTGATTACACTAAGCCATTTTAGAAATTCTATTTTGCATCATACAATACTATTGCTACTATCCTTTTGTAAAAGAATAAAGATGATCATGAGTAGCCAATAGTTTTCTTTAGCAAAGATATGCAAGATGCTAAACTAAATTATACCATAATGGAAACAAAATACTTCACTCTCTTGAAGGTTGTTAAAGTGTTTAGATATTATATTCATAAGCTCAAAGATTATTTCTTATGTCTTGAATACCACTATGAAGGACATATTGACTTAGACTAAAGTATCCAGCAAGGGATGCATATGCATTAACAAATTACAAGAGTATGACATGGATATTTAGACCACCAAGTTAGTGCGAGAGATGGGTCTAGCCAAGCTCATGGATGAGACCAATTTTCATGTTGTTGAGGTAAACACTTCTATTTTCAATATTGATTATTCCCTGAGTCAATTTTATATGTATCCATTGTATAAAGATATTAAAACTTGAAAAATATGAACTATCCCCCTGACCTAGACAAGAATCAAAGGATGGCTCTTAAGCTTGTTTCCCAAAAATAACTCTTGACTAAAAATACACTTACATGGAAGAATCCAAATGGGGTTCTCATAATATGCATGTTAGAAGAACAAATTGCTGACCTAATTGAAGACTTCCATAGTGGATTATGTGGCGGCCATTTTGCACCCAAAGTCATAGCTTATAAAATTTTTAGAGCTAGTTATTGGTGGCCACCACTATTCAAATATGTTGCTCAAAAAGTTAGAAAGTGCAAGAAATGTCAACACTTTTTTGGGAGGATGAAAGATTCAGGTTATCTTCCCTTATAACCTATGATGATTTAAGGCCCATTTAAACAATGGGGAATGGATTTCATTGGATAAATTATTTATTTGTCAAACATAGGACATAGATGGATACTAGTTGTAGCTGACGAATTCAAAAAATGGGTTGAAGAGGTCCCTACAAAGAAGGATACACACCATGTGGTTATGGATTTTTTACTAAATTAGATTATTTGTAGATTTGATGTGACCATCAAAGTTATTGATAATAATGGCATGAGTTTCAAATCTAAACCTTTAGTGGCATTATGCAAAGAGTATGAGATTGAATTGACCTATGATTCCAATTACTACCCTCAAGGAAAAGGAAAAGTAGAATCCAATAACACAAACTTGATCAAAATCATTAGAAAAACATTGGAATTAAATAAGAAGAAGTGGGGTGAACAACTGAAGTTTTCTTTGTGGGTTGACATGATCACACCCAAGAAATCTCTAGGCAAAAGTCCTTTTGATCTTGTCTATGGAGATCAAGCTATTTTGCTTATAAATTTGTAGTTTCCAACCTACTAGCTCATGTAGAAACTAGAAGATGATGAGAAAATCAACCACTTTGAAAGAAGGTTGAAACAAATTATTGAGCTTGATGAAATTCAAAGACAAGCTCATGAAAGACACTTCAAGTTTAAGGAAAACCTGAAGAAGATAATTGATAGGAAGGTCACTCTAAGAACCTTCTAAGTAGGTGATCTAGTTCTACTTTGGGATAACAAGCATGAAGAGAAAGGAAAGCATGGGAAATTTGATGCCTTGTAGATGGGTCCCTATTCCATCAACTATCAATTTAGGAAACACACATTTTTCTTGAGAGACTTGGATGGTGAAATAATGAAGCTGCTAGTCAATGGCAGACATCTGAAACACTTCCTTGATTGAGTCTATAATTGTGTACATAATTGTAAAGTGTATAGTATTTTTGTTTTGTTTCGTTGCTAATCCTTTATTTTTGGCCTTGCTTGTATAGTTTACTTTATTATTTTTATCATGTGTTCATTTTTAAATCCTCCTAATCTATTTTTTTAGTATACCTTATTTTATTGAGCCTTTATGGGTCTCTATTGATATAAATTAACTAAATGTTGACTCTATGACCTAATAGATTGGCACCTAGTGTTGTGTTTTGGGGTTCATTATAAAATCATAGGGGGTGTACATACCTAAGTGAGAGATAATATTACTACCCAAAATTGCACTGAAGCAATTGAGCCCTTTTTAAGTATAAATACCTAATCTATTTAGCCCAATTCTTATTTTTAATTTTTCATCAAAATTCAAGTGTCCTATAGTAGACTAAATAATTTTCCTTTTGATCTTGGAGGTCATAGATCTAATGGAGTCAATTTGGGATAGATAATGTCTAGGTTACAAGGATATGCTAATTTGGTTTTTACTAGCCTTTGGTCTGTCAAAAGCCAAGTTGAATTCATGTTTGATCATCTTAAAACCTTTGTTCTAATTTCCCTAACTTAGTCCCTTTAATTAAAATTAAAATTTTGTGGGGAAAATTTATGTGGGAATGATTTAAATATGCCATGGAATTAGTTTAATTTTTATACTAAGGTTTATTCATGTTTATTAACATGACCAAACCTTAGTCTAAAATTCATGTTTGGTCCCTTTTATGTCCTGTGGCCCTTGGATCCTTTTATCTATCAACATAGTCTAACTAATGCTTGGTCCCTTTGTTATAAACATAACCAAAAATCCTATCCCAAAGCTTTTATCATAGACAACAAAACCTTAGGCTAAGATTCTATGATAAATTTTTTATTCCCTAAACTTTAAATTAATTATTTTTATTATCTTCAAGAATTAATCATGTCATACCTAATGGATCACAATCAAAAAGTGTGTGTTAACTCAAGAAATGATGATCTGATGGTGCATGATCAAATCTAAAACATTAAAAGGACTCAGGACAAGTGTAGGGTTGATAAGTCGAAAGATCCTAGGAGCTTAATGAATAGATCAATGATCACAAACATTTGATTGAATCAATAAGTTAGGCTTCATAATCGATGATCCACATTTGTTCATGTAATGAATATCTAATGGTGAGTGAGGTTCAATAGGTCAAAGATCCTCTAAAGGCACATGAAAAGGATAAGTGTCTTAATCTTAGAGATCGACCAAGCAAATCAATAGTTCATGATCGATAATGCATCCAGAAGATCGATGATGCAAAGTGAAAGCCAACTTTTCAAAGGGTCTGGGTCAAACATGGTAGTGACATATGTCACAACCATGATGAATGAGATATAGATCAATGGTCCAAATTTGATACTAGGTTTGAAGGATCAATAGAGAACATTTGATTCATGCAAATGAGATCAATAGTGCATGATCAAAGTTAGACATTTCAATGAGACTTAGGACAAGTGTGAAAGCGATAAGTGGGTATGTGAATAGAGTTGGGGGATAATTATATAGACATGATTATATTATTTAATTAATGTGATCACATTATTTAAATTATGGCTCGGTAATTACCGAGCCATAATGCATATGTGTTATTGAGAAAACAATAATGCATATATGTTGTTGTAAATTCAAATAATACGTATGTGTTATATAGTGTAATATACAATGTGTACATATTATATAATACATACACATTGCTTTGTTATAATACCTAAAACATCTCCATGAGCATTTGGGAGTTGAAAATGAAGACAAATTTAGCCATAAATATAATTTTACATTTATATTGTTAAATTTATTTTCATATACTTTAAATTTATTTTAGTATAAGTTTACATTTATATTGTTCCATTCATTTTATTATACTTTAAATTTATTTTAGTAAATAGAAGAAATTAGGGTCACTTAGCCTCTAATAGAGTTGGTCTCACAATTACACACCTTATGTTATGGAAAATAGTTTTTAAAATCCAATTAGGGTAGTACTTAGGCATTTTTAGGGTCTAATTATTAAACCTAGGGATTTTAAACATAAATTTTGCAATTGATATCTATTTTTGGTAAACATATAGTCATTTTTTAGGTTTTTATGCCTTTTGGATTGATTCCTGACATTTATAGGAGTCTTAGGTTTTTCAAAATTGAATTTTTCAAACCACTCACTTTGAAATTGATGCAAAGTGGTGTGAATGGGGTAGCATAGGTCACATTGATGACCTTCACACATCAAACAACCACTTTATGCTAATTTCACTTGTTCATCATCCCTCCCTCATCCTTGATCAATTACTACTCATGCCTCTTCACCCCTAATCACTCTCTTATAATTATTTATTGTCCCTAATCACTCCCTCATTAACCCTTATTATCCTTAGTCATCTCTAAACACTCCCTTATAATCCTTGATCACTCACTCATTAACTATCACTATGCCTCATCATCCCTAATAACTCACTTCTTGTCCCTCTTCATCCATCATCACTCCCTCATTGAACCTCACCATCCCTCATCATATTTAATCACTCCCTCATCATACCTAATCACTTCCTCATTGGTTCTCACCATCCCTCATCATCCTTAATCACTCCCTCATTGGCCTTTACTATTCCTAATCACCACTTCATCATCCCTAATCACTCCCTCCTCATACCTCATCATATTTAATCATTAGATTATTCACCCTCACCATTCCTAATCATTTATAATCACTCCCTCATTTCCCCTCACTATCATTCATGATGTAGATCCCTAATTACTTGGCTTGTCCAAGCTCTTTGCCATTATCCACCTAGCTTTCACTTTATATTTTCTTTATTGATTTGTATCTTTCAACCCTACATAAATTTCAAATTCACATCTACATTCTATTCATTTCATTTATTCTCTACCATTCTTTGGATGATCTCACTAAACTCTTCATTATATTCTCCTTACTCAATGCATTTAATCTCTCTTACTTTGAGACTATCCCCCTTACTAATATTTATGATTTATAAAATATTGGATCAAATCTTATCTCTGGTTCCCTAGGATTTAATATGGATTTGAAAAATTTCCTTCCACTCCTTTGAGTTATCTCTAAATTTTTCTCAACCCGACTTAGCTTCTCAACATAATCCTCATATCATACATACCTCTTACTCTATCATAGACTCTTCTTGTACAGACTCAAATCATCAAATAAAAATCATTTATAGATACCATATAACATATCCCATCTCTTCATAAAGTTATAGGTTTTGGTTCAACTATTTGATAACTTATTTTAGCTCTTTCTACTCTCGGATTAGGTCTTTAGGTTTCCTTCTACCCTATCTACCACACAATCCTCCCCCATTGATACTTATCCATGGTTACAAAAATTAAAAACACTATATTATCTTTGTGAATGATAAAATAAAACTTTTAACCAAATTTCATGAATTATTAATGGTTATAACTCCTATGAACTCACTTTGAAAGTAGAAACCCTAATACAGGGTTTGGACTAGTTTTACAGACCTAAGAAGGGTCAAAATGAGGTTTCAATCTTCCAAAGTAATTTATAATGAATTTTAGTATTAGATTAGGTATGATTTGACCCTATTAATGTTTTTAAAGTGTTATATTTCCTTTTTAAGCTATAGTAGATTGACTTAAACAAATTTGAATAGACTGTATACGCAGTCACAGGTCTGTATTAATCCAAGAAGAGGTTATTTATTAGAATTCATTATAAAAAGGGTTTTAAATCAACATGAAGGCTTAGAATACTCTAAAAAATGTTTAAAAACTTTAAAAAATCAATGACTTCTATCTATAACCCTCAATTTTCCAATTTCTATGAGATACCCCTTTGACTATGTTAAGTTTCTTGATGACTGTAGGATTGTGTTAGTTTTATTTTTGCTCATAAAAATATATGAAATATAATTGAAAGACTATAATAATTCATTATCATATGAGAATAAAATCACCAAAATATACATTTTAATTTTCACTCCAATACATGTTATACCTTCTCACACAGCTGTATACTCATAAGTTTTGCTCATAGAAGACAGGGTTGTGTTGTTTAACATATAATGTCCTTAGCTTAATAACAACATAAAATGTTTAAAAATTATTAGGGAATTGTTATGTTAAGTTAACAATTACTCATACATTCAAAAATCCCACTAAATATAATCTCCTCTTCCATAAGACTTTGACCTTCAATTAGATTTCAAGGCACAATTTGTAAAAACATAGGGTATATAGTTTGTAATTTGAATATTTAAAAGATTTGACACTCAAATGACAAATGATATAATCAACATAAAATAAAAGGTATTTTAAAATTAACACTCACACCAAGATAACAAATAAATTATTACTAATCATGTTTCACGATCATGCACACTTTCAACTATCTTTGCACATACTTAAGAAGATGCAGGGTCTGTTTGCTTTCTTGTCTGCAAATAAACAAAACTTGTATTTATTAAAATTTTTGGGGTTATTTACATTAATCCTTTTGAATCCTACCCCTGGGTAAGTGCATAAAAATGGGGGATAATAAGTGGCCTACCTGTGGACATGATGTTTTTGAAATTTGAAATTATGTAGATAATTTGAGATATCTACACTCTAAATTTGAAGATGGTGTAAAAACATAAAATTTAGCATTGCAAGTCTAGTTTTGAAAACACTATTTATTTTTAATTTTTTAAAATTATAACTAGGTCAAACATCTAAATTTTAAGAGGAACTCTGATTTTTTCAAAAAACATAGTAGATAGACGGTCGTGATGTGCACCATTTTTTGATCAACATTTAATATTATTTGAAACCCTTTGTGAAAAATTTAGATAAAAGCTCGTATCATCCTATATTTTTTTGTATTTTTTTAATGAATTTTTAAAGTGAATAGATCCTAAAAAAAAAAATAAATGGATATTTGTTCATGAGTCAGGCCTAACTACCTCAAAAAAAATCAAAATTTTTAATGTGTGTAGAATTAAGCCTACTATGTTACCATATAATTTGTTTTTTACTTGGATCAAAGAAACAAAAATCACATTAACATGTATAGGCATGTATGTTTGTGGCATATAGTAGCCTAAAAAAGGCATAGATAGAAATAAATATAGTTTGAAACCCTAAATTAGTCCAAAAAATATAATAATCATATTTTTGGAAAGAGGACAGTGTACTCATCGTGACGGCATCAAGTTTTTGAATTTTTACATTGAAACTCTTAGTGTATTTGGAAATCAAATTTGAAATTTGTCTTTTATTTTCATAACTTTCAAAACTTGGCTGCACATTGATAGTCCAAGCCTTTGGCTTAGGACTCCAAGCCAAAAGGCATGAGAATCAAATTTAATTTAAATTACCACGATCATGGTACTTAATAACATCATCACATTAATAACGTGATCACATTGATTAATAATGTGATCATGTTATATATTTTTAACATCCTAAAATATGCAGGAGTTACACAAGAAGGCAACTATGTCTAGAAGGTTATATTTACTACTCTAAATGTTAAGTATAAGTTTATACTTATTTTATTATACTTAAAATTTATTTTAGTAAATATAATAAATTAGGGTCACTTAGCATCTGATAGAGTTGGTCTCATAGTTACACACCTTATGATATGAAAAATATTATTTTTAAATCCAATTAGGTCAGTACTTTAATATTTTAAAGGTCTAAGTATTAAACCTACAACTTTCATGACATAATTTTTACAATTGAGGTCCATTTTTGGTAAAAATATAGTCATTTTTTAGGTTTTTGTGCCTTTCGAATTGATTCTTAGAATTTCTGAGTTTTAGGATTGTCAAAATTGAAAATTTCAAACCACTCCCTTTAAAATTGATTCAAAGTGGTTGATTAGGGTAACATAAGTTAGATTGATGACTTATAGACACCAAATCACCACTCTATATTAATTTCACTTGTTAATCATCCCTCCCTCATCCTTGATCACTTCCTACTTATTCCTCATCACCCCTAACCACTCTCTCATCATTCTTCATTTTACTTAATCACTACCTCATTAGACATCACTATCCCTAATCATCTCTAATCACTCCATCATCTTTGATTACTCCCTCATTGACCCCTACTATCCCTTATCATTCCTAATCATTCCCTCCACATCCATCATCATCCCTCATCATCCATAATAAATTAAGGTCACTCAACATTTGATAGAGTTGGTCTCATATCTACATGCTTTATGATATGGAAAATAGTTTTTCAAAATCTAATTTGGTCAATACTTAGACATTTTCTAGGTCTAAGTATTAAACCTAGGGATTTTAGTATATAAATTTTATAATTGATGTCCATTTTGGTAAACATATAGTTATTTTTAGGTTTTTGTGCCTTCTAGATTGATTCCTTGCATTTATAGGAGTCCTAGGTTTGTCAAAATTGAAGTTTGAAAACTACTCACTTTGAACTTGATCCAAAGTGGTGTGATTTAGGTAGTGTAGGTCATATTGATGACTTGCACACATCAAATGAACACTTTGTGTTAATTTCATTTATTCATCATCTCTCCCTCTTTATCACTTCCTACTCATCCATCATTATCCATAATCACTCTCCCATGTCATTATTCATTGTCCCTAATCACTCCTTCATTGATCCTCATTAGCCCTACTCATCTATAATCAATCTTTCATTGAACTTCACTATCCCTAATCATCCCTAATCACTCCCTCCCCATCCTTCATGGTCCCTAATCACTTTTTCCTCATCACTCATCACCCCTAATCTCTTCATCATCCCTATTCACTCCCTCCTCATCCTTAATCACTGCCTCATTAACCTTCATTATCTATCATCATCTCTAATCACTCAAACTTATCATCATTAATCACACCTTCATTGATTATCACCATCCACCATCATACCTAATCACTCCCTCCTCATCCCTCATAATCCTTAATCAATCTTTCTTCATCCATCATCATCAATAATCATTCTCTCATTGACCCTCACCATCCCTCACCATCCCTCATCACTCCATAATTAGTCCTCACCATCCCTTACCATATCTAATCATTCCCTCATCATCTGATAGAAGTATATAATTTGAATATATCTTTGATTCCAGTCATATATATTTTAATCCATTATAATAGAAATTATAATTTTTTTCTAGGACTTGTGTTGCCAATACCCATTTATGATAGTCAATTTTATTACTGAATGAATTGGATGATATTCCAAATTTATAGTTAATTAACATAAGTACTAACACAAAATATAGTCTAAATTTTAGTTCATTGAATTATCTTTATTGTGCAATTGACTAGATGAAACTTTATTCAATTCTAACTTTGGTAGTTTGGTTTAAAAGATAAAAATTAAACACAAATCTCTTGTATAATTTTATAATGCTGAGAATATTTGAATCAAATGCAAATTTATTTAGTGTTTCCCATTATTTTATGACTTAAATCTTGTTCAGGTTCACACATGCATTCCTTGTGTGTGTATCGTGTCCCAAATATTTTATCTCTTGCCTGAAAAATGAACATTTATTCATGTTATCATAAATATGTTTTTTCAAAATGTGAAACACTATTTCATCATGGTGGAGACATTCATCCCATTTTTTCTAAAGATTAATATTTAATTAAGGTAGATTAAAATAATGACATAGGTAAAGGGCTTGAAGATGTCACTCAACATCTTGAAATCAATGAATCCGTTACATGAGTTATCATAATAGGCATAATGGTAAATATATGGATGACTATGTGTAAAAAATAACACACCTCTAATGGTGAGATGTCACAAAGGATTGCATCTTTAATAAGTTCTATTTTTTACACCAAGTGACACTACTAGGTGATCAATTTCTCAAGGCCTACATTAGACCATTTACTAGCATATGGTTATGGTTGATGTATAAATTTCAAGTTCAATTTTTGAAAATATGCTTTAGGAGAAATTAATTTCTTCTAACTTCCATTAGAAATGATAAAGTGCATTGGCTCACCATTGATCTAAATTTATTAATGAAATAATATTTTTATTTCATATAATTTCTTGTTGGGAAAGTATAGATATTTTTAGTATCGACCATATCAATGGATTCATAATCTATTATCTTCTTACCTTTATATAATTTTAGATAGATTGTACCCACTTCTTGAGATGTGCAAGTAGAGAACTCATAGTGTGACACGCTTCATTAGATTGAATATTGAATTTATGAAATAAAAACCACTTTCCAATCTTGGACTACTTACTTTAATCATTTGAAAATTATTTTCCACTCTCTCATATGATGATACAATTGATAAACATACAAATAAAAGTCCTTTACTGTAATTATTCGAATAATAAAATGTCCTCATATGGAAATCAATTGATTAGTTTAAGGAAATCACATATCTTGTTGATTCTCATGTATTTACTACCCATTTTTTGTGCTATGGTGGTTTTAATTGCTTCTCTTTTTATCGTGGATTTTCAATTTTGAATTAAATCATTTCTTTAATAGGCCCATATTTTATCATAAGTGTTAAATATTTATGTTTCAAATTTACCTCCACATCATTTTGATCACTATGTCTTATATTTTATGATATCACTCAACTCTCCACTTATAACTCTTAACATTGTTAAACAATAATAAAACACCACCATCAAGGTATTAGATGGATTGATTAATGATGAGCATGGATGAGGAGGAATTGAGTAGATATGTTGAGGGAATCAATAGGGATGATGAGGGATGGTGAGGGTCAATGAGTGAGTGATTAGGGATGATGAAAGAGTGATTAAAGATGATAAGGGATGGTGAGAATTAATGAGGGAGTGATTACAGGCAATGAGGTATAAGGAGTGAGTGATTAGAGATGATGAAGTATGATGAAAAAGTGATTAGGGATGATGAAGGATGGTAAGGGTAAATTATGGAGTGATTAGGGATGATGAGGGATGGTGAGAGCTAATGAGGGAATGATTAGGGATGATGAGTGAGTGATTAAAGATGATGAGGGATGTTGAGGGTAAATAAGGGTCAATGAGGGATAAGGAGTGAGAGATTAGGGATGATGAGGGATAGTGAGGGTCAATAAGGGAGTAATCAATGATGATGAGGTAGTGATTAGAGATGACTAGGGATAGTGATGTTCAATGAAGAAGTGATTAGGGGCATTGAATAATGATAAGGGAGTGATTATGGGTGATGAGGCATGAGCAAGAAGTGATCAAGGATGAGGGAGGGAGGATGAATAAGTGAAATTAACACAAAGTGGTTGTTTGATGTGTGCAGGTCATCAATGTGAAGTATACTACCCTAATCACATCACTTTACATAAATTTCAAAGTGAGTGGTTTGAAAAATTCAATTTTAAATATCTTAAAACTCTTAAATTTTTTAGGAATTAATCCAAAAGGAAAAAAAACCTACAAAATGACTACATATTTACCAAAAATAGACATCAATTGCAAAAATTATGTCCTTAAATCCCTAGGTTCAATACTTAGACCCTAAAAATGCCTAAGTACTGATTTGGTTGAATTTTGAAAAACTATTTTTCACATCATAAGGCATACAATCGTGAGACCAACTCTAACAGATGCTGAGTGATCCTAATTTATTATATTTAATAGAATAAAATTAAAGTATAAGAAATGTAAACTTATACCTAACATTTGGAGTAGTAAATATAATCTTATGACATAGTTGACTTCATGTGGAACTCCCACATGATTTGATGTGCAAAATAAAAGGAACATAATCACATTATCAATAACATAATCACTTTATTAATAATATTATTATGTTACATGTTAACCAACATTATCTCCATTCAAGTTAAAATGTGCAAAATAATAGTAATACGATCACATTTTTATTTTATAATAACAAAATCATGTTATATATTAATGAAATCATGTTATACATTAACACAATCATGTTATACATTAACACAATCATGTTATGGCTCGATAATTACCGAGCCACAATTTAAATAATGTGATTTCATTAATTAAATTATGTGATTTTATTAATTAAATTATGCGATCATGTTATTTATTAACATGATCTCATTACGTAAAATGTCCACAAAATTGTCACCCAATTCCATGCACTTACCCCCTCCAACTCTCTTGAATTTGAATTTGAATAAAAAATAAGACATGGACAAGACTCTTACCAAATTACCATCAACTAAATTCTAAATTCTTTTGTATGTTGATAGTGTCCTCAAATAACTCAACTACTAACACATTTCTCAAATATGAGTTTAGGTATATGTGTTGTAATAACCTAAAATCCTCGTTAAATTCTAAGCACACCAAATTCAACATTGTAATTCTTTAAATAAGATTGAAATATCTATGAAAGTTCAAAAATTCAAATGAAATATTTGGTGATAAATTCCAATACGACTCTAATTCAATATTGACATAAAACTAGAAACTTAGAAAGACTCTTAAAGAATTTTTATGACCTTGAACACCTTTTAAAGACTCAAAACATGTAAAATAGATCATTATTTATATTGGATAGTGATTCTCTTGCATCACATCATCATCCCTAATCACTGCTTCATCATACCTCATCATCTCTAATCACTCATTCTTCATCTCTCATCTCACCTAATCACTCCCTCATTAATCCTCACCATCACTTATCATCCCTAATCACTCCCTCATTGACCCTCACCATCCCTCATCATCCCTATTGACTCCATCATCATCTATACTTAATTCTGCCTCATCCCTCCTCATCATTAATCACTCCATCCAATAGCTTGATGGTTGTATTTTTTTGGGGTTTAACAATGTTAGGAGCTATAAGTGGAAAGTTGAGTGATAGCATAAATTATAAGACATAGTGATTAAAATGATGTGGAGGCAAATTTGAAACATAAATACTTTAAACTTATGAAAAAATATGGGCCTATTAGAAATGATGTAATTCACAATTTAAAATATGCTAGAAAAAGAGAAGCAAGTAAAACCACAATAGCACCAAAAATGGATAGTAAATACATGAGAATCACCAAGCTATGTGATTTCTTGAAACCAATCAATTGATTTTCAAATGAGGACATTTTATGATCCAAATAATTATATTTAAGGCCTTATATTTATATGTATATTGATTGAGTCATTATATCAGAGAGTGAAAAATAATATTTAGATGATTAGAACAAGTAGTCCAAGATTGGAAAGTGGTGCTTAATTTATAACTTCAATATTCAAACCAATGAAGAGTATCACACTATGAGCTATCTACTTTCACATCTCTATAAGTGGGTACAAGTTATCTAACACTATAAAAAGTTAAGTAGATAATAGATTATGAACCCCATATGGTCGGTACTAAAAATATATCTACTTCTCTCAACAATAAATTATATGAATTAAAAATATTATTTCATTAATAAATGTAGATCAATGATGAGACAATACACTTCATCATTTATAATGTAAGTCAAAATAATTTAATTTATCCTAAATCATATTTTAAAAAATTGAACTTTAAATTTATACATCATCCATAACCATATGCTAGTGTATAGTCTAGTGTAGGCCTTGAGAAATGGATCACCTAGTAGTGTCACTTGGTGTATAAAATCAAACTTTTTAAAGATGCAATCCTTTGTTACATCTCACCATTATAGGTGTGTGATTTTTTACATGTGGTTAACCATGTATTTACCATTGACATGTAGCCTATGTAGTAAATCCTTAAAATTTTGTGATATATTGTCATGATCTAAAATACCATATATCATAGTTAGTTCATAAAGTTTTAGTCATTAGTGTCAGGAAGTGAAAGAATATTTTCAATTTTGGTAAGAAGTATAATCTTAGTGGTAATAAGTAAATTTTTAATGACATCCTTATATCACCATATCATAGTTTGGTTTATCCAACAATAACAAAGAAAAATTAATTGAACAATAAACTAGATGAATATAAGGATATCTTTCAGTCACCTAAATAAGTTCCTGCATACTATACACTAAACAATAATATTGATTTGATCTCTTAACTACCTCTACCTCAAACCTATTTATACAAAATATCATTTCTAGAGAATGAATAGATCAAGTGGTAGATCCATGAAATCATGGATAATGGACACATCATGCCCAAATCATTGCATTAAAGAAACCTAATTGTGTTTATGCCAAAGTTGTGAATCAATTAAAAAATCTTAAGAAGAAATAAGTGAAGAAATATTATCCTCATTTAAATATTAAGGCATTTTTATACCATATCCATGGTGTAGAAGTCTTTTCCAAACTTGATATTAGGTTTGGGTATCATCTTGTATTCATGTTAAACCTCTAGACATTTATAATATAGTATTAAAAACAAAAGAATGATTGATTGAATAGTTGGTTATGATTTTTAGGTTAACTCATATAACAAATTAATTAATTTTAAAATGTTGAACGACATCCTTAAGCCCTTTACCTATGTAAATTTTTAATCTACCTTGATGACATCTAAATCTTTAGAAAAACATGCCCGATGAACATCTGCACCATGCTAAACTAGTGTTTCATATTTTTTAGAAACATATTTGTGTGATAACATGAATAAATGTTCATTTTTAATGCAAGATATAAAATATTTGGAACACATTTTACACACAAGGAGTGCATGTGTGAACCTAACCAAGATTCAAGTCATACAAGAATGAGAAACCCTAAATAACTTTGCATTTGATTTAAATATTCTTAGAATTAGAAAATGTTACGAGAGATTTGTGTTTAATGTATATATTTTGAACCAAACTACCAAATGTGGAACTAAATATAAAGTCTCATTTAGTCAATTTCACAATAAAGATAATTTGATGAACTCAAACTTAGACTCTATTTTGTGTTAATACTTTTGTTACTTGACTATAAATTGAAAGATCATCCAACTCATTCTATAATAAAATTAACTATCAAAAATGTATATTGACAACACAAATCCTATAAAAGAGTTAATTTATATTATAATGGATTAAAAAACATATGACTAGAATTAAAGATATCTTTAGAGTATATACTTATGTCAAATGATGAAGGAGAAATTAGGGATGGTGAGGCTCAATGATGGAGTGATGAAAGATGGTGAGGGATGGTGAGGGTCAATGACGGAGCGATTAGTGATGATGAAGAATAAATAAATAATGATTAGGTATTACAAGGGATAAAAAGTTAGTGATTAGGGATGATGAGGGATGTTGATAATCAATGAATAAGTGAGTAGGGATGAAGAGGGATGAGGAGAGAGTGAATAGGGATGAGGAAGTGATTAAGTATGATGAGGGATGAGGAAAGAATGATTAGGGATGATTAAGGATGGGGAGGGAGTGATTAGGGATGATGATGAAAAGTTAGGGTCAATGAAGTGATTATGGATGATAAGGGAGTGATTAGAGATGACTAAAGATAGTGAGGGTCAATGATGAATTAATTAGGGACAATGAGGATTAATGAAAGAGTGATTATGGGTAATGAGGGATGAGTAATAAGTGATCAAGGATGAGGGAGGGATGATTATCAAGTGAAATTAACATGTAAAGTTATTGTTTAATGTGCACAGGTCACTAATGTTACCTATGCTACCCAAATAAAACCACTTTGCATCAATTTCAAAGTGAATGGTTTTAAAACTTTAATTTTGACAAACCTAAGATACCTAAAATGGCTAAGAATCAATCTAGAATGCAAAAAAACCTAAAAAATAACTATATGTTTACTAAAAATGGATATCAATTGTAAATTTTACGTCTTAAAAACCTTAGGTTTAATACTTAGACCCTGAAAAATGCATAAGTACTGACTTGATTGGATTTAAAAAAATTATTTTCCACATCGTAAGGTATGTAACTATGAGACCAACTCTATCAGATGTTGAGTGACCCTAATTTATTATATTTACTAAACTAAATTTTTAGTATAAGAAAATAAATGTAACAATATAAATGTAAGCTTATACTTTAAATTTAGAGTAGTAAATATAAACTTTTGGACATATTTGCCTTCAAGTGCAAATTTAGAGTCTATTTTGTGTTAATACTTATGTTACTTGACTATAAATTTGGAAGATCATCCAATTCATTCAATAATAAAATTGACTATCACAAATGGATATCGACAACACAAGTCCCAGAAAAGAGTTAATTTATATTATAATAGATTGATCACCATATGATTGAAATCAAATATATATTTAGAGTATATACTTATGAATAATGATGAGGGAGTGATTAGGGATGGTAAGGGATGATGAGGGTCAATGATGGAGTGATAAATTATGGTGAGGGATGGTGAGGGTCAATGAGGGAGTGATTAGTGATGATGAAGGATGAAGAAAGATTGATTATGTATTATGAGGGATGAGAAATGAGTTATTAGGGATGATGAGGGATGCTAATAATCAATGAAGGAGTGATTTTGGATGGTAAGCCTGAGTGATTAGAGATGATGAGAGATAGTTAAGGTCAATGAAAGAGTGATTAGGGATAAAAAGGGATGAGGAAGGAGTGTATAGGGATGAGAAAGTGATTAGGTATGATGAGAGATGAGGAAAGAGTGATTAGGGATGATGAAGGATGGGGAAGAAGTGATTAGGGATGATGAGGGTCAATGGAGGAGAGATTACGGATGGTAAGGGAGTGATTAGGGATGACTAGAGATAGTGAGGGTCAATGGAGTGATTAGGGACAATGAGGATTAATGAAATGAAAGAGTGATTAGGGGTAATGAGGGATGAGTAGGGAGTGATCAAGGATGAGGAAGAGATGACAATCAAGTGAAATTAACATGTAAAATGGTTGTTTGATGTGTAAAAGTCATCAATGTGACCTATGCTACCCCAATAACACCACTTTGCATCACTTTCAAAGTGAGTGGTTTGAAAACTTCAAATTTAACAAACATAAGACTCCTAAAAATGCCAAGAATCAATTTTGAAGGCACAAAAACCTAAAAAATGATTATATATTTACAAAAAATGGATATTAATTGCAAATGTTTTTTTGAAATACTTAGGTTGGATACTTAGACCCTAAAAATGCCTAAATACTGACCTGATTGAATTTTGAAAAACTATTTTCCACATCATAAGGCATACAGCTATGAGACCAACACTATCAAATGCTGAGTGACCCTAATTTATTATATTTACTAAAATAAATTTAAAGTATAAGATTATACTTAACATTTACAGTATAAAATATAAGCTTCTGGACATAGTTGCCTTCATGTGCAACTCCCACATGATTTCAACATCAAAATTCAAGAAATTATTACTGTCATGATGAGAACATTGTCCTCTTTCTAAATATATGACTTTTATAATTTTTAGGATATTTTAAGAGTTAAAATTATATTTATTTTTAACTACACTTTTTTTAGGCCACTGCATGACACACCTTTACATGCCTATTCATGTTTATCTAATTTGTTTTTCATTATCCAATTGTAAAAAAAATTATATGGTGACAAACTAGGAATAAATCTACACACATTAAAAAAACCAATTTCTATTTTCTTTGAGGTAGTTAGGGTGGACAATACGAACAACTATCCATTTTTATATTAGTTTTCAAGATCTACTTAATTACAAAATTAATAAAAAACTTCTTTGAAAAAATATAAAAAGAATTCGTAACACACTAGAAGATATTATCTAAATATTAACCAAAGGGTTTAAAATAATATTTAATGATGATAAAAAAATGGTGGGCCGCATGATCATCTATATACTATGTTTTCTTAAAAAAATAGGAGGTTATCTTCAAATTTTAGATGTTTGACCTACTTATATTTAACCATTTTTATAAAAAAATAGTTTTTTAGAAACTAGACTGAAAATACTACAATTCATATTTTTATAACATCTTCAAATTTTGAGTGTAAACATTTCAAATTATCTACAAAAGTCCAATTTATAAAATTTCACAAAAATAATGTCCGTGGGTACACCCCTTTTTGTCTCCTAATATTTTGCACTTAACCAAGTGTAAAGCCCACAGCTCATGATCAAAGCTCAAACATGTTTTGAAGATCTAATGGTGCGAGTGAAGAGTTGATAGTTTAAAAGGTCTAGAGATATAATGAAAGACTTCCATGTGGCATGATAGTGCCCAAAAAATAAAAAGAGCCTAGATCTCAAGAGATGCTACCATGTGGCATAATTTTGTGAGATCAAAGATGAAGATCAATGGCCCATAATGAAGTTAAGGCTTGGAGACTTATTAGAATATTAATGGTGTGTATTTGATCCAGATTCAAGACTACACGAGAGAGTGACACATATCTATATTAGAGCCAATTAAGCAACTTAGTCATTTTTAAGCCCCACGAAGGCCTAGTTGGATATGATGTGACATGTTATGTGTCAAGATATGGAATATTTAGATTTGAAGTTAAAATTGATGACTCCTTCATGGACAAATAAGAATTAAAAGTGTATAAAAAGGTCTTCATTGCAAGGTTCTAGTTGTGCAGGTAAGAGGTCAAAGAGCACTTCCAAGTAGTTACATTGATAAGGAAGTGGGGCTTCCACATAGAGATCATCCAAAAAGGGAACAAAAAATTTCCACAGGAAATTAAAATCACAAAATAAGGTCTATGAGACATTCTAAAGCATATTTTTAAAATGTTTGTAGGTCATATTATACCTCTACCATAATCAGAGCATTTCCATGCTATCATTGTAAAAGTAGGTTTTTCTGTGGCATGCATAAGAGGAAAGACAATTGTCCAAGAGGTTCTAGTTTTGAAAGCAAGTGGTAAATGTAATATCTAGGTAGTTACACATGAGTACAAAGTTTGTTCTTCCTCCACCACAAAAATTTACCTTCCAAATCATGTACAAAGGCATCTCCAGTCAAGAAATCAAAGCTTTTGTTGTAAATCTTCATCATTCCTTGTAGAGGCAATTAGAGCCATGACTTTTTTTACAAATGGATGAATATTTTAGGCATGGCATGGAATATTTTTCAGCTGGGAGCATCTTGGTAGAATTTAGAGGGATATTTTAAAATTTTGGAAATTACAACCCATAGCCCCAGATTTGAAAAGGATGCAAAATGTATAACTAGGAGGGTTTTATCTTCTATTCAGGGTTGTTGTTGGTCTTTGTTTTTTCCTAGGTATAGGATCTTCCAAATTTTGGGATCACTACTGTATGCATTTTGACTCTCTTACTAAGGTGGTTGTAGATATACAACCATTATCAAGCTCTGAGAGCATGTTTATACGATTCCCCTATCCAACATGGAGTAAATCCACCATGCTTGTCCCTATGGCATCATTTTGAAACTCAGATGTATGTAAGATATCTATTCAAGATAATGGGAAATACCTGGGGTTCTTACTCTTTCCTGTTAATGAAATGCAATGAGATGTTTTACATGCTATGATGATTGACTATCTAGTTTTGTGCTTATGTATGGTTATCATCTTGGGCATAGATCTGGGTTATAAACTAATTTTTGCATAGAAAATTAGAAATATTTTGTTGAATACCTCTAAGGGCACCCTGGGTTTAGGAATTTGATATGGAAAGGTATTTGAGATCCTAGTTTCAATATATGTTCAAGGGGTTCAAGAATCATTTGGGTGTTTGCATTGTATTATCACCAGTGGATGCAAACCACTCTTGGTAGTTCCCCTTAGATTGTAAGTCATTTCTTTACATATTTGCAATAAGTGATGTCATGAATGTTGAAAGAAACCCTGCTATTTGAAAACCACCAACACACCACCACTCTTTTTATTATTAACCTATCCTACCTTGTCCTACCTTACAATAATATACCCTTGTTGCATATTATAAGTGTTATTTGCCTACAAATGCATAAGATCTTACCTATATAATATGTATTTGTATCTTGTGTTTTAAAGCTTAGCATTGTAGTCTTCCATTGAGCATTTTTTATTAGAAATTATTTAGAATGAATGTTGTAAGTACTTTTATATCTGTCTTCAGTAGCTTGTATGTGACTTAGTGCATTTGTGTGTTCCATATGACAACCCTTCCAAGGTGGAGTGAACAAGTTTGGTTTTACCCTTGTCACATTTTTTCTTTGTGCTAAAAATCCCCATGGAGGTTGAATTATAGAATTTCTCCATGTGAACAAGGTACCCCATTGGTCTTCTCACCTTGGTTCAAGTAGAGCTAGATTTAGGAGGGAGCTAACCATACCCTTTTTTGGTGCCTCTCAATCATTTTATTCGTTCAGTCCATTCTTGATACCAAACCCTTCACTGACTATAACAATATACTGGTGGGTTTTTTATCTTTGTTTGACATTTTTTCAAGTGTGCAAGGCCAAGCGATAAACTTGTACAACTAGGAACTAACAAGCAGGGTGTCTAACATTGCTCCAATGAGGTCTCATATATATATATATATATATATATATATATATATATATATATATATATATATATATATCAAGTAATAACTTTATCATGTTGATAAAATTGTAAGAAAAGTATATTTTAAAATAAGAATTTGATAAGATAAAAGTGAGATAAAATATAAAATATAAGAATTAAGTTGTTTAAATTTATATCCTAATAATTTATGATTGTTGAGTATAATAATAAGTTTATTTTCATTTCTAAAATATAAATTGAAGAAATAAGATTGAAATCATACCATGAAACAAATAGTTATATTAATAATTATTAAAAAGATCATCTTTTTATTAAATCATCTTTATGATGAATAAAACTATATATATTTGATCTTTATAATAAAGAAAGACCATGTAACTCCTAATCCCTACCTTTAGCGTACTTTTATTCTACAATTATTGATTGCCGCATGGCACTTTAACACCATTTCGAAGACTGTTTGAGTTTTCTACTTATTAACTCCAAAACCAATGAAGGCTGATTCGAGAGTTAAAGTTTATTTTCCCCTTGTTGTGGCATTAAATTTGAACCGGTCTCAAAGTAATACATTTAGTTAGTCAAAATCACAATTCCTTGAACTTTTTGACACAATGTCAGAACTGTATTTTATATTATGCGAAGTTGACTCATAAGTTAGTTCATCATTTTGGATTATGATGAAACCGTTTGAATGATGTACAGTTTACGAGCGGACAAAGTTCGATGAATTTGCTTGGCTTGTCTTCACTAATTCCACCAACTTCATGGTTAAAAACAAATACAAAGAATATAAGAGATTTAATTTAAATAAATAGTTAGTTTTAATTTTTGTATTGATAATTGGTTGTGTTCAGGTTTATACGTAAATTTGTAATTAATTATATTTAGATCATAAATATGTAGATCGTTTTTATTATGAATGAATATTTGGTTACCTAAATTTATCAAATAAACAAAAAAAATAGAATAAAAATAAGAAAGGAAAAAATAATAGCGCAATCAAAATAGTTACATACATTTAATTAATATAATTATAATTTTTTAAAAATTAAATATTCAAAAAAGATGAAATTGAATATTTATAATATTTACATTAATTATGTAATAATATTATAATTTAGTATAATAATTCCATTAATGTTATTTTTATATTATAGAATATTTTAAAATAGTTATATATATATATATATATCAATCTTATATAAGTAATTATTTATATATATAAATAATTAACACTGTTGCAATATTCACTTTTATAAGGGAATGAAAATAGTTGAACCAGATTTATTGAAAACAAAATCAAAATTCATATACGAAGAGACAACATTAATTCATAAATAAATCGACTATATGTTTTTAGTGTTTATTGATAATTTGCTTACATTAAAGAGTATTTAAAAATATTTGTTATGTCATTATTAGAAAAAAAAAATGGGCTTTGCCTGTCTAGTTGGTACAATTTAGAATATATATACTTTTGACTGACAAAACTACCTTAACACTCACGGCAGAAACAATTCACGAGCTAAAATGATGTAATTTAAATTAGTCCACCACTGCGAATAAGATAAGCACTGAATCATTGAACAGTTCACTCTTGCGTGATATAATAAGATCAAAATGGTTTGCAGTCAAACAACAATTAAAACAGTTTTAATTTGTATCCCTCCATGAATTCTTTCAGTGGATTTGCTCTATGCCAGTTGTCGTTTGGTATGCTTGCATTAATGAATGTAATAATTAATGGTGGTATGTGTCATCAATTTTAATAATTTTTCATTATGTCAGCAATGGATATGCTTAAATAATATATATAGAATATTTTAATATTTTTTTGATAAATTTTATGTCAAATTTTAGAATTGATAAAATAATATAGATTTTAAAACAATGGTTTAACAAGAATTTGTTAATTGAAAACTGTATCCATTAGTTCTTGTTGTGACAGGTATTAATAACAAGCAACATAAAATAAAATCTAAGTGATTTCAAACATAAAATTAAATCTAACGAGTTTCAAGTCATTGTTGGAGGTGAAAGGTTAATATGAAAGTTTTTTTTTTTTTTTTTTAAACATCATGCATGACAGAGAATTTCACCAATAATCTGTAAGATATCGTTTGACAAAAAGTTTTTTATATTTTATCGATATTTTTCAAACATATAAATATATTTAAATTAGTTTAATAATGAAGAGTTCATCTTTCTTACAAAAAAGATTATAAATTATTTTAGAGGGGGTAAGGTATGTACACCACGTATTTAACATAGAATCTTTTGTATAAAGTATGTACACCTCATATTTGAAGCACAATAAAATGCTTCTTATATATTTGTTTTTATATGATATAAACTACTTTACATAATTTAAATAAGATCCTTGACATCATGAATTTTATAAAGGTTTTTCCTTTCTCACATATTATTCTAATATACACTTAAATTGGTTTAATGATGAAGATTTGTGTTCTTGAAAAAAAAAGTCACAAATTCAAATTTAATTAGAAATAAAACATGTACACTTTATATTTAAAGTATAATAAAATACTTCTTAATATATATAATATCTTATAGTTAAAACAAAATAAAATACTTTGTAAATATTAAAAATATAAAATAATCTCATAAATTATTATAAAGTAAACATATATAATATCTTATAGTTAAAACAAAATAAAATACCTTGTAAATATTAAAAACATAAAACAATCTCATAAATTATTATAAACTAAATACCTTACAAACTATTGATAAAACGTTAGTATATAAACCTTAGAAATAACTTTCCTCTTTTTCTTTCTCTCTCCCATAACGAGTCGTCAATTCTTTAATTAGAATAAGCAAAGGGAAAAGAAAGAGTTTATCATGAATGACCAAACGGGAACTAAAGAAAGCAACCGACTAAAATAAAATATATGATTTTTTTCCATGAATGACCCCCTAAATATCTTCCAACAGAAAAGTCTCAATGGTTTTTTTTCAAAGATAGATATATTATAATTTATTAATCATCTTACTTTATTCTTATTTAATAGATTTAGTTTAATTTAATAATTAATTTACCTTATTCTTTATTAAAACATTTACTTTGCGTCATTTATTATCATAGCTTATTATTAGTTTCGGAGGGAATTATAGCATTTGATTTGTTTTAACTCTAAATTATTGTGTGGGATGTTGGCCAATGAGATGTCATTATTTAGAGTGTTAAAAATAGGCATGAATGTTTCGAGCGGGGTAGGGGATGGGTAGAGGGGACGGTAGGGGCATAGGTGTGAAGTGTTTAATGGGTTGTTTAAAAAATATTATCTATTGCACTATGATTGGACAAAATGTTTGGGATGTTATTGGTGCTCTCTTTATTCGAGGCAAGTATTGAATGCAACTAGTAATATGGGAGATTGTGAGTTAAATGAAGAGATTTTATGCCATGTAGATTTGGGGGTGAGTTTGTTAAACTTGGTTGGCAATAGCATAGAAAAACATGGTTTATAATTTCTCCCAAGTTAATAGGAGAGTTGGTAAGCTGGTAGATTACTTGGCATTGAATGTTGGTTTCATGCGATGTTTGATTGAGATGGAGGCAATTAGTGGCATTCATTTTGGCTTTGTTGTTTGTAGGCATTCAAAGGAGAGATTGTTAGAGCTTTGCAGTTTGTGGATGATTTTACTATTTTTTCATTTGCATTGTGGGTGAAGAATCAATAATGAAGTTAGGGTGTTTTAACAAGAATCGGGTTCATATCTGCAATCTAATTTTCTTTTTTATTTGTCTTGTGTGTTATATCTAGGTAATGTTGTTAGGTTTTATATGCTTGTGGATTAGGTCTATTCTTTTACTTAAGTAAGAATTTTAGCATGGGGTCTTGTTTTTATTTTGTTTTGGGGTTCTTGTTCAATGAAGGGTTTATTTTTCTTGGCTGGAGTGGAATAGACTATATAGGGTTTGAGCCAATTAGTGTTGTTGATTTTGATTTATCTAGGTATGCAGGGAGGAGACTATTGGGGCACAATTATGTCATTGAATTGGGTTCGTATCCTTAACCTATTTTTAATTTTATTGTGTGGCTTTGTTTTTTTGCATGAAGATGTTGGTAATACAAAAATGGATGGAGTGAACATGTGTTTTTGTGAGTAAGGCAAACAATAATAATAAGAATTTTTAGTGTTATTATTTTAATGCAGTGTTAAACCCTTGCTAAAGCTATCTAAGTTTATTTATTCATAGTAAACATGTGGTTTTGTTCTTTTGTTAGGTAAACATTGTAGTGCAGATCTTTATTTTTTTATTTTAGGGTTGTTTAATGAAGGGTTTAATTTTTTAACTAGAGTGAATTAGACTATTTAGGGTTTGAGGAAATTATGTTGTTGTTTTTAATTTTATTTATTATGGGTATGAAGCGAGGATACTATTTGGGTGCAGTTCTATCACTGTATGGGGTTCATTTTAGTAACCTATTTTTTTTAAACATTTAGTTTTGTGAAAAATTTAAATAGTAATAACAAGGATTTTTAGTTTTATTGATTTAATGAAGTGTTAAATCCTTGATAATATTCTCTCAATGTAACATCTAGGTAGTATTGATAGGTTTCATATGCTTGTAGTCTAGGTCTGTTCTATTTTTAGGTAAGAATTTTACCATGGGTCTTTGTTTTTCTTTTTTTGTAAATGTAAGGTAAATAATAACAAAGGCTTATGATGTAAGATATTTAGTATTTGAGGCATTTTGTGTTGTGAATAAAGTCTTGGCAAAGATCATAAAGTTTTGGTAGAAAATGGGTTTTTTTTTCCTAACTAGGTCAAGTAACAAGGGCTTTTAGGGTTCCTACTTTTCTTTGTGTATGGATTATATTTAGTATATGCGTAACATTTTTGAGTTTTATATTCTTGTAGACTAGGTTCATTATTTTACTAGATAAGAATTTTACCATGCAACTTTTTTTTCACAAATATAGTGGTGATATAAAAAAAATATGGAGTGTAACTAGTATTTATTGGTCTCATCAGAGTTGTGAATAAAAACCCTTTTATCCATTTTTATAATGGATTTTAAGTGTCAATTAATACGATTAGATAATACATATAATAACAATATAACATTCTTCCTAGCATTTTTTATATTATGATATCGGAAGTATTTAAAAATCTATTAACTTTGTGTATGATTTCCCCCGAATTTGCCTATTACATGTTATTGATCTTTTATTCTTTATTACATGAATATATTAAACTATTTCTTATTTTTATCAAATATATTATGGAGTATAATTATTTTTTATTTTTTAATATTTCCTAATATGTTATTTATTTATTATTATTTATTACATGAATATATTAAACTATTTCTTCTTTTAATGGGTATAAATTTTACTAAATGGATTTTTTTTCACAAAGATAATGTTGATACAAAAAAAGATGGAGTGTAACTAGTATCTATTGGTCACATTAGAGTTATGAATAATAACCCTTTTATCCATTTATGTAATGATTTTTAAGTGTTTGTTACTACAAGTAGATAATGCATATAATAACAATATAACATTCTTCTTAGCACTATTTATATCATGATATTGGATGTATTCAAAAACATTTTAGTTCTATGTATGATTTCACTAAATTTCCTATATTTTATTTATCTTTTATTCTTTATTACATGAATAAATTAAACTATTTATTCTTTTTATCAAACATATTATGGAGTATAATTGATTTTTTAAAATATTTCCTATTATATTATAAGTATTTATTCTTTTGATCATATATATATATATATATATATATATATATATATATATATATATATATATATATATATATATATATATATATATATATATCTTTTTATCTTTTAAGTGTTTGTCACTACAAGTAGATAATACATATAATGACAATATAACATACTTCTTAGCACTATTTATATCATGATATTGGATGTATTCAAAAACATTTTAGCTCTATGTATGATTTCACTAAATTTTCCTATATGTTATTTATCTTTTATTCTTTATTACATGAATAAATTAAACTATTTATTCTTTTTATCAAACATATTATGGAGTATAATTGATTTTTTGAAATATTTCCTATTATGTTATTTATCTTTTATTATTTATTAAATGAATATATTAAAGTATTTATTCTTTTTATCATATATATATATATATATATATATATATATATATATATATATATATATATATATATATATATATAATTAGTGTCATTTGTTTTTATTTAATTATTTATAGATTTGCATAGAGGAAACTTATGGGACCTAGTTATGTTACGATATCAGGTTCGTATTCATGATAAGGACTTTTTATTCTATTTAGTGTCTAACTTTATTTTTTTACATAGAGTTGTTGGTAATACAAAATGGGTAGAGTCGTATATTGGTTTTATGAGTAAGGTAAGTAGTACTAATAAGTATTTTAACATTGATTCTAATTCAATTATTTTTGGCTATACAAGAAGGAGACCATTGGGGTGTGATTCATTGTTGCTACTTGCTTGCGGTATTGGATGTTGTTGTAGATTGTATGGATTGGATTTGTTTTTTTAGTTAAGGTATTATAGATATTTTAAGATATGACTTATAACTTTTTACTATATTTTATTTGGTTAGGCTATAGATAAATCCTTGAAGAAAGTAATTTTCATTGGAAAGAAAAAGAAAAGAGCCTTTGAAAATCTTGCTCATAAAAAAAAGCCATGAAAAAAATACATGGATCAGCTTTCAATAAATGTGATTACAACTAACCCAAAAAAAGAAAAGAAAATCTTTACACATTTAATGTCTAGGATTACAATGATTATATGAAATCATGGACAAAATTTCTAACAATAGGCAAGAGAATCATAAAAAATCATCTTGTTATAATTTGTGTTGGTTATGAAAATAATATTGTAATAGAGACTTTCAATTATTTGGTTGCAATTTGCACTTTTGTAATACTTAGAGGCTTTATAAGATTGGAAGTGTTGGGGTAGGTGAATGGAATGGTTTGTTGTTATATCTATAGATTTTTATTTTCATGTGAGTAGAGATAGAAATGTTGTTCAATCATATAAAATCTAATAATATTACTCATATGTTACACATAATCAAAAGATAAATAAAATAAGGTTGCAGATATACTAGAAAAAAATGAGTTATTTATTGAAGTAATAATTTACTTTGATAATCTAAAGTTGTATGATAATTTTTAGATTGGATTATCTATATAATTTGGTAAATAATAAAACTCACATAAAAAAATTCTTAAAATAACCACTTAGAATAATTTAGAAAGGATTTAACATTAGATTAAAATAAGAACATTAAAAACTATCAATACTATTTACCTTGCTCATATTCCAGTAGTCTATTTTACTTGTTTTTGTAGTATTAATATCTTTGTGCAACAACAAAAAAATTGTATGGTAATATTATCACCCACTAAAAGACTAAATATAGTCTATAAGAATATAATCATTTAAAAATCAATAATATTACCTAGGTTATAAACATAACAAATCTCTTAATAACTCTAGCCAAATCATAATTTTTTTTTGGTGTTATTGCCAACCAAGTTTGATAAGATGAATTTTACTCACTTCAAAATTACGTAGCATAAAATCACTGCAATTTAATTTCCTAAATTTCTTGGTACCTCACAATTCTGTACTCTACCAATTGCATTCAATACTTTCCTTGAACAAAGAGAGGGTGTGGATAATGTCTTAAATGTTTCCTTCACCCATAAAGAAACAAATATTATTTTTTGCACCGAAAATGATAACATCTCATTGTACATAAACAAACAAAATAATTTCAAATGAAAACAAATTTAATGTTTTTTGTATACACATATATGTTTGCATATATATGTTTACATACATATGTACATATTATATTACCAATATCTCTATGTAAAACAAAAGACACATGCTCAAATTCTAATGAAATAAAGGACAAGACTTAATCTACAAGCATATAATAATCAATAATATCATCCAAATAATAAATATAATATAGGTAGAAATAAAATCACGTCGTGTTTATGAACCTGGTGTAGTAATAAAATCATGCTCCAATAGTCTCATCTTTGTATATCTAGAAACAATGAAAAAAATAGTGATAGTATTTGTCTCAAATTCTAAATAGTCTATTTCATTGCAACCAAAAAATTAAACTTTACACTAAACAAAATCCCTAAAATCCATTTTTTCTATTTACCTTACTTATTGAACCAAAATTTAACTATAACCTATTTTATATTGCCAATTCCTCTGCATAAAAAAAAAGTTCAATCATAAAAAAATTATCTAGTAAAAATTCTTAACAAACTAGAGTCTTAGCAAATTTTTAGTAAATCGGTAAAATATATTATGTTTGATCTAAATCAATTTTGTGTCAGTTGTTTGAATGGTCACTAGTTCAATGTCATTGCATTTAAAAGCTTTCCAAGTTTCTGAAACATAGTCTTTTTGACATGAAATAGTATGTTATTGTGCACTTGACTAATGATTTGTATTGTGTTTCTATACTTTATAAATAATACATTTTACTTTAGTGTTCATATAAACATAAAAAATATTATCAATTTTCAGATTTCCATGGACATAATATTCAAAAAAATAGATGCTTACTCTACTCCTGATTGTGTCACCAATATCTTTGTAAAAAAATAAAGCCACACAGTAAAATTCTTACCTAGTAAAATAATCCACATAGTCTACAAGCATATAAAAATCAATAATATTGATCAACAAAAAAATAGACCTAATATATGATCATATGAAACCTAATAGTACTACTAAGATATTACAATAACACTATTTGCTAAAAAAACATAACACTACATTAAAATAATAACACTATAAATACTTGTTATTACTATTTGACTTACTCATAAAACCACATGTTTAATCCATCCCTTTTTGTATTACTAACATCTCTGTGCAAATTAAACAAATCCACATAGCAAAATTAAAAGTAGGTCACTGATTCAAACTTGATACAATGATAGAACTGCATCCCAATAGTCTCTTCCCTATATACCCATAAACAAAAAAATAAAAATTATTGAGAATAATTGACTCAAACCATAAATAAACTACTCCAACCCAACTAAAAAATTAAACCCTTCATTGAACAAGAACTTTAAAACATAAGAAAAATAAAGTCTCACACTAAAATTTTTACCCACCAAAACAATAGACCTAATCCATGAGCATATGCCATCTTTTATCTTTATGTATTTGGTTATTATGATGCTAACCATACTATTTTAGCATGAATATACTTCTACATATATGTTTAATTTTTGTGTAGGTGCAAAAATTGTATAGCTCTGACAAAAAAATATAGTGCAACACCAATGAACTAAACATGTTACGGTTCATGTGTATTTTATCCAATCGAAAGGCTTAAATGGTGATATTGATTTGTAGTTCTATCTTATAGATGAATAAGTGACATATATATTCACAAAAATACTTTGTGATACCATGTTTTTTCTAGTTTCATGCAATGCTAAGCCTCTTGGAGTTACCATTGAAGTAGACTGTGCATGACAATGCCACTTCTTGACATCCATGTGTTTCTTCTTCTTCTCTATACTTATTTTCATTTGTAAAAAATTATAAACTTTGTGAAGAAGTTATGTAATTTAAGTAAAATTCATGTGGAATTTTTAATTTTGTACCCTAATACATTAAAATCATACTTTGCAATGGAGGTCTTTATGTTATAAAAGGTTCCAAATACGCTTAGTGATTATTCAAGAGACACTGTGAGATGTAGTCTCACAATCATGATAGCCTAAACATATTATTGAATAGTTTATGGATTATAATTTATTTTGTTTTAAAATATGATGTTTGTCATGAGGAAAGTTTTTAAATACTTCAATTGTGTACATGGTATAGTTCATTTTTTGAGGTGACTATGACATTTATCTCCACTTAGCATTAAGGGGGAGTGTTATTATAATTAATGTCCAAGTGGTAAATATTAGTCCTTAGCTTATATTAGAAGTTGATTAAATAAAAAATAATATAATATTTATTATTAACATGGGGTGGAAACCTCCTAGAAATTGTTAATATAAATATGGTTATTGAATACTTACCAAGTTTTTAAAAAATTAGGTTTATCGGGATAGATGGACCTATTATTTTTACAACATTCATCTCCTTTAGCAATTCACTATAAATAGGATTTTATCCTATTTTTAAATAAATTATTCTAATATGAAATTACTTTGTCATATTAAAGCTATGAATTTTGTGACGCAATGCATAAATAAATGAGAATGAGAAGTCTGTATTAGGGTGATTTGGTTTTTCATATTAATGAATATCACATTGGTGGGTTTTTTTACCTCTTTAAGGTTTTCTCACGATAATACATGTGTCATGTGTTGATCTAGTCATTTTATTCTTTATTATTAAATTCATTCTAGATCCTATCCTATGTGTATTACTATATATATTACCTATCAATTATTTCTTAGAATTAGAGAAAGTAGGGTGGATTTGATTGGTAAGCATGTTGTCAATTGCTATATATTGAATTCAGAGGATATTAAATTATTTTTGAGATGCCATATTGGTTTATGTATGACCCTTTGTGGTATATTATAGTTTTGAATCTCACAACATTCATTCACTATTGTTTATGATTTCTCAAATCTCCAATAAAGCATCAATGAATCCTATTGAGAAACCAATTAGAAAACAAAGATAAAAAGTTACTCTCATATCCTCCCTGGGATGGAAAATATTAGTGGTAAATACCAGATACTCATCTTGTTTTCTTGTGTAAACCTCTCAAAAGTATCTCCCGAGCTTGAGAAGGAATAATAAAGCTTATGCATTTTTATCTCCTCCATGGCACCACTTTGTGGCCTAACAAATTACTGCAGAAAATTTTGAGCTGAAAATGATATTTTGAGGGTCTGGGTGGCTTTGGCATGCAAAAACAAGAAGGATTAAAAAATTTCAAGGCCTCTCATGGCTTAAATTGATAGATTTTATTCCCCTGATAATGGTACTATGCCATTCCTCCCTTTGAGAGTATCAAAGGTTGGTACTATAATTTGTGGAATTATTTAGTAAATAATTATTTTATTACAAAATTATATTACACATACGAAAAACTAGATTCCACCTTTGCTTATGATTTCTAATCCAAAAGTAAAAATATAAAAAGTGTTTTTTTACAAATTACATTCACTGTATATATGAAAACATATATTTTTTAATAATAATAATAATAATAATAATAATAATAATAATAATAATAATAATAATAATAATAATAATAATAATAATAATAATAAAATGGTTCTGATATCGATTAACATCTATAAATTATCAAGAAAGCTTGTAGAAGTGTTAAAGGTTATTATTTTACTAAAACCATGTAACTTGGAATGTTGTGTTCAAAACCCAAAAAATTAATTTTTTAATTTTTGAATTTTGTCAAATTTATCTTAATTTTTGGTTTATGTACCAAATTTCACATGTTTTAAACCCTAGTTGACCTGTCAAACCTATTTTGGCATTCAACCTAATGAATGTTATGTTGAGCACAATCGTGTAACCAATTGATCCCTAGGTTTTGGCATATTTTGGACAAATCTACATGGTCTATTTTATGTTTTTAAACCTATTATTATTATTATTATTATTTTACAACTTTTTTAATAATAGTATTTAGGTGGTTATTTTGAGTGCAACTCTTTTCACACTAGTTTAGTGAAATTTTATTTCAATTTTTTGCATTATTTTACATATAATTATATCCTTAATTTTATGTGCACTTGTGATTAAATTTATTTTACAAAAATATTATAAAAAATCATTAATTTTTTTTAAAATTGTTCTTACATTAATGTATTGTTACAACACTTATGACACCTTATTTTATTACAATCTTTCATAATTTTCTTGATTTCTATAGCATTAAATTAAATAATTATTGTGTGATTACACTTAAAATCTATTTTTAATATCAAATAAAACTAAATTTACACAAAAGGGGTTAATTTTAAATATTTTTTATTATCATTCTTAAAGGGAATATATAGTTTTATGTAACTTTATATTAGATAAATCTCAAATACTTAATGGATTTAACAGTGATATTGGAAAATACATATTAAATCCAAAATCATGGCCCAAAAATTGTGTAACGTTATTGGTGGGGACTAAAAAGTTCCATCAAGATGACATGTTACCCCTGAACTTTTAAATGTGTTTTAACAAAAATTAGAAGAATCCATGTCAATTATCTTATGGAGTGTTAAGGATGAATTTATAATCCATATTGGTAATCATGAGTCTCCTAATTATTCTTCAAAATTCCTTGAGTCCATGTACGAGGACACTCATCTTTTGAATATTATTAAATTGATTCTTAAATTATTGCCTACACCTATGAAAGGTGATGAATAATATTTTTGATAAAATTAAAAATATTAAAGATTAGTTAGATAGTTATAATTTTAATTTGATTAAAGATCAACTGATTTAATTTATTATTTAGATAAAAATTCATGAAAAAATTTATAATTTTATTTATATTCTAAACTCTAAGTACCAAAATAGAGCAAGATATCCTAAACCTCACTACCCTATCATCTCTTTTGATTCAAGTAGAGAAAGTGATGTCTAACTTTGATTCTATAGAGAATGTTACTTTGGCCCTTATCTTTCTCAACACTGGTTCTAAGAATAATACAAAACAAAAACCTAACCCTTATTATGTTAAAGGAAAATATGGGAACAAGAGATTTGGCAATCAATATCATAAACATAATTTTAATAAGAATTCCAATTTGTGTGGTAAATTTGGTCATAAATTGAAAGTTATAATCAAAATAAGGATATAATTAGAAATTAATTTTATAAAAATAACAAAGAGAATAAACATCATCAAAACAAATATAAGAATCAAAACCTTAATCATATTAACAATCAGGATCATAATTCTAGCATTATTAATTTGTAAACTACCTTGTTTGCTTTTAATAAAAATGAATGGTGTTTAGATAGTGATATATCACATCAAATGACTTGATTATATCATATTTATTTTAACAATAAAAATATATCCAAAATTATTTACTTAGAAGATAATTCAATTTGAGAAGCAACTAAATAAGGAAAGACAAAAAATTTAAATGTTGTTATCAATGATGTTTTATATGTACCTAAGCTTAGATTTTTTTTTATCTTGTTCATAACTTACTAATTTCATAATTTCATTGTAACATTGTTTAAATATAACTATTCCATTAGAAACTAATATGGGTCTCTAATTGTTTAAGAAGTTCAAAAGAATGGTTTATAAAATTTCTCTCATTCTTCTACATGTTTTATTTTATCACGTAGCAAGAATGAATCTCAATTATTTCATGAAATACTAGGTCATGTTAATTTTATAAGTTTACATGATATGTCTACTCAAAATATTATTGTTGGACTTCCTTCTATACTTTCTCATCATGAAACTTGTGAGGGTTTCTTATGTGGTAAGCAATATACTAAATCCTTTAACAAGAATCATGGTGTAAATTCGTCACATCTTTTAGAATTATTTCATAGTGATGTTAGAAGGCCTATTAAAATTATATATCTTAATTTTTATTTGTATGTTTTTATTTTTATAGATGATTATACTAAAGTTATTTGGTCATATTTTATTAAAATAAATCTGAAGTGTTTTCTAAATTTAAGGAATTTAAATCTATTGTTGAAAATAATTCTAGTTTTTTATTAAGAGATTAAGATCTAATAATGGTGGTGAATACATTAGTAAAGAGTTTGATTTTTTTCTATTAGTTATGTTATTCAAAGGGAAATAACAACTCCCTATTCTCCTTTAGAAAAATGGTATTGTTGAAAAGAAAAACTGCACAATTATTGAGATGGTTAGAATAAAATTGCATTTTTAAAATGATCTTAATTTCTTATGGGCCTTAGATATGAATATTTATATGCATATTCTGAATAGAGTCCTGAATAAATATTTTCATTTTTCTACACCAAAGTATATGTATGATCATGACATATCTGTTGATTTAGGTTTTATGCAGACCTTCAGTGACCTTATGAAGTATCCTATAACTCTTTATGATCGATGAAATATTTTCACTCCAACGCATAAATTACTGAGTATTTGATTTTATAATAGCCTATTGGTGGAAGAGTAGTGAGTGATACAAATTATCAACTAGGGATGAGTTGGTTATAGATAGACCTAGGTCTATCTGAAGTGAGTGGGAATGATGGTTTTAACTAAGGTGGGAAGGACTTTAAAATAGACTTTAAAAAAATCAAGGGTAGGGCATAAATAGGCCTATGGAGGGTAGATGCATGATAATGGGGGACAAAAGAGGGGGTATAAAGTGATACTTTTTTTTGTTATAAATAATAATATTTGAACTTGGAAAGAATGTTAGAGACACTTCAAAAAAGATTTTGATAATGACATAAACACATGAATTATAGAATTTTGAATGTAGTTTCTAAATATATAATTTTTTCAATACCCAGATGATAAAAATATGCAAAATAGATATATTTATAATAATAGGCTATTTATATTTATGAAAAGATAAGGAGAGTATGAACACACATTTTTTAAGTAAATGAATGAATTTTTGTATGAAACTTCATATATGGAGAGGTGAAATGTAAAATATTGTTGAGAATATTTTTTATTAAATTTTATTACATATAGAATTTTAAAATAATTTTAAATGTCAAAACAAATACAAAATTGAACCTCCAACTATACAAACACAACTTTCTAACCTTAACTTCATGATTTTTTAAAAAACATAGTTGACAATGTGTAGATTGTTGAGATATAATTTTGATAAGTGTTCAACTAATATACATATAGAATTTTAAAATAATTTGAAAAGTCAAAACAACTACAAAATTGAACCTCTAACTATACAAACACAACTTTCTAGCCTTAACTTCATGATTTTTAAAAAAAGCATAGTTGACAATGTGTAGATTGTTGAGATATAATTTTGATAAGTGTTCAACTAATATTCAAAAATTTATAGGGGAATTTGTGATGATATGTATATATTATATAATGAGATATGTTATGAAAAAATTAAGTAATAATTATGAATAATATTATTACCTTAAATTTTTTTATTATAAAACTACGCTTTCCCCTCTATAAACACATATAATTTTATTAAAAGATAATAAAATCTATCTAATTAGATATGTTGACAAAGATGAAAAATAACCCTAAATTTATTAGAAGTCTCCTTGGCTAGTCCATGATAGAGTTTAGACTAGGTTCGAGACACCATAGGCCTAAAATCAAGGAAAATTTGGAGGAAAAGTAGAAAAAAAATTCTAAACTTGAAAATGATGTATGCATTTTGTAAAGGGCATATGCTCTTTCTACAATTTTTTTTTCCTTAATAAATGTTTTTGCCTAATTTTATGTGGATTACAAAGGGCCTATGTGCTTTTAAAAAAATGAACGATCTTTGTGATTAATGAATTTATATTTCTTTTACCATGAAAATTACTCATTTATTTGATTATTTTCAAAGTACAAATTGGGTTTTTCGCTGTAACTATGCAAATTTGGTAAATTATTCATTCAATTTATTTGAATCACTATAATTTATTCAATTTTAAATCTACCATTGTCTTATTTTGGTAAAGATAAATAATGAGGTTGTAAAGTCATCTCAAAAGACCAATCAAAGAGCTAAAAAATGAGGAAATTGAATAGAAAAGAGAAAAAGAAAGAAAAAGACAAGCAGATAGTAGAACATCCATAAGGGCTTTTAGGCAAGGTGAAGGTGATTCTTCTACACTAGGTAAGATTTCAAATGAAAATAACATACTTAATTCTATAGAATTTAGTTTAGATGTGTCTTAGAATGAGATAAGATAACCCACTCAATATTTGTTGCATAATGAAATTAAAAATTTAGAGCATGTAAGTAATGAATTTTTAACGAATGATGAAACATATAGACAAACACAATATAATGAAACATCCATTCATAATTAAAATTTTGAGTATGATGATAATCAACATCAAGTAATGACCCCAAATCATGTGTCTCATAATAAAGATGAATTTAATTGAACTATAGGGTCTAATGTAGATAGTAAAACCTATAATATCCCTACTATAGTTGAAGTGGTAATAACACCCAATTTAATTCAAAATATAACTCTTACACCTACATCTCCAAGGATAATAATATGAACACCAAGGTATTTGGTTGAAATAGATTAAAAAAATAATAGAACCTATGGAATTTAAAATGTTAATAAGACCACTTAAATATTACGCTCTATATGTATGGGACTATGCATTTGAGAATAAAACCCATACAAAACAATGCCAACTATTTGTTTGATTAATGAGAATGTAAAAAATACACCCTATGATACACAATTTGGTGTTAATAACATTAAATGTGGAAGGAAGAAATAGTAAAATAGTAAAGAATCTATTTAATGCATTTAAGGCAATAAAAAATAAAAGTTAGAATAAAGGTAGTGATGTGGCAAGATGAGTAATAGTGGAATCTATAGTGAGTAAGTCAACATCTAAATATTTATTTTTTACTGAAATGAGTAAATCATTAAACTTAAATAGAAAAACTCTAATAAATATTTTAAAAAGAAGAAAAAGGCTTTATGACCCTTCACTCATGGATTGTTAGGCATTTAGTGGTAGACTCCCACCAAAACAAACATAATTTTTTTAAAAAGGATTAAATAGTTAAATTATCATTTGTTATTATAGAAACACAATTTTTGTAGATGCCTATAATTTAATATATTTTTAGTGTGTTTGTGTGTATATGAACCATTAACTCAGATATAGCTATTATTATTGCATTTTACTTTATCTTGGGCCCCATATAGCCTTCCTTTACTCTTAAAACTTTACTTTTAGTCATATAGGGTCAATAACCATGTTATCAGTCAATTTAGAATGCTTCAGGACCTTTAAATCAATTATTTGTTTGTGATGGGATTCTCCTAGATGCCTTTTTTGATAGTAAGATCTTTATTTTAGAAGTTTTGGTTACTTAATTAGTTTCAAACTAGTTTGATACTAGTCTAACTTCTATCAAACTAGGTTAATAATGGTGATGTTGGTTATGGGTCCTTTTAATCCCTTCCCCAACTTTGTATGTTTTATTATGCCCTTATTGTCACTTTTCCTACTTTCAAAATGTCGACTTATGTTGCAGTAAGATTTTAATTCAAGAATTTTGTATATACATAGGCATGATAAGGCATTTAAACATCAAATATAATGAATTGATCAATAATTACAATTAGACATCACATATAATGATATTTACATTCTAATTTTTATTACATTAACATATATTGAAGTGTTATAGTGACCTACATGCACCAAAAAAGGACTATTGAAAGAACATATAGAATTAATTACTTGTTGGCATATATTACATAGGGATAAGGGATAGGATATATTCATAAAAACCATATTTCATGATAGACTACATGAGTGCTAATTATCAAGAATATACAAAAAATGGTTTAGTTGAGGAAAACCCTTCTTAACTACCTTAGTTGTTTATACTCTTACAAGATATCTTGGATTAGATTAGGGTTTGAAGTAAGGAAAATAAATTATGGAAAGTTCATGCATCAAATCAATATTTAGAGTCATTTTATTAGAAATAAGTGTTGATGATGACATCTGCAATGTTTTAGATTAATATGAAATTAATGCATTTATCAAACTAGTATGACAATAGTTTGACTGTTATCAAATTAATCTGATAGTTGTCATTTTTTGTGCATCATCAAATATCTAAAAAAATTTTGGGTTGTATTTTTCACTGCTTCTATACATGTTTTCATAATCTTTGGTCACTCCAAGTACACAAATAAGTTATAAATCATGTATTCCTCTAAAAAATTCCTTTGTCAAATTTCAAGTTATATAGACCCATATTTTAGGAACATTTTAGATATTCATTTACTATTCTTTTACTTTAATTAGACCATATTTGTTTTGTGCTTGGTTTTATAGTTTACTTTGGTGCACTCAACCTAAATCAAATTTACCATAATGTTTTTGGTGAACCCATGCTTTCTTGAACCCAACCTTGGGTTTTGATATCCTCTTCCAATTCTGATTTAATAGGATATCCAATAGTATCCAAATAATATGGTCTCAAATCTTCCAAAAAATATCCACACATCAAAGAAATCATTTATATATTTCTTAGGTAATTTGAATGGGCTTAAACAAACATTATACACAAAACTGATGGCATGTTGAAGGTAAAAACAAATAGTGAAAAAAATAACACAATGCTAACATTATCAACGGATTGGACCTATACGCCCTAACAAAAGAAACAATCATAACCTTGATTGTGGCATTAAAAAATATACTTAAAGTGTTATGAGTTCCAAGGAAAGTTTCATGTAATTTATGGTCTCATGACCAAGTTGTAATGGATGAAATTTATCTCTAAAAAACTTTTAATTGTTATCCCCACCAAACCAAAATAAAATATTATCCAAAGTGCCAAAAAAATCCTCATGATATAATATGATGGATTTGGAGTGATGCTTGACCCAATCAGCTCATTTGGCATATTTTTAAGGTCCAAAAATAATATATGCCATATTTGACAAACTAAATGAAAGAATTTGTATTTGTCCCTGAATTTTGGGATTTATTGCTAAAAATAAAGGATATGAGGCATTTTCCAATGGGATTTGAATCCATAACCCTATGAAAAAGGGATAAGTATTTAACCCATAAAATCAAGGGCATTAAAAACATGATAAAAGTCATAATATTGTAATTAAATAAAGAAAATAAAATCTTGTAATCTTTAAGCCCTTGTAAAGGAGAACAAGAGGAAGAAACAAAGTTTGTATGTCTGATATTACAAGAGTAACAAATTGAAGGAAAATAGCCCGTTTCATTGACCTCCTAGAGACATTACATAGAAATTTTATCCCCTCATTGGTAGACAAAGAAATTTTTTACATCTATTTTGTCAGAGTAACAACCATTGGCCAAGAACCATTGCATAGACCTTTGAGAGACATTACAATGAACTTCTGTAGTCTCTCATTTGGTAGATACAAGTAAGAGATAGTCTGAAAGAGATAGAGCCAAATCAAGGGCTAGAATTTTTAGAGGACATCATACACTTGTTTAAAAATTGAGATCCCATTATTGAGATAATTTGATGTATGAAAATGTATTTTTACATCATTTTAATCGATTGGTACAACCTTTGAGTGGACTTGGAGATGTATCCTAATTTTGGGTGAACTCTATTATCAATTTAGCTTAATGATTATCTATATTCTTCATTACTTGATTTTAATTTCAATTTTTAAAACCTAAATTTTAGTTGCTTAAGCCAATTTTCATGTTAAATTATAAGAAATTTAGAAAGTCATTAAAGTATCTAGAATTTGGGTTTTTGGTGAGCTTGTGCATAAACTACCATTTTTGGATCCAGTTTGGTATCAAATTGGTTTTCCAAAGTGTTTTATATCACCTTTTCCAATTTAGATTATTCCACTTGTATAGTTTACATTTTATAAGTGTAAGTTTCTTGTTTGTAAAAGTATAACCATGGGTAAATCTCAAGAGAGAAAGGATTCAAGAGATTGAGAGCATAAACTAGAAGATTTATGAGGATAATTCTACATTAAGACAAATATTTCAGCCTTTAGAAGATGATATACAATAGCTACAAGATCGGTTGATGTTCCAGGAAGAATCTCTCATGAGATTCATTAAGGAGTTGCAACTTGAGTTGCAAGCTAAGGAAGAGATTTTGGAAAAGTTACAAAATGATGGAGTGGAGTATAAATAAGAGTCTTCCATGCAAAGGAGGCCATCCTCTACTATAAATGTAGAAGCCATGATTGAGGTATGCAGTATAAGTAATCACCATGTTATATTTCTTCCCATCATGAAGTAGATGCTTATTTTGGTGAATTTGAGAAGCATACTTGGTGCATTTTATCTAAGATTATAATAAATATGGGTTTTGATGAAAAGGTAATTGGAATCAATGGCCAAGTAATGAATAATCCCATATAGTTTGAGAAAATACCTCATTATGTAGGTTTGAGTAAGGTTAGTGGAAAATGAGAAGTTGGATAATGTTCCAAGATAGTTGAAGCAAGTAAATATTATAAAAACAAAGATCCCGAGGCACTAAATCTTCAAAAACAATCCATATAAGGATATGGAATACCATCACTCCATGATGATGATAGTAAATTCAATATGGAATCAAGAAAAGGAAAATCTTTCAATCATATAGAAAACATCTATAAATAATGCAAAGCATCTATAAAGAGATATGAACATCTCAAAGGAGGAGGTAACACATTTTACCCTCATTAGTATTGTAAAAAAGAAAACCTTAAGAGGTATATAAAGTATAAGTATTATAATGTTTACTTTAATTATGAGAATAATGGCCATTTAACATAAAAACTGTGCTATGCATATCCATGTTATTTTTTTGGAAGGAATAACCATTGTGTGGCCATGCATTGGAAGAGAAATTTAATCCTAAAGAATTATATGTACTCCAAGAAGAAGGAGACACATAGTAAAGATGCCTCTCCAAGTCAAAATGTGGAGAATGGAAAGAAGGAAATATTGTCAACTAAAATGGGAAAGAATTATTTCACTCATTTTAATATGAGTGGTCATTAGGTTGAAAATTATAGGAATATTCATCCATAATTTCATCCAAATACTTTCAAATATTCATGAAAGAATGAATTTGTGAAAGCATCTACAATAAATTAGGTTGATCAAACTAATACAAAACAAAAGGTATCACATGAAAGAGTTGGTCAAGCACCAACAATATAAGAGGTAGCCCATGAAGAATGTCAACTATCTAAGGAAGATCCCATCAAGAGGGAGAAACAAAAATAGGATTATCCATTAGAATGGGTCATTAAATAAATTATTTGGTTGCATGGATGATATATTTTCATATCTATGCTTTGTTTAGCATGATTATGTAGCACCTTCATATCACTTTTGGGTTTCCATTGTTTAAGAAGCATGAAGGAAACTAACCTCATTTTTAGGAGTAAGTGTAGAGGTAGATCACTAATTAAGAGTAAATATAGAGAATACATCTAGGTTAAGAATCATATTATGATCACCCAATTATAATATAATTTTTTAAGATGGGTGAAGAGGCCCTCCATTGAGAGAGAACTCCAAATAAAGGTTCTCTGAAGTAGTAGAGAGACATGTTGATACATTGAAATGTATTTCAAAAAGGGAATATAAGTGGAATGAAATAAACATGAGAAGTGCTTAAATGGTGAGTAACTCCAAATAAAAGAATTGTTGTTTAATGAATACATATTGGAATCCAATTTAGTTTATTTAAATATGTTATTTCAATGTATGTCTAATTATTTGTATGTACATCTTATGAAGACCAAAATTTGGGTAATGTTTGTAAATGTAACTATATTTACAATCCATGTATGTTGAATCTGATTTTAAGAACCCAAAAAGTGAAATTTTTATAAGTGGTGACATGTTATAACATCACTTACTTATTATGAAATGAAATTTTCACTTATTGAGAATGTTAACAACAAGGATAATGTAAAAAACATCTCTTAATAGGATAACTTCACCTAAGCCTACAAGTAGTACATTGAGGTGGCTAATATAATTAACTAAGAAGAATACCAAGAGTGTAGAAGGTCATTGAGTAGAGATGGGAGGGATTTATGAAATATATTTGTAACCTTGGTTTTTAGATATTAGTTTGGGTAGTCAACCTCCAAGAGAGAGAAACAAAGTTAGCCTCCTATGATCATGAATCAAGGTGAGAATAACTACATTTGTTTATTTTTCTCATAAATTACTTGATGAATTTTAAGAAGGGTTTTTTTGACAAAAGAGAGAGAGGAATGAATTAGAATTTTTGTGTTCCAAAATATTTTTTGTGGGGAGGAGTGATCTCAGAGGATATCCACTATAAAAAAAAAAAATGTTGTCAAATCTTGCAAAAATTATCCATACATAGAATATCTCATCAAAATATTTCCAACACAATTTGAACAAGATAAAACAAACATAATATGTGAAAATTATGGTCAATTAAAGGTGATAATAAATAGCAAAAAAATAACATAGTGCTAACATCGTCAACTAACTAGACATTTATGAGATAACATATAGACCAATAATATCCTTCAACATGGAATGTACAAAGCTCCACTAAGTGATATGATTTCCAAGGGAAGTTCCACATAATAAATGGTCTCATGACCAAGTTTCAAGGGATGACAGTTATACCTTAAACATATTTTGATTTTTATCCCCACCAAAGTGAGATAAAACATTATCCAAAGTGCAAAAAAAACCTCCTCATGAGATAATACATGGGAGTTTGAGTGGGGATCAACCCCCTCACCCCATTTGTCCTATTTTTAAGGCTCAATAACAAGTTACACCATATTGGGTAAACCAAATACAAGACTTTGCATTTATCCCTTAATTTTAAGATTTTTTACTAAAATTAAAGGATATGAGGAACTTTTCAATGGGATTCAAATCCCTAAGACTATAGAAAAGGGATAAGGATTTTAACCATAAATCAGGGAAATTGGAAAAACTATAAAAGGTTAAATATTATAAATGAATAAATAAAATAAGTCTATAAACTTTAAGCCCTTGTAACTAGGAGATGCTATTGGTTTTACCTTTTTCAGTCCATACCTTTTCAAATTGTTTAGTGTGTCTTCTTGTATTTATTGTTCCCACATAGTTTTGAATTTATGGAAAATAACATTTTTAATTAATAAACCTTATCTTAAGTATTACCCCAAAGGTTTTGAAACTTTAAATTGTAGATTTATGAGTGTTCCACTACCTTATGGAAGTGATAATTAATATGTCATCAATGGAATTTAACCTGATTTCCTCTTGGGGAATACCCTTATCATCTATTGTAATTAATCCTCAACAATCCCAATACAAATTTATTTAGGTAATTTGTTATGGGAAACCCTTTCTATGCATAATCCCTTCTTATCTATGGTAATGGATTATATAATGTAGCAGTGTTCTTCCCTCTACATGGTATTTTACTCATAAAACACATCTTACTTTATATCACATGTCCCTTATATCCATGCTTCAATTTCATCCTTTGAGGATATTTATACTTCTTCTACTAGTACCATTTTATCTCATTATTTGGTTTATGGTCCTTTTATATTTTCAAAATTTTGTTGAGTGTATATACTTAATCAACATCATCAAAATGATCTCCTCATCATCTGACCATGGCTCCACTCACCATGCAACTCCCATTCTAGTTTCTAGAGGAAAGTGGACTACCAAGACATTTCCTTCAATTGTAATTTATTCTTATTTAGAGTTTAATGAACATTTCAGTTAACAAGGTATTCTAAATTCAACAAGGTTGGGTAGCCTATATCATACATATCGATAAGTTCAAATTTTAATTTTCTTTTTATTCTAATTAATTTACTTCCACATCTCTAAAGGTTCAAATTAGTGATCATGGTGTGCCATTAACCATTAAAATATCATATTCTATGGTATGTAACTATGGTTTACCAAGTGTAACCCATATGATGCATGCTAAGACATTTATGTTTACACCAAGATCCAATAATGTCTTTCTGACCTTGTGCCCATCTATATTGATATTGAGTAAAATGAAATTTTTCTTCTATTTTATATTTATTTTAAATATATGATTTTTATTTTTATTCTATTTTTTCTCAATTCTCTCTACTCCATGATCTTTTGATTCTTAATCAAATATTTATAAGATTTTGATAATTTAGTTAGTAGATACTATTTCTTAATTAGTTTCATCATTATTTTTAAATCCCCAATCTCCTCTTCATTGAAATAGTTCATTTTGAGTTGATATTTATCTTCATTTTCCTTGTATTATTTTAATACTTTTATCCACTATATGATCATGTTCATGAATGTTTAGTATTTCATTATTTGTCTTTGATTTTTCTTCAAAATTAATATTTAATTCCTTTTATTTCCCTATTTTTATTTTGCTACGATTGGTTACCATAACCCTTGATTTTGAACCATCATTAATAATATTGAAATCCTTATTATGTGGTCTCTTCTTCAAATCTTTAAATATTTATTAACATTTTCTAATTTTATCAGACATAGATGTATGTTCTTATATATTTTCTTCAATAACTGAAATCTTATCATCTCCTATTTATTAATGAACTTCATTATGCCACCATTTCTTATTTTTCCCTTTTGGTAGCTTCCTTAAATGTTTTTCCCATTTTCTTGAGGGATATTATACTAAATTCTCAGTCTTTCATCTGCATGATTATATAACTATATCTCTTTAGGGCATTGATAATGAGTCATGTTTATTTTTCATTAAAAAATCTACATTTTGTCTATAATTATTCAACATGGTTCTCAATAATTTATCCCATTTTTATGTATTTATAACATGGTGGTAGGGGCCTCTCTTGGCTATAACCCTTGTCATTATTTTGATTGTACACTCCCTCCCTTAGTAATTTGATTGGCCTCCACAAAATCCTCCCCTATATCCTCTATGGCCACCTCCAATATACCCACCTTAGTTGATATTATAGTATGAAGGTTGGTTATTTTGGGATTAAAAATCTTAGGTTGCAAGTATTTAATACTAATGACCAGGTTGTTGCATAATAGGATTAAAATAGGTAACTATGGTGGTGTCATTTTTTGAAATGTTGATTATCTTATTTGATTAGTATCCTACACACCTATTAATGCATTTACAGTAGGTCAAGTGTGATTATAGTGGTTGAAAGTTTTAAACTTATTATAATACATTAATTGATTCATGGATGGAGCCATTTACATTATTGGGTATAAATTTTGAGGATGTTGATAGTATACCTTACATATTATATAATACATCATCTCCCCATATCTCACTTGCTAAGTGGGAGGAGACATTCCCATAGGTTTATGTGTTAATCTTATGGCTATTTCTCTTTTCACCATATCACTATGATGAAACTGCATCCTATAAAGTCCTTCAACACAATAACTTGTGCACTTTATTATTACCCTTGATGGGGTATTTTTAATGTACGATGATAAAAATCATCACCCTTAATTTGTATTTTTTTATTTTACCTAAAACTATTCTAACTCTAACTCTAATATTTCTACATTATTTTTCATTGAGGTATATGTGTCCCATCTCCATGACTGAGAGTCTAGCTGTGATTCCATCTCCAACATTTCCAAAAATGTATTAATTTTTTTTCCATCCATGTTTAACCTAAGGCATGGGACAATTCCAAAAATAAACCATTCAATCTTTTATTTTTCATTTAATAGGTCCTCTAGTTTCTACACTATTAATTTAAACCTCTGATCATAGTCTTTGAGTATTTATTTCTCCTTTTGTATTAATTACCTCATTTTACTAACTCTCTTAGATGGAATGTCTAGGTAGAGAAAATATCCTTGAAATGATTTTTATACATCAACCCATGTAGTTAAATGGATAAATTAAGTCTTTATATAATATTTAAGGGTATCATCTCTCAATGTTCCATAGAAGTCAAATAACATTATCTTCTCATAAATAATATTTTGACTCACCCAATATGAGTCTAATTTGAACAAGTGTTCTTTTGATTATTTTATATCTTAATCAAATAGTGGCAACTTCATTATATTTTATGTCATGTTAAATTTATTATGTGGTATGTGATACTGCTAGTATTGTTGTAAATGCTATTTATTGGATTATTTGAAGTACTTGCCCCTATATTACAATAATTTTTTCTTATTGTTTATCATTATAATATTTAATTAATTTTAGGTTACACCCCTTATATCTTTTTGAATTATATTCTTCTTAACACTTTTCACCTAGGTTCTTACAAATTATCTTTTATTTTCAATATCTTCACTAAGTTTTCTATTTATCTTCTACTTCATCTCTCATATGTATATCTCTTAATAAAAGAGATGGATGTTTTCATATATTTTAAATCATAATTATGGATGTTGATTTGTTGAAAGGGTTCATTTCCTCTCAGGGTCTCTTGTGGTTGGGATTTAGTGGTGGTAGGGGTAGGGGGTGTCACTTTGAGTTTCCTCTTCATTATCTGCTATCTCTAACTGATTTTCTTCTTGTATGTTTTTATTACCTAATATCCCTTATGTTAATTTATCATATTCATTATATCTATGTTGTGTATAACTAGTATGAATACTAACACTTATTTTTTAATGCTTATTCTCTTGATTAATTTTAAAACTCCTTTCCACATCTCTTTGATTTTCTACATTATATGTGTAACTTTCTCCCTGATTATTTCCTGTCAGACTTCCTTCAATTGATAAAATTTGTTCATTTCGTTATACTATATAATTAAAAATGCCTATATTAATAATATTCTTGTAATATAATATTCTATTATTTTTTAGTCCTCTTCCACTATAGGCCAAACTATTATCTAGCAGTTCATCTTACGCACCCAATGTTTTGAATAGTTTGGGTGTTCCTATCAATGTGGCTAAATATTATAACTATTTCACATGCCACTCATAAATTTTTGTGATTTATGATATATTAATTATTCAATTCTAATTTTCTCACTCACCTCATTTGTACCTTCCCATAGTGTTAATACTAACTCATCTATTTATGGTAAAGGGATAGTAGCTATATTTTCAATATTAGGACTTCCATTGGTCTAATCCAGATGGATTTTATCTAATATCTCACTTCTTATTAACAATATTTTTTCTCTTTATTTATGTTTTATCTCTCTCTTATTATCTAGCTAAATTTCTTTATTCTCCATTTGTTTGCTTATCTTGTCATTCACTATTTTCTCCTAACTATTTTAAGTTATCCTATTATTAATAGCTTTATATTCCTTAATTAACTTAATATTAATTTTATACTTACTTCCCTAGTCCTATACATATTATTTAACCTACCTAAATTATGTAGGCCATATATTTTGAGTGGTGACATATTATGAGAATCTTTCTTCTTTTCACCTGCCATCTCTTAGGTGTTTGTCCCTTAAAAGAACTACTTACCTTACTTTACTAATCCTTGATTAAAAAATGACTTGTGGATGATGATGGTTACTTTTCCCAAGAATAATTGTATTTCCCCATCAATAGACATTATCTTTATTTGTATCAAATCTTGTCCAACCTTGTATCTCCTAGACTATGATGAATGAGTTGAGTGTAGTCTTGAACTAGTAATTGATAGCCTAAGTTAAAGGTGTATCAAGGTGTTAGAGTTCTTCAAGTTTTTACACCATCCACTAGATGGGTTTATAATGTGAAGTCTTCAAATATTTATATGATTATCTTGTCATAGTATCTAGGGCCACAACAAACTTACAAACGTGATATAAAATTCTTATTATTGAGATCAAAATAACAATTCTTTTATTTCAAGAAATGATTCACCCATTCATTTGATCTCAAAGTGAAAAATAAAATTGAGTTTATCTTCCCACCACTCTTATATTTTTTAGTGTTGGTTTCCATAATTTCAATAGATACCTTCCCTCATGCATTAGTTAAATTAAGTTCATGTAGTGCCACCAAATGTTTCATCATAAAATCTAAAGTGGTTGGATACATATGGTTTATGTTGATTAATTTAATTTCAACTAGAAATAATGTGATGCAATGGTTAGTAATTTTTATAAATAGTTATCTCATGCATTCATAAAATAAAAGAAGTAGGTGTGCTCATTTCAAAGATTCAATACACAATGCACAATAATTCCTACTCTAAATTTTATTTATTAATATTTATAGAATAAAGGTCAAATAAAATGTTTTGATAATTATTTACACTAGGATACCTTTAACTATTACAAAGGTTAATCTTATTTGTAACCTCTTAAATCTTTTCATTATTACATTTCAACTCTCTATGCTATATATACTCTATTACCATAATACAATAAAAATACCAACTAGATACCTTCCATTTCAATGGTTGTGTTTATGTTAGCATGACCTTTCCTCAAATAGGTGGTCCTTTCTTATCATAAGGATTGATTCCTTATCATATGGCCCAGTAAGTATAATCCTATATCCTATCATCTTGAAGAGGTATTATGTTAATGCAGTCAAGGTAATGGATCTATGATAATTGTGGTTTGGTCCCTAACTGATTGAGAATATTTAAAAAATTAGATTCTATTGTGTCAATGAAGTCAAAAGGATATGTATAATGGTATATAGTTTTTCAAAGTCTAATACCAATCCCCATTTCATATCTATGAGGGGAATCAAAATATGTGCATGATCTATGGTTTTTATTATATTCACATTTAAACAATTTCTTCGATTGAACTAGTGCTAGTGAATAATTAGTGTGCAATTAAATGATACAGAAAAAATAACAAGGGTATTTGATTTTTAAAAGTGTGTAATGTCATTGTGTTCATAATACCCTTATTTATATAGTTTTTTCCACTTGAATCCATTTGACACATTAATTTGAATGTGTTGAGTTGGTTGCATGCCATTCTACTTGCTAAATTAATTACAATCAATTGCTAATGATTCGACACTATAAATTAGATGTATTAGAACATTGGTTCAGTTGATGGAGATTTTTGATGTGACATGTATTTTACCTTATCCACTTTATTTTATTGAAAATCCCCTAATTTTAACACATGATCCTTTTGTGAAAGATGTAGTATTTCAAGCGTATCATTATCAATGAATTTTTGAATGACTATTGATTGTCATTTATTCATACTTTATTTTTTATTGCCTCATTCATAGATTTAATTAGTGATACATTTATTTAATTTGCATTACATTGTTCTTTTTATGTTAGGTTTATTCTCAAATCACACTTAACCACTTTGAATTTTCTAACTTAGTTTTGATGTCCTAGGATATAGAGATTGCACTATAGAGAAAAACTCAACCCTAAACCCAAAATAAGAAAACAATACATTGAATTTCTTTTCTAAACTACATGGTGATACTTCATACCCTCTCTCATTTTTTTTGAGATCTAATAGAGATTATTGATGGTAAGGTTTAAGCTTACAACCATATATACATCCCGATAGAATGTTCCTTGAAGATATTTTAGGATAAATGGATTTTAAACTTAACCTCAAGGTAATTGATCAACCTCTCTACCCTTTCTTCCTTACAATAATCATCAGGGTTACAAAACTTTGACTTATTGATAAAATTATCCACCACCAACACATTCTATCCTCTTGTTGCCAATCTATTATAAAAAAATCCCTTTCTAGGTTCTTCATTAGGACACTACTTACCAACACAATAAAAATCAAAACTAATTATACTTCATAATATGTTTGATAAAAATAAGAAATATTTTAATATATTCATGTAATAAAGATTAAAAATAAATAACATGTAATAGGTGTTAGGTTGTGGAGCTAAAAGCTTCAACTCTTTACAAACTGAAGGAACAGAAGGTTGCTGAGATCCAGGAGCACCGACGTCGGCAGCAGGACCGACGTCGGTCGTGACCAGTGCAGAAGGCCACTGGCGACGACAGGGAGTCGACCGGCGTCGGCAGAACCAGACAAGCAGGGACCGACATCGGTCGCCTATGTGTTCCAGAACTACTCATTGCACAGACAGTTAGTTAAGTGAATGAAGTGTTTGCATGTAAAGGCTAGCTAGAGTCTTGAGCTGCGAGGATAATTGTCTAAATTAAGAGTCTAAGTTATTGTTTAAGTCTGGGATCTATTTATAGACCCATTGGCATGTATTGTAATATGTACAAGATAAGGAAGGCAAGGAAATTCCTTCTAAGTGTAAGATCATTGAGTTGCAGGTTGTTGCAAGCTCATAGGAGATCTACATGTGTGAGTATGTTCTGTTGAATTGCAGGTTGCAGGTTCATGGGAGATCAACTTGAAGTGCTTTAGAGTGCTTGGTGAACTGGCAGGGTTATTACTGACTAGTTGGAGAGGTGAACACCAATTCTGTTTGTGAGTTAGTTGTTGGGACCGTTTTTGGTAGGAGAGTGTTGTAGAAGAATTACTGTACACTTGAGGTGTGGGAAGCCTCTGTAAGGTGGAAGAGTGTGGCGGCTCTTTATTTTATTCTTTTCTGTAAAGTGTTAATACAAGATAGTGTATTGTCTCTCATATTCTGTGCTATTGGTGAATTCTAGTTACTTGTATTTCTGGTTATTTCTGCATTTATAATTGCTTATATTTGGTAATCATACTATGCTCTTTCTGAGGAGCAAGATCCTAACAAAGTGGGATCAAAATAGGTGTTGTTCTTGTGATCCCCCAACAAAGAAGGTATCAGAGTATGTTTGTTGTTCTAGGTGCCTGACAAGTGGTATCAGAGCTGTTGGTTGGGATAATAACAGATTGGATTAGCTCTGGTTAGTGTGTTTTGATTACAGGTTACTCACAGGGTTTCTGTTTGAGTGGGAGTTGAACAATGGTAGAAGACAGTCAACTATGAATAGAGAAGTTTAATGGCAAGAACTACCAATTGTGGAGGATGCAGATTGAGGATTATCTGTATCAAAAAGATTTGTACTTATCATTGGGAGGGGTTAACTGCAAACCCTCAAATATGAAAGATGAAGAATGGGAGGTTCTTGATCAGAAGGCTCTGGGATCTATTAGATTGAGTCTTGCATCATCTGTAATCTCCAGCTTATCACAGTGTAAGACAACGGTGGAGTTGATGGAATCTTTGGCAAATTTATATGAAAAACCCTCAGCTTCTAATAAGGTATTTCTTATGAAGCGTTTATTTAATTTGCAAATGTTGGAAGGTGGATCTGTTCATAGCCATCTTAGTGATTTCCATGGTTTGGTAAACTAGTTAAGTTCAGTCAATATTGTATTTGATGATGAAATTAGAGCTCTCTTAATCTTGTGTTCATTACCTGAAAGTTGGGAAGGTTTGGTAATGGCAGTTTCTAATATTGTGTTTCCTTTAAAAGTCTTAAAAGTGGATGATGTTGTGAGCGTGATCTTGAATGAAGAGATATGCAGGAAAAGCACAGGTGAGTCATCAGGAAATGCTTTGAGTGTTGAAGGTAGAGGAAGGCAAAGAGAAAAGATAGAGCGTGGGAGATCAAGGTCCAAGATAGGCAAGAGATCCAAGTCTAGGTATGGCAGAATAACCTGCTGGAAGTGTGGAAAGCAAGGGCACTTAAAGAGAGATTGCAAATCGGGTGAAGATCAGCATGAAGAACATGAAGAAGAAGCAGATGTTGCAGATTACGCTGCATGGGATGCTCTGGTATGTTCTTTGGATAAAGTAGAATCTTGGGTTTTAGATTCTGGTGCCTCTTTTCATGCATCCCCACATTGGAATTTTTTCATGAGTATGTCCAGGGAGATCTTGGAGAAATTTGTGTAGGGGATGGTAAGCCTTGTCAAATTGTTGGCAAATGGAAAGTGAAGCTGAAACTGTAGACAGGTAACACATGGGTGTTAAAAGAGGTCATGCATGTCCTAGTTCTGGAGCAGAATTTGATTTTTGTTAGAAGTTTGGGTGATGAGGGTTGCACAGTAACTCTCACAATGGACTCTTAAAAGGTTACCAAGGGTACAATTTTTGTAGCTAGAGGTAAGAAAGTAGGTACGCTTTATCTATCTACTTGTACTACTGATTCTCTTTTTTGGTTATCTACTTTAGCTGTAGATTCAGAGATGTGGCTTGATAGGCTTGGTCACATAGATAAGAAGGAGATGCTTGTTCTTGAGTCAAAGGGTATGCTTTCGGATTTGGAAGGTATAGATCGTGATTTTTGTATGCAAAAGAAGAAGGTAACGTTTATTGAGGAATTCGATGTTAGTGACAAGAATAGGAAAGCCTTGGTTTTCAAGGATAAAGTGACGGACAGAGTTCAACACAAGATGTAGAAGAATTCTGAGCAGAGCAAGGGTGATTTGGACAAGGATTTGATCCAAAAAGAGCTCACATGAAAAAGTCAGGTCTCACTAGAAAAACACAGAGACCGACGTCGGTAGGAAAATTGGCGTTGGCGTCCAGACAGGGACCGACGTCAGCTATGTGCAGCCTGACGTCGGTGACTCAGGGTAGATAACTACTGGCATCAACCAGGGGAAAATGACGTCGGCAAGGAGACAGTCACAGGGAACCGACATTGGTCGGGTGCAGACTGAGATGTGACCGGCATCGGTTACTGAGACGAATTTTGGGTGGACAGCAGGCTGTCATGGAGTCTCAACTACCCATATGGAGGATTGAAGGTGTAAGTAAGTTCTTAAATTTGTCATTTCCCTTCTTTACACTAATTGTTGCTCACTTATGGCATAGGACCAGGGAGTTATTAAAGAAGCAGAATAGGTAGATTCAGGAAACAGTGGGAGCTAGGCATGGATGAGGATGTGATTCCTTGGAGGAGAACGAAACAGGTGTTTTGGGTAGAGTTGCCAGCTAAAAGTAATCACTGAGAGATGAATGGATGTTCAGGATGAAGAAGAGCGAAAATGGATACGTGAGATGGAAGATCAGGGTATATGGTCTTGTATAGCTGCAGGGCAATGGAGGTTTGATCATTGTGTTTCTCTTTACCAGGTTGGATAATATTAGCTACATTATCCTATTACTGTATGATGTGCTTGTTGCAGGGTTACATATACAGGGTATTGCTGAACTAAAGGTAAAGCTAGTTCAGGTGTTTGTCATGGAGAATCTGGGAGCAGCAAGATTCTTTGGCATGAGTGTGTTTTAGAGACATGGGAGGTCATATGTTGACTTTGTTTTAGGATGATTGTGTGAAATCGGTTAGCACACTGATGGTTGGACAGTTCTTAGAACAAGTGTCTTGATTCACATAATGAGGTTGAGTGCATGGTATGTACTAACCTTGAGTTTTCCCAAGCAGTAGGAGTTGTCACAAGTTGGAGCCAATCTGGGAGAGAACCATTGGAGGGCAGTTTAGTGGATTCTTACAGGGACTAGCAGCAGGTGCACATGCTATGTAGGTTCAGTTTATTTTCTACATGGTTGTAGATGTGGATGTGGCAGGTGATTTGGATGACAGGTTTTGCACCACGAGATTTGTGGTGGTTGGTCTTCAAGAGTGATCTTGAGGAGGGATACAAAGCCAAGGGAACAAACTAGATGGAGTACAGGTACAGGTACAAGTTGCAGCTATTTATCTCCAAGTGAGAGATTATTAGGTTGTGGAGCTAAAAGCTTCAACTCTTTACAAACTGAAGGAACAGAAGGTTGCTGAGATCCAAGAGCACCGGCGTCGATAGCAAGATCGACGTCGATCGTGACCAGTGCAGAAGGCCACCGGCGACGGTAGGGAGTCGGCCGGCGTCGACAGAACCAAACAAGCAGGGACTGGCGTCGGTCACCTGTGTGTTCTAGAACTGCTCGTTGCACGGACAGTTAGTTAAGTGAACAAAGTGTTTGCATGTAAAGGCCAGCTAGAGTCTTGAGCTGTGAGGATAATTGTCTAAATTAAGAGTCTAAGTTATTGTTTAAGTCTGGGATCTATTTATAGACCCATTGGCATGTATTGTAATATGTACAAGATAAGGAAGGCAAGGAAATTCCTTCTAAGTGTAAGATCATTGAGTTACAGGTTATTGCAAGCTCATAGGAGATCTACATGTGTGAGTATGGTCTATTGAATTGTAGGTTACAGGTTCATGGGAGATCAAATTGAAGTGCTTTAGAGTGCTTGGTGAACTGGCAGGGTTATTACTGACTAGTTGGAGAGGTGAACATCAATTCTGTTTGTGAGTTGGTTGTTGGGACCATTTTTGGTAGGAGAGTGTTGTAGAAGAATTACTGTACACTTGAGGTGTGGGAAGCCTCTGTAAGGTGGAAGAGTGTGGCAGCTCTTTATTGTATTCTTTTTTGTAAAGTGTTAATACAAGATAGTGTATTGTCTCTCATATTCTGTGCTATTGGTGAATTCTAGTTACTTATATTTTTGGTTATTTCCGCATTTATAATTGCTTATATTTGGTAATCATACTGTGCTCTTTCTGAGGAGCAAGATCCTAACAAAGTGGGATCAGAACAGGTGTTGTTCTTGTGATCCCCCAACAAAGAAGGTATCAGAGCATGTTTGTTGTTCTAGGTGCCTGACAATAGGCAAATTCAGTGAAATCATACACAAAGTTAATAGATTTTTGAATACTTCCAATATCATGATATAAATAATGCTAGGAATAATATTATATTGTAATTAGATGTATTATATACTCATATTAATAGACATTTAAAATAAATTATAAAAATGGATAAAAGGGTTGTTATTCACAACTTTGATGAGACCAATAAATACTAGTTACACTCCATATTTTTTTTGTACCACCACTATATTTGTGAAAAAAAGATGCATGGTAAAATTATTATCTAGTAAAATAAAAAACCTAGTCTAAAAGCATATAAAACTCAAAAATATTATACATATACTAAATATGATCCATATACAAAGAAAACTAGGAACCCTAAAAGCCCTTGTTACTTGACCTAGTCATGAAAAAACCCATTTTCTATGAAAAACTATACAATATTTACCAAGCCTTTGTTCAAAACACAAAATGCCTCAAATAATAAATATCCTACATCATAATCCTTTGTTAATATTTGCATTATTTGCCTTACATTTGCAAAAAAAAATAGTCCCATGGTAAAATTCTTACCTTAAAAAAGAATAGACCTAGACTACAAGCATATGAAACCTATCAATACTACCTAGATGTTACATTGAGAGTAAATTATCAAGGATTTAACACTACATTAAAAAAATAAAACTAAAAATCCTTGTTATTACTATTTACATTTTTCAAAAAACTAAATGTTTAAAAAAAATAGGTTATAGATATGAACCCAATATACTGATAGAACTGCACCCAAATAGTATCCTTCTTGCATACCCATAATAAATAAAATTAAAATCAAAAACATAATTTCCTCAAAACCTAAATATCGTACTCCATTCTAGCTAAAAAAATAAAACCTTCATTGAATAATAAGTTTAAAACATAACAAAAATAAAGCTGTGCACCAAAATTCTTACCCAACAAAACAACATACCTAATCCATGAGCATATGCCATATTTTATATTTATGAATTTGGTTATCATGATGCTAAACATACTATATTATCATGAATCTAATTATACATAATGTTTAAGTTTTGTGTAGGTGAAAAAATTATACAACTCTAACAAAAAAATATAGTGTAACACCAATGAACTAAACATATTATAGTTCATGTGTATTTTATCCAATCGAAAGGCTTTAATGGTGATATTGATTTGCATTTTTATCTTATAGATGAATAAGTGGCATATATCTTCACAAAAAAACTTAGTGCTACCATGTTTTTTTAGTTTCATGCAATGCTAAGCCTCTTGGAATTGCCACTGAAGTAGAGTGTGCATGACTATGTCACTTCTTGACATCCATATGTTTCTTCTTCTTCTTCTTCTTCTTCTTCTTCTTCTTCTTCTTCTTCTTCTTCTTCTTCTTCTTCTCTATACTTATTTTCATTTGTAAAACATTGTAAATTTTGTGTAGGAGTTGTGCAATTTAAGTAAACTTCATATGGAAGTTTTATTTTTGTACCCCAATAGATTAAAAACACAATTTGTAATGGAAGTCCTTATGTTATAAAAGGTTCAAAATATGCTTGGTGATTAATCAAGAGAAACTGTGAGATGTAGTCTCACAATCATGATATCCTAAATTTACTGTCACGTAGTTTATGGATTATAAACTATTTTATTTCTAAATATGATGTTTGGCATGATGAAATATTTTAAATACTTCAATTATGTATATGGTATAATTCATTTTTGAGGTTACTATGACATTTATCTCCACTTAGTATTAAAGGAGAGTGTTATAATAATTAATGTCTAAGTGGTAAATATTAGTCCTTAGCTTATATTAGAAGTTTACTAAATAAAAAATATTATATTATTTATTAACATGGGGTGAAAACCTCATGAAAATTATTAATATAAATATGGTTATTGAATACTTGCCAAGTTTTTAATTAATTAGGTTTATCAGGATAGATGGACCTATTATTTTGACAACATTCACATGTTTTAGCATTTCACTATAAATAAAGTTTTATCCTATTATTAAATCAAACATTATAATATGAAATTATTTTATCATATTTAACCTATGATTTTTGTGAATAAATACATGAATAGATGAGAATGAGAAGTCTATATTAGGGTGATTTGGTTTTTCATATTAACGAATATCACATTGGTGGGTTTTTTACCTCTTTGAGGTTTTCTCATGATAATGCATGTGTCATGTGTTGATATATTCATTTTATGCTTTATTATTAAATTCATTCTAGATCATATCCTATGTGTATTGCTATATATATTGCCTATCAATTATTTCATGGAATCAGAGCAAGTAGGGTTGATTTGATTGGAAAGCATGTTGAAAATTGCTATAGATTAAATTCAAAGGATATTTAATTATTTTTGAGATGCCATATTGGTTTATGTATGGCCATTTGTGGTATATTATAGTTTTAAATCTCATAACATTCATTCACCATTGTTTATGATTTCTCAAATCTCCAATAAAGCATCAATGAATCCTATTGAGAAACCAATTAGAAAACAAGATAAAAATTTACTTTCATATCCTCCCTAAGATGGCAAATATTAGTGGTAAACATCAGATACTCATCTTGTTTTCCTATGTAAACATATCGAAATTATCTCCAAAGCTTGAGAAAGATTGATAAAGCTTATGTGTTTATCTCTCCTCCATGACACCACTGTATGTCCTGAGAAATTACTACAGCAAATTTTGAGCTAAAAATGATATTTTGAGCGTCTGGGTGGATTTGGCATGCAAAAAAATGAAGGCTTGAAAAGTTTCAAGGCCTCTTATGGCTTAAATTGATATATTTTATTCCATTAATAATTATACTATGCCATTCCTTCCTTTGAGCATATCAAAGGTTAGTACTATAATTTGTGGAATTATTTATTAAATAATTATTTTGTTACAAACTTATTTTACACATATGGAAATCTAGGCCCCACCTTTGCTTATGATATTTTAATCCAAAAGTAAAAAATATAAAAAGTGTTTTTAACAAATTACATGCACTATATAATAATAATAATAATAATAATAATAATAATAATAATAATAATAATTAAAAAAATGGTTCTGATATCAATTAGTGTATATAAATTCTCAAGAAATCTTGTAGAAGTGTTAGAGGTTATTATTTTACTAAAACCATGTACTTTGAAAGGTTGTGTTTTCAAAACCCCAAAAATTAACTTTTTAATTTGGTCAAATTTGTCTTAATTTAAACTTCTTTTTTGGTTTGTGTGCCAAGTTTCACATGTTCTAAACCCTAGTTGACCTATCAAACCTGTTTCAACATTTAACCCACTGAATATTATGTTGAGCACAGTCATATAACCAATCGATCCCTAGGTTTGGAATATTTTGGACACATCTACGTGGTCCATTTTATGTTTTGAAAACCAATATTATTAATTTTACAACTTTTTAAAAAATAGTGTTTAGGTGGTTGTTTTAAGTGCAACTCTTTCCACACTAATTCAGTGCAATTTTATTTCATTTTTTTGCATTATCTTACATATAATTATATCCTTAATTTTATGTGCACTTGTGATTTAATTTATTTTACAAAAATATTATAAAAACTCATTAAAAATATTATTTTTAAAATTTTTTCTTACATTAATGTATTTTTACAACACTTGTGACACCCTGTTTTGTTACAATATTTTATAATTTTATTGATTTGTATAGCATTAAATTTAAGAATTATTTTGTGCTTTCACTTAAAATCTATTTTTAATATCAAATAAAATTAAATTTACATAAAAGGGGTTAATTTTAAGTATTTTTTATTATCATTCTTAAAAGGAATCTATAGTTTTACCTAACTTTATCTTAGATAAATATCAAATTCTTAATGGATCTAACTATGATATTGAAAATATGTATTAAACACAAAATCATGGCCCAAAATTTGTGTAACATTATCGGTGGGATTAAAAAAGTTTCATCAAGATGACATGTTACCCCTAAACTTTCAAATATGTTTTAAAAAAATTCAGAAGAAGCCATGTTAATTATCTTATGAAGTGTTAAGGATGAATTTATAATCCACACAAGTAATCATGATTCTCCTAATTATTCTTCAAATTTTCTTGAGTCTATGTATGATGACACTCATCTCTTGAATACTATCAAACTGATTCTTAAATTACTGACTAGACCTATGAAAGTTGATGAAAAGGTCGATAATATTCTTGCTAAAATTAAAAATATTAAAGCTCAGTTAAATAGTTATAATTTTAATTGGGTTAAAGATAAATTGATTTATTTTATTATTTAGCTAAACATTCATGAAAAAAATTATAGTTTTATTTATATTTTGAAATCTAAGTACCAAAATAGAGAAAGATGTCTTATACCTCACTACCCTATCATCTCTTTTGATTCAAGTAGAAAAAGTGATGTCTAACTTTGATTCTATAGAGAATGCCACTCTAGCACTTATCTTTCTCAACACTAGTTTAAGAATAATACAAAATAAAAACTTAACCCTTATTATGTTAAAGGCAAAAATGGGAACAATAGATCTGGCAATCAAAATCATAAAACTAAGTTTAATGAGAATTCCAATATGTGTGGTAAATTTGGTCATAGAATTGAAAGTTATTATAAAATCAAGGATATACTTAGAAATCAATCTTATAAAAATAAAAAAGATAAGAAATATGATAAAAAAAAATAGAAGAATCAAAACCTTAATCATATTAATAATTAGGATAATAATTCTAGCATTATTAGTTTGTAAACTGCCTTGTTTGCTTTTAATAAAAAAGAATAGTGTTTAGATAGTGATATATCATATCATATAACTTGATTATATAATATTGGTTTTGACAATAGAAATATATCCAAAAATATTTACTTAGAAGATAATTCAATTTTAGAAGCAACTAAATAAGGAAAGACAAAAAAATTAATTATTGTTATTAATGATGTTTTATATATACCTAAGAAATTTGTTATCTTGTTCAAAACTTACTAATTTCATAATTTCATTGTACCATTGTTTAAATATAACTAGTCCATTAGAAACCAATATGGGCCTTTGATTGTTTAAGAGGTTAAAAATAATGGTTTATAAATTTTCTCTCATTCTTTTACATGTTTTATTTCATCACATAGCAAGAATAATTCTCAATTATGGCATGAAATATTAGGTCATGTTAATTTTATAAGTTTATATGATGTGTCTACTCAAAATATTACTGTTGGACTTTCTTTTATAACTTATCATCATGAAAATTGTGAGAGTTGCTTATGTGGTATGCAACATACTAAATCATTTCACAAGAATCATGGTACAAATTCTTCACATCCTTTAGAATTAATTCATAGTGATGTTAGAAGACCTATTGAAGTTGTATCTCTTAATTATTCTTTATATGATGTTATTTTTATAGATGATTATACTATAATTCTTTGGTCATATCTTATTAAAATAAATCTGAAGTGTTTTCTAAATTTAAGGAATTTAAATCTATTGTTGAAAATACTTCTAGTTTTTCTATTAAGAGATTAAGCTCTGATAATGGTGGTGAATATATTAGTAAAGAGTTTGATTTTTTTCTATTAGTTATAGTATTTGAAAGGAACTAACAAATCCCTATTACCCTTTAGAAAAATGATATTGTTGAAATTAAAAACTACATAATTATTGAGATGGTTAGAACAACATTGCATTTTAAAAATATTCTTAAGTTTTTATGGGCCAAAACTATGAATATTGCTATGCATATTCTAAACAGAGTCCGTACTTGATATTTTCATTTTTATATACCAAAATATATGTATATTCATGGCATATCTATTGATTTACATTTTATACACACTTTTAGTGACCTTATGAAGTATCCTATAAATTTTTATGATCAATGAAATATTTCACTCCAAATCATGAATTGTTGAGTATTTGGTTTTATAATAACCTATTGGTGGAATAGTAGTGAGCGATACAAATTATCAACTAGGGATAAGCTAGTTATAGATATACCTAGGTCTATCTGAAGTGAGTGGGATTGATGGTTTTAACTAACGTGGGAAGGAATTTAAAATAGACTTAAAAAAAAAGAGAAAAGGTAGGGCATAAATAGGCCTATGGAAGGTAGATACAGGATAATGGGGGATAAAAGAGGGGGTATAAAGTGATACTTTTTTTTTTTGAAAATAATAATATTTGAACTTGGAAATAATGTTAGAAACACTTCAAAAAGGATTGTGAAATGGCATAAAAACATGATAAAAATCAATTATACTCCATAATATGTTTGATAAAAATAATAAATAGTTTAATATATTTATGTAATAAAAAATAAAAGATAAATAACATGTAATAGGCATATTCAGTGAAATCATACACAATTAAAAAAAATAAAAAATAAAAATAGGAAAGTTCAGGGAGTATTAAAAAATAAAAAACAATTATACTCCATAATATGTTTGATAAAAATAAAAAATAGTTTAATATATTAATTTAATAAAGAATAAAAGATAAATAACATGTATTAGGCAATTTCTGTGAAATCATAGATAAAGTTAATAGATTTTTGAATACTTCCAATATCATGATATAAACAATGCTAGGAAGAATGTTATATTTTTATTAGATGTATTATTTACTCATACTAATAAACACTTAAAATACATTATAAAAATGGATAAAATGGTTGTTATTCACAACTCTGATGAGACCAATAAATACGAGCTACACTTCATTTTTTTTGTATCACCACTTTATTTGCAAAAAAAAAGCTGCATAGTGAAATTTTTATCCAGTAAAAGAACAAACCTAGTCTATAAGAATATAAAACTCAAAAATATTATATATATACTAAATATAAGCCAAATACAAATAAAAATAGGAACCCTAAAAGTCCATGTTACTTGATCTAGTCAGGAAAAAAATGCATTTTCTACCAAAACTATACAATCTTTGCCAAGCCTTTGTTTACAACACAAAATGATTCAAATAATAAATATCCTACATCATAATCCTTTGTTACTATTTTCCTTATTTGACTTATAATTATAGAAAAAACAAAATCCCATGGTAAAATTCTTACCTAAAAAAAGAACAGACTTAGACTACAAGCATATGAAACCTATCAATACTACCCAGATGTTACATTGAGAGAAAATTATCAAGGATTTAACACTAAATTAAAAAAAGAAAACTAGAAATCCTTGTTATTACTATTTAAATTTTTCACAAAACTAAATGTTTTAGAAAAAGGTTATAGATATAACCCCGATATAGTAATAAAACTGCACCCAAATAGTATCCTCCCTACATACCAATAATAAATAAAATTAAAAGTAATAACATAATTACCTCAAACCCTAAATATCCTACTCCACTCTAGCTATAAATTAAACTTTTTATTGAATAATAAATTTAAAACATAATAAAAACAAATCCCCGCACTAAATTTTTTACCTAGAAAAATAACACACCTAATCCATGAACATGTGTCATCTTTTGTCGTTATGTATTTGGTTATGATGATGCTAACCATACTATGTTGTCATAAATATACTTCTACATATATGTTTAAGTTTTGTGTAGGTGAAAAAATTGTATAGTTCTGACGAAAAAACATAATGCAACAACAATGAACTAAACATATTACAATTCATGTGTATTTTATCCAATCAAAAGGCTTTAATGGTGATATTGATATGTAGTTTTATCTTATAGATAAATAAGTGACATATATATTCACAAAACCACTTGGTGCTACCGTGTTTTTTTAGTTTCTTAAAATTATAAGCCTCTTGGAGTTTCCGCTAAAGTAGAGTATGCATGATAATACCACTTCTTGACATCCATGTGTTTCTTCTTCTTCTCTATACTTATTTTCATTTGTAAAACATTATAAATTTTAGTGTAGGAGTTTTGTAATTTATGTAAAATTCATATAGAATTTTAATTTGGTACCCCAATACATTAAAAGAACACTTTTTAATGGAGGTCCTTATGTTATAAAATGTTCTAAATATGTTTGGTGATTATTCAAGAGAATATGTGAGATGTAGTCTCACAATCATGCAAGCCTAAACTTTTTGTCGAGTAGTTTATGGATTATAATTTATTTGATTTCTATATATGGTGTTTGGCATGATGATTTTTTTTGAATACTTCAATTGTGTACATGGTATAATTCATTTTTGAGGCAACTGTGACAGTTATCTCCACTTATTATTAAGGGAGAGTGTTACAATAACTAATGTCTATGCGATAAATATTAGTCCTTAGCCTATATTAGAAGTTTATTAAATAAAAAATAATATATTATTTATTAACATGGGGTGGAAACCTCATGAAAATTGTTAATATAAATATGGTTATTGAATACTTACCAAGTTTTTAATTAATTAGGTTTATCAGGATAGATGGACCTATTATTTTGACAACATTCACCTCCTTTAGCATTTCACTATAAATAGGGATTTATCCTATTGTTAAATCAATAATTCTAATATAAAATTACATTGTCATATTCAACCTATGACTTTTGTGAAGCAATTAATGAAGAAATGAGAATCATAATTTTGTATTAGGGTGATTTGGTTTTTCATATTAATGAATATCACATTAGTGGGTTTTTTTTACCTCTTTGAGGTTTTCTCAAGATAATACATGTGTCATGTGTTGATCTATTAATTTTATGCTTTACTATTAAATTCATTATAGATCCTATCTTGTGTGTGTATATATATTGCCTATCAATTATTTCATGGAATCAGAGTGAGCGGGGTCAATTTGATTAGCAAGCATGTTGTCAATTTCTATATATTGAATTTAAAAGATATTTAATTATTTTTGAGATTCCATATTTTTTTATGTATGTCCCTTTTTGGTATATTATAGTTTTAAATATGACAACATTCATTCACTGTTGTTTATGATTTCTCAAGTCTCCAATAAAGCATCAATGAATCCTGTTGAGAAACCAATCAGAAAACAAAGATACAAATTTACTCTCATATCCTCCCTAGGATGGTAAATATTAGTGGTAAACATCATATACTCATCTTTTTTTTTTGTATAAACCTCTCAAAATTATCTCCAAATCTTGAGATGGAAAGATAAATCTTATGTGTTTATCTCTCCTCCATGACACCACTGTATGGCTTGACAAATTACTTCAGCAAATTTTGAGCTAAAAATGATATTTTGAGTGTTTGGGTGGCTTTGGAATGCAGAAACAAGAAGTCTTGAAAAGTTTTAAGGCCTCTTATGGCTTAAATTTATAGATTTTATTCCCCTGATGATGCTACTATGCCATTCCTTTCTTTGAGCATATCAGAGGTTGGTACTATAATTTATGGAATTATTTATTAAATAATTATTTTATTACAAACTTATTTTACACATATGGAAATATAGGCCCCACCTTTCCTTAGGATTTTTAATCCAAAAGTAAAAAAATATAAAAAGTGTTTTTAAAAAAATTACAAGCACCGTATATATAAAAATATATATTTTTAATTAAAATAAATGGTTTCGATAGCGATTAGGGTATTTAAATTCTCAATCAAGCTTGTAGAAGTGTTAGAGGTTATTATTTTACTAAAACATTTCAATTTGGAAGGTTATGTGTTCAAAACCAAAAAAATAAACTTTTTAATAATTTAATTTTAATCTTAATTTAAACTTCTTTTTCGTCAATGTGCCAAGTTTCACACATTCTAAACTCCAATTGACTTATCAAACATGTTTCAACATTCAACATAATGAATTTTATCTCAAGTAAAGTCATGTAACCAATTTATCCCTAGGTTTTGGCATATTTTGGACACATCTATGTGGTCCATTTTATGTTTTGAAACCCATTATTAATAATTTTACAACTTTTTAAATACGTCTTTATGTGGTTGTTTTGAGTCCAACTCTTTCCATAATAGTTCAATGTAATTTTATTTCATTTTTTTGAATTATTTTACATCTAATTAGATCCTTAGTTTTATGTGTACTAGTGATTTAATTTATTTTATAAAAATATTATAAAAATTAATTAAAAATATTATTATTTTTTAAATTGTTCTTACATTAATGTATTTTTACAACACTTATGACACCTTGTTTTGTTACAATCCTTCATATTTTTATTGATTTATATAGCATTAAATTAAATAATTATTGTATGGTTACAATTAAAATCTATTTTTAATATCAAATAAAATTAAATTTACACAAAAAGGGGTTAAATTAAAGTATTTTTTATTATCATTCTTAAAGGGAATCTATGGTTTTAGCTAACTTTATATTAGGAAAATATCAAATGCTTAATGGATCTAACTATGATATTGGAAAATATGTATTAAATCCAAAATCATGGCCCAAAAATTGTGTAACATTTTTGTTGGGACTAAAAAAGTTCCATCAAGATGACATATTACCCCTGAAATTTCAAATGTGTTTTAAAAAAAATCAAAAGAAGCCATGTAGATTATTTTATGGAGTGTTAAAGATAAAATTTATAATCCACATTGGTAATCATGAGTCTCCTAATTATTATAAAAAATTCCTTGAGTCAATTTACGAGGACACTCATCTCTCAAAGATTATTAAATTGATTCTTAAATGATTGACTACACCTATGAAAGGTGATGGAAAGATTGATAATATTCTTGCTAAAATTAAAAATATTAGATCTTATTTAGATAGTTATAATTATGATATAATTAAAAATCAATTGCTTTATTTTATTATTTAGCTAAATATTCATGAAAATTTTTGTCATTTTATTTATATTCTAAACTCTAAGTACCAAAATAGAGAAAGATATCTCAGACCTCACTACCCTATCATCTCTTTTGATTCAAGTAGAGAAAGTGATGTCTAACTTTGATTCTCAAGAGAATGCCACTCTGGCACTTATCTTTCTCAACACTAGTTCTAAGAATAATAGAAACCAAACACCTAAACCTTATTATTCTAAAGGTAAAAATGGGAAAAATAGATCTGGTAATCAAAATCATAAACCTAAGTTTAATGAGAATTTCAATTTGTGTGGTAAATTTGGTCATAGAATTGAAAGTTATTATAAAAATAAGGATATACTTAGAAATAGATCTTATAAAAATAAAAAAGAGAAGGAATCTGATCAAAACAAATAAAAGAATCAAAACCTTAATCATATTAACAATCAAGATCATAATTTAGGCATTATTGGTTTGTAAACCACCTTGTTCATTTTCAATAAAAATAATGGTGTTTGGATAGTGATATATCACATCATATGACTTGATTCTCTCATATTTTTTTAATAATAGAAATATATAAAAAAATATTTACTTAGAAGATAATTCAATTTTGGAAGAAACTAAATAAGGAAAGATAAAAAATTTAAATTTTGTTATTAATTATGTTTTTTTGTACCTGAGCTTAGAAAAAAATTGTTATCTTGTTCACAACTTACTAATTTCATAATTTCATTGGAACATTATTTAAATATAACTAGTCCATTAGAAACCAATATGGGTCTTTGATTGTTTAAGGGGTTCAAAAGAATGGTTTATAAATTTTTTCTCATTCTTCTACATGTTTTATTTCATCACATAGCAAGAATAAATCTCAATTACAGCATGAAATATTAGGTCATGTTAATTTTATAAGTTTACATGATGTGTCTACTCAAAATATTATTGTTGGAGTTCCTTCTATACCTTCTCATCAGGAAACTTTTGAGGGTTGCTTATGTGGTAAGCAACATAATAAATCATTTCACAAGAATCATGGTGCAAATTCCTCATGTCCTTTAGAATTAATTCATAGTGATGTTGAAAGACCTATTGAAGTTGTATCTATTAATTGTACTTTGTATGCTTTTATTTTTATGGATGATTATACTAGAATTATTTAGTCATATTTTATTAAAATAAATCTGAAGTGTTTTCTAAATTTAAGGAGTGTAAATCTATTGTTGAAAATACTTTTAGTTTTTCTATTAAGAAATTAAGATTTGATTATGGTGGTGAATACATTAGTAAATAGTTTGATTTTTTTCCATTAGTTATGGTATTCAAAGGGAACTAACAAATCCCTATTCCCCTTTAGAAAAATGGTATTGTTTAAAATAAAACCCTCACAATTATTGAGATGGTTAGAACAACATTGCATTTTAAAAATGTTTTTATGTTCTTATGGGCCAAAGCTATGAATATTTCTATACATATTATGATTATGGTCCCAACTAAATATTTTAATTTTTCTACACTAAAATATATGTAAGGTCATTGCATATCTATTGATTTTGTTTTTATGCATAGCTTTAGTGACCTTATGAAGAATCCTCTAAATTTTTATGATCAGTGAAATATTTTCACTCCAAAGCATGAATGTTGAGTATTTGGTTTTATAATAACCTATTGGTAGAATGGTAGTGAGCAATACAAATTATCAACCAAGGATGAGTTGGTTATAGATAGACCTAAGTCTCTCTAAAGTGAGTGGGAAAGATGGTTTTAACCAAGGTGGGAATGAATTTAAAATAGACTTAAAAAAAGAGCATGGGTACGACATAAAGAGGCCTATGGAGGGTAGATGTAGGATAATGGGGGACAAAAGAGGGGGTATAAAGTGATAATTTTTTTTGAAAATAAAAATATTTGAACTTGGAAATAAAGTTAGAGACACTTCAAAAAGGATTTTGACAATGACATAAAAACATGAATTATGGAAATTTGAATGTAGTTTCTAAATATATTAATTTTTTCAATATCCAAATGATAAAAATATACAAAATATATATATTTATGATAATAGGTTGGCCATTTTTATGAAATTATATGGAGATTACATATGTACGAAAATATTTTTTTTGAGTAAATGCATGATTTTTTGTATGGAACTTCATATATCGATAGGTGAAATGTCAAAGATTGCTGAGATTTTTTTTTATCAATTTTTATTATATATATATAATAATAATAATAATAATAATAATAATAATAATAATAATAATAATAATAATAATAATAATTTCACAAGTCAAAATAACTATAAAATTGAACCTCCAAGTGTACGAACACAACTTTTTGACCTTAAATTCATTATTTTTTTAAACCATAGTCTACAATGTGTAGATTGTTGAGATATAATTTTGATAAGCATTCAAATAATATTCAAAAATTTATAAGGGAACTTGTGATGATATGTATATATTCCAGAATGAGATATGTTATGTAAAAATTAACTAAAAATTATAAATAATATTGTAACCTTAAAAAATTATATATTATAAAACTATGCTTTCCCCTCTACAAACCCATATAATTTTCTTAAAAAATAATAAAATTTGTTTGATCATACATGTCGATAAAGATTTAAAATATCTTAAAATTTCTTAGAAGTCTCGTTGGTTGGTCTATGATAGAGTTTGAACTAGGTTTGAGACCCCACAAGGCTAAAAGGGAAATTTGGAGGAAAAGTGGGAAAAAAATTCTAAACTTGAAAAGTATGTACGCCCTTTGTAAAGGGTGTATGTGCTTTCTACATGAACTTTTTCCTCAATATATGTTTTTTCCCAATTTTTCCTGGATCAAAAAGTGTGTGTGTGATTTTGAAAGAACACACAACGTTTGTGATTCATGAATTTATATTGCCTTTACCATGAAAATTACTCATTTTTATTATTATTTGCAAAGTACAAATTGGTTTTTCAACTGTAACTATGCAAATTTGGTAAATTATTCATTCACTTTGTTTGCATCACTACAATTTCTTCAAGTTTAAATCTACAATTGTATTATTTTGGTAAAGATAAATAATGAGGTTGGGAATTCATCTCAAAATACAAATCAAAGAGATAAAAAAAATAAATCAAAGAGAAAAGAGAGAAAAAAAAGACAAGCAGATATGAGAGCATCCATAAGGGATTCTAGGCAAGGTGAAGGTGCTTATTCTACACTAGGTAAGATTTTAAATGAAAGTAACATGCCCAATTCCATACAATTTAATTTAGATGTGTCTCAAAATGAGATAAAATAACCCACTCAATCTTTATTGTATGATTAAATTAAAAATTTAGAGCATGTAAGTAATGAATTTGTAATGGGTGATGAAACATATATACAAACACAATATAATGAAAAATTTATTCATAATGAAATTTTTGAGTATGATGATAATCAACATCATGTAATGAACCCAGATTATGTGTCTCATAATGAAGATGAATTTAATTGACCTATAGGGTCTAATTAAGATAGTCAAACCTCTATTATCCCTACTATGTTGAAGTGGTAACACCACCCAATTTAATACAAAATATAGCTCCTACACCAACACCTCTAAGGATAATAAGATGAACACCAAGGTATTTGGTTGAAATAGATTAAAAAAATAATAAAACCTATGGAATTTAAAATGTCAATAAGATCATCTCAATGCCATGTTCAATGTGTATGGGACTATGCATTTGAGAATAAACCCATATAAAACAATGTAAACTATTTGTTCAATTAATGAAAATGCAAAAAATATGCCCTGTGATGCATAATTTGGGATTAATAACAATAAACATTGAGGGAAGAAATAGTACAATAGTAAAGAATCTATTAATGCAATTAAGGCAATAGGAAATAAAAGTTGGAATAAAGATAGTGATGTGGCAAGATGAATAATGGTGGAATATATAGTGAGTAAGTCAACATTTAAAGATTGAATTCTTACTAAAATGAGTAAATCCTTGAAATTAAATATTAAAACTCTAATAGATGTTGTAAAAATAAGAACAAGGCTTGATGACCCTTCACTCATAGATTGTTCGGCATTTTAGTGGTAGACACCCACCAAAACAAACATAATTATCTTAAAAAGTCTTAAATATTAAATTATATTTTATTATTATATAAACATAATTTTTTTACATGCCTATAATTTTATATATTTTTAGTGTTTTTGTGTGTATATGGATGATTAGCTCAGATATAACTTTTTTTTATTGTATTTTAATTTATTTTAGACCCCATATAACCTTCAATTACTCTTAAAACTTTAATTTTAGTCATATAGGGTCAATAACCATGTTATTAGTCAATTTAGAATTATTCAGAACCTTTAAATAAATTATTTGTTAATGATGGGATTCTCCTAGATGCCTTTTTTAATAGTAAGATCTTTATTTTCAAAGTTTTGATTACTTGATTAGTTTCAAACTAGTTCGATACTAGTCTAACTTCTATCAAACTAGGTTAATAATGGTGATGTTGATTATGGGTCCTTTTAATCACTTCCCCATATTTATATGTTTTATTATGCCCTTATTGTCACTTTTCCTATTTTCAAAATGTTGACATATGTTGCAGTAAGATCTTAATTTTAATTCAAGAATTTTGTATATACAGAGGCATGCTAAGACATTTAAACATCAAATATTATAAATTCATCAAGAATTACAATTGGATATCACATAAAATGATATTTACATTCTAATTTTATAACAACAACATATATTGAAGTGTTATAGTGACCTACTTGCACTAGAAAAGGACTATTGAAATAAAATATAAAATTATGTACTTCTTGGCATATATTAAATAGGGATAAGGGATAGGATATATTCATAAAAACTATATTTCATGCTAGAATACATGAGTGTTAATCATCAACTATCTACAAAAATGGTTTAATTGAGGAAAAGCCTTCTTAACTACCTAAGTTGTTTATACTCTTGCAAGATATCTTGGATTGGATTAGGGTTTGAAGCAAGGAAAATAAATTATAAAAAGTTCATGTATCAAATCGATATTCTAAGTGATGTTATTAGAAATAAAGTGTTGATGATGACATTTGCAAAGTTTTAGATTCATCTGAAATCAATGCATTTATCAAACTAGTATGACAATAGTCTAGCTCCTATCAAATCAGTTCGATAGTTGTCATTTTTTGTCCATCATCAAATCTCTACAATTTTTTTGGGTTGGATTTTAACTGCTTCTATACATGTTTTCATAATATTTGGTCACTCCAAGTACACATGTAAGTTATAAATCATGTATTCCTCTAAAAACTTCCCTTGCCAACTTTCAAGTTTTATAGACCCCTATTTTAAGAACATTTCAGATATTCATTTTCTATTATTTTATTGTATTTAGATCATATTTTTTTGTTCTGGAAAATATATTTTACTATGGTACACTCAACCTAAATCAAATTTACCATAATGTTTTTGGTGAACCCATGCTATCTTGAACCTAACCTTGGGGTTTTATATCCTGTTCCACATTTGATTTAGTAGGATATCTAATAAAAACCAAATAATATGGTCTCAAATCTTCCCAAAAATATCCACACATAAAAGAGATCATTGATATCTTTCTTAGGTAATTTTAATGGGGTTAAAAAAATAGTATATGCAAAAGTGATGGCATGTTGAAGGTGAAAACAAATAGGGAAAAAATATACATACACATAAAGTGTTATGAGTTCCAAGGCAAGTTCCATGTAATTCATGGTTTCATGACCAAGTTACAATTGATGAAGTTTATGTCTAAAAAAAACTTAATTATTATCCCCATCAAAGTGCCAAAAAAATACTCATGATATAATATGATGGTTTTGGAGTGGGGCTTGACCCAATCAACCCACTTGGCCTATTTTTAAGGTCCAAAAACAAGCTATGCCATATTAGATAAACTAAATACAAGACTTTGTATTTGTCCCTTAATTTTGGGATTTATTGCTAAAAATATAAGATACGAGGCATTTTCCAAGGGTGTTTGAATCCCTAACCCTATGAAAAAGGTATAATTATTCAACCCATAAAATCAAGTGCATTACAAATATGATAAAGGTCATAATATTGTAATTAAGTAAAGAAGAGAAAAGCTTGTAATCTTTAAGCCCTTGTAAAGGAGAAAAAGAGGAAGAAATTTTTTTTTTTATGTCTAAGAATACAAGAGTAGCACATTGAAGGAAAATATCCCATTTCATTGACCTCTTAGAGACATTACATGGAAATTTGATCCACATATTGGGAAACAAATAAATTTTTTATGTCTATCTTGTCAGAGTAACAACCATTGGCCAAAAACCATTACTCAAACCTCTGAGAGACATTATAATGAACTTGTGTAGCTACTCATTTGGAAGAGATAAGTAAGAGATAGATCCAAATCCAGAGCTAGACTTTATAGAAGACATCAGACACTTGTTTGCAAATTGAGATCCCTTTATTTTGATAATTTGATGTATCATTAAGTAAAGAAGAGAAAATAATATAACCACACCAAAGAATTAGAAATATTTTAGAATATTTTTATGACATGCTGGTTATTATAGAAGTCTCGTTGGTTGGTCCATGATAGAGTTTGAACTAGGTTTGAGACCCCACAGGGCTAAAAGGGAAATTTGGAGGAAAAATGGGAAAAAAATTCTAAACTTGAAAAGTATGTACGCCCTTTGTAAAGGGTGTATGTGCTTTCTACATGAACTTTTTCCTCAATATATGTTTTTTCCCAATTTTTCCTGGATCAAAAAGTGTGTGTGTGATTTTGAAAGAACACACAATGTTTGTGATTCATGAATTTATATTGCCTTTACCATGAAAATTACTCATTTTTATTATTATTTGCAAAGTACAAATTGGTTTTTCAACTGTAACTATGCAAATTTGGTAAATTATTCATTCACTTTGTTTGCATCACTACAATTTCTTCAAGTTTAAATCTACAATTGTATTATTCTGGTAAAGATAAATAATGAGGTTGGGAATTCATCTCAAAATAAAAATCAAAGAGATAAAAAAAATAAATCAAAGAGAAAAGAGAGAAAAAAAAGACAAGCAGATATGAGAGCATCCATAAGGGATTCTAGGCAAGGTGAAGGTGCTTATTCTACACTAGGTAAGATTTTAAATGAAAGTAACATGCCCAATTCCATACAATTTAATTTAGATGTGTCTCAAAATGAGATAAAATAACCCACTCAATCTTTATTGTATGATTAAATTAAAAATTTAGAGCAGTTAAGTAATGAATTTGTAATGGGTGATGAAACATATATACAAACACAATATAATGAAAAATTTATTCATAATGAAATTTTTGAGTATGATGATAATCAACATCATGTAATGAACCCAGATTATGTGTCTCATAATGAAGATGAATTTAATTGACCTATAGGGTCTAATTAAGATAGTCAAACCTCTATTATCCCTACTATGTTGAAGTGGTAACACCACCCAATTTAATACAAAATATAGCTCCTACACCAACACCTCTAAGGATAATAAGATGAACACCAAGGTATTTGGTTGAAATAGATTAAAAAAATAATAAAACCTATGGAATTTAAAATGTCAATAAGATCATCTCAATGCCATGTTCAATGTGTATGGGACTATGCATTTGAGAATAAACCCATATAAAACAATGTAAACTATTTGTTCAATTAATGAAAATGCAAAAAATATGCCCTGTGATGCATAATTTGGGATTAATAACAATAAACATTGAGGGAAGAAATAGTACAATAGTAAAGAATCTATTAATGCAATTAAGGCAATAGGAAATAAAAGTTGTAATAAAGATAGTGATGTGGCAAGATGAATAATGGTGGAATATATAGTGAGTAAGTCAACATTTAAAGATTGAATTCTTACTAAAATGAGTAAATCCTTGAAATTAAATATTAAAACTCTAATAGATGTTGTAAAAATAAGAACAAGGCTTGATGACCCTTCACTCATAAATTGTTCGGCATTTTAGTGGTAGACACCCACCAAAACAAACATAATAGAAACATAATTATCTTAAAAAGTCTTAAATATTAAATTATATTTTATTATTATATAAACATAATTTTTTTACATGCCTATAATTTTATATATTTTTAATGTTTTTGTGTGTATATGGATGATTAGCTCAGATATAACTTTTTTTATTGTATTTTAATTTATTTTAGACCCCATATAACCTTCAATTACTCTTACAACTTTAATTTTAGTCATATAGGGTCAATAACCATGTTATTAGTCAATTTAGAATTCTTCAGAACCTTTAAATAAATTATTTGTTAATGATGGGATTCTCCTAGATGCCTTTTTTAATAGTAAGATCTTTATTTTCAAAGTTTTGATTACTTGATTAGTTTCAAACTAGTTCGATACTAGTCTAACTTCTATCAAACTAGGTTAATAATGGTGATGTTGATTATGGGTCCTTTTAATCACTTCCCCATATTTATATGTTTTATTATGCCCTTATTGTCACTTTTCCTATTTTCAAAATGTTGACATATGTTGCAGTAAGATCTTAATTTTAATTCAAGAATTTTGTATATACAGAGGCATGCTAAGACATTTAAACATCAAATATTATAAATTCATCAAGAATTACAATTGGATATCACATAAAATGATATTTACATTCTAATTTTATAACAACAACATATATTGAAGTGTTATAGTGACCTACTTGCACTAGAAAAGGACTATTGAAAGAAAATATAAAATTATGTACTTCTTGGCATATATTAAATAGGGATAAGGGATAGGATATATTCATAAAAACTATATTTCATGCTAGAATACATGAGTGTTAATCATCAACTATCTACAAAAATGGTTTAATTGAGGAAAAGCCTTCTTAACTACCTAAGTTGTTTATACTCTTGCAAGATATCTTGGATTGGATTAGGGTTTGAAGCAAGGAAAATAAATTATAAAAAGTTCATGTATCAAATCAATATTATAAGTGATGTTATTAGAAATAAAGTGTTGATGATGACATTTGCAAAGTTTTAGATTCATCTGAAATCAATGCATTTATCAAACTAGTATGACAATAGTCTAGCTCCTATCAAATCAGTTCGATAGTTGTCATTTTTTGTCCATCATCAAATCTCTACAATTTTTTTGGGTTGGATTTTAACTGCTTCTATACATGTTTTCATAATATTTGGTCACTCAAAGTACACATGTAAGTTATAAATCATGTATTCCTCTAAAAACTTCCCTTGCCAACTTTCAAGTTTTATAGACCCCTATTTTAAGAACATTTCAGATATTCATTTTCTATTATTTTATTGTATTTAGATCATATTTTTTTGTTCTGGAAAATATAGTTTACTATGGTACACTCAACCTAAATCAAATTTACCATAATGTTTTTGGTGAACCCATGCTATCTTGAACCTAACCTTGGGGTTTTATATCCTGTTCCACATCTGATTTAGTAGGATATCTAATAAAAACCAAATAATATGGTCTCAAATCTTCCCAAAAATATCCACACATAAAAGAGATCATTGATATCTTTCTTAGGTAATTTTAATGGGGTTAAAAAAATAGTATATGCAAAAGTGATGGCATGTTGAAGGTGAAAACAAATAGGGGAAAAAATATACATACACATAAAGTGTTATGAGTTCCAAGGCAAGTTCCATGTAATTCATGGTTTCATGACCAAGTTACAATTGATGAAGTTTATGTCTAAAAAAAACTTAATTATTATCCCCATCAAAGTGCCAAAAAAATACTCATGATATAATATGATGGTTTTGGAGTGGGGCTTGACCCAATCAACCCACTTGGCCTATTTTTAAGGTCCAAATACAAGCTATGCCATATTAGACAAACTAAATACAAGACTTTGTATTTGTCCCTTAATTTTGGGATTTATTGCTAAAAATATAAGATATGAGGCATTTTCCAAGGGTGTTTGAATCCCTAACTCTATGAAAAAGGTATAATTATTCAACCCATAAAATCAAGTGCATTACAAATATGATAAAGGTCATAATATTGTAATTAAGTAAAGAAGAGAAAATCTTGTAATCTTTAAGCCCTTGTAAAGGACAAAAAGAGGAAGAAACAATTTTTTTTATGTCTAAGAATACAAGAGTAGCACATTGAAGGAAAATATCCCATTTCATTGACCTCTTAGAGACATTACATGGAAATTTGATCCACATATTGGGAAACAAATAAATTTTTTATGTCTATCTTGTCAGAGTAACAACCATTGGCCAAAAACCATTACTCAAACCTCTGAGAGACATTATAATGAACTTGTGTAGCTATTCATTTGGAAGAGATAAGTAAGAGATAGATCCAAATCCAGAGCTAGACTTTATAGAAGACATCAGACACTTGTTTGCAAATTGAGATCCCTTTATTTTGATAATTTGATGTATGAAAATGAATGTTTACATCATTTATTCGATTGGTACAAACTTTGATTGGACTTGAATATGTATCTTTATTTTGGGTGATCTCTATTATCAACTCAGCTTAAGGATTATCTCTATTCTTCATTACTTGATTTTAATTTCCATTTTTAAAAACAATTTTTTTATTATTTAAGCCAATTTTCATGTTAAATTATGAGAAATTGAGAAAGTCATTAAATTATCTAGAATCTGGGTTTTTTGTGAGCTTGTACATAAACTTCCCTTTTTGGATCTAGTTTGTTATCAAGTTAGTTTTCCAAAGTTTTTTTTTTATCACCTTTTCCAATTTAGATTATTCCACTTATATGGTTTACAGTTTGTAATTGCAAGTTTCTTGTTTGTAAAAGTATAACCATGGGCAAATATTGAAAGAGAAAGGCTTCAAGAGATTGAAAGCATAACCTAGATTATTTTGGAGGATATATCTATATTAATATAAATATTACAACATTTGGAAGATTATATACAATAGCTACAAGATCGAAAGATGTTCCAGGAATAATCTCTCATGAGAGTCATTAAGGAGTTGCAACTTTTGTTGTAAACAAAGGAAGAGATTTTGGAAAAGTTACAAAATGATGGGGTGGAGTAGATATACCATGAAAAGGAGACCATCCTCTACCATAAATACAAAAACCATGACTGAGGTATGAACTATAATTAATCACCATGTTATCTTTCTTCCCTTCATAATGTATATGTTTATTTTGGTGAATTAAAGAAGCATACTTGGTGTATTTTCTCTAAGATGATAATCAATATGGGTTTTTATGGAAACGTAATTAGAATCAATGGCCAAGGAATGATTAATCCCATATATTTTGAGGAAAGACCTCATTATGTAGGTTTGGGTAAGGTTAGTGGCAAATGAGAAGTTGGAGAAGGATCTAAGATAGTTGAAGAAAGTACAGATTATAAAATCAAAGATCCAAAGCCACTAATTATTCAAAAATAGTCCATATAAGAAGATGGCATACCATCACACCATGATGATCATAGTAAATTGAAGATGGAATCAAGAAAGGGACAACCTTTCAATCATACGAAAAACATATATAAAGAATGCAAAGCATCTCCAAAGAGATATGAACATCTCAAAGGAGGATGTAATACATTTTCCCCTCATTAGGATTTTACAAAAGAAAACCTTAAGAGGTATAGAAAGTTTAAGTATTATAATGTTTACTTTAATTATGAGAATAGTGGCCTTTAATAGAAAAATTATGCTATGCATATCTGTGTTATTTTTGTGGAATGAATAACCATTGTGTGGCCATGAATTGGAAGAGAAAGTCCATCCTAAATAATTCCATGTCCTTCAAGAAAGAGGAGACACATAGTAAATACCACTCTCCAAGTCAAAATGTGGAGAATGGAAAGAAGAGCTTGTTGTAAAATAAAATGGGCAAGAATCATTTCACTCATTATAATATGAATGGTCATTAGGTTGAAAAATGTTGGAATCTTCATCCATAATTTCATCCAAATACTTGCAAGGAGCCATTCAAGAAGGAAGTTGTGAAATCACCTAAAAGAAATGAGTTTGATAAAACCCATAAAAAATAAAAGTTATCACATGAAATAGTTGGTCAAACACAAATAATATAAGAGTTTTCCCATGAATAAGCTAAACTATGCAAGGAAGATCCCATAAAGAGTGAGGAACCCAAAGCAAAATATCCATTAGATTTGATTAGTAATAAATTATTTGGTTGCATGGATAATATATTTTCATATCTATATTTTTTATCATGATTATGTATCACCTTCATATCAATTTTGGGTTTCCATTGTTTAAGAAGCATGAAGGAAACTAACCTCATTTGTAGGAGCAAGTGTGGAGGTAGATCACTCATTGAGAGTGAATATAGAGCATCCATCTAGGTTAAGATTCATATTATGATCAACCTATTATAATAGAATTTTTCAAGATGGGTGAAGAGGCACTCCATTGAAAAATAAATCCAAATAAAGGTTCTCTGAGTTAGACAATAGTAGAGAGACATGTTGGTACATTGAAGTGCATTTACAAAAGTGAATCAAAGTGGAATAAAATAAACATGAGAAGTGTTTACACAGTGAGTAACTCCCAATAAAATCACTATTATTTATTGGATAGATATTTGAATCCAATTTATTTCATTTAAATATGTTCTTTAAATGAATGTCTAATTATTTATATGTACATCTTATGAAGACCAAAATTTGGGAAATATTTGTATATGGAATTGTATTTGAAATACATGTATGTTGAATTTGATTGTAAGATCCTAAATGGGAAAATTTTATAAGTGGTGACATGTTATAACACCACTTACTTATTATGAAATGAATTTTTCACTTATTGCGAATGATAACAACAAGGATAATGTAAAAAACATCCCTTAATAGGAGAGCTTCATCTAAGCCTACAAGTATTGCATTGAGGTGGCTAAGATGATTCACCAAGAAGAATACCAAGACTATAGAAGGTGATTTATTAGATATGGAAGGGATTTATGAAATTTATTTGTATCCTTGGTTTGCAGGTATTTGTTTGGATAGTCAACCTAAAAGAGAGAGAAACAAAGTTAGCCTCCTTTGATCATGAATCAAGTTTAGAATATCTAAATTTGTTCATTTTTCTCCTAAATTAATTGATGAATTATAAGAAGAGGGTTTTTAACAAAGAATAGAGGAATGATTTATAATTTTTGTGTTCCAAAATAATTTTAGTGGGGAGGAGTGATTTGAGAGTATATTCACTATAAAAAAACTAGATGTTCTCAAATCTTCCAAAAATTGTCCACACATAGAATATCTGATCAAAATATCTCCAACACAATTTGAACAAGCTCAAAAAAACATAGTATGTGAAAGTCATGGCTAGTTAAAGGTGGTAATAAATAGCAAAAAAATAGCATAGTGCTGACATCATCAATTGACTAGATATGTTTGAGATAACACATAGACCAATGATATCCTTCAACATGGAATTCATGAGCTCAACTAAGTGATATGAGTTCTAAGGAAAGTTCCACATAATAAATGGTCTCATGACTAAGTTACAATGGATGACACTTACACATTAAACATATTTTGATTTTTATCCCCACCAAAGTGGGATAAAACATTGTCCAAAGTGCAATAAAAACCTCCTCATGAGATAATATGTGGGAGTTGGATTTGGGTTCAACCCCCTCACCCAATTTGTCCCATTTTTAAGGAAAAATTACAAGCTAAAAAATATTGGTTAAACCAAATACAAGACTTTGTATTTATCCCTTACTTTTAAGATTTTTTACTAAAAATAAAGGATATGAGGCATTTTCAAAGGGATTTGAATCCCTAACCCTGTGAAAAATGGATAAGGATTTAAACCATAAATCAAGGGCCTTGGAAGCAATTCAAAATTTTCAATATTTTAACTAAATAAATAAAATAAAAGTATATAAACTTTAAGCCTTTGTACCTAGGAAATTCTGTTGGTTTTACCTTTTTCAGTCCATACCTTTTCAAATTGTTTAGTGTGTCTTCTTGTATTTATTGTTCCCACATAGTTTTTAATTTATGGAAAATAAATTTTTGAAGTAATAAACCTTATCTTAATTATTTACCCAAAGGTTTTGAAACTTTAAATTGTGGCTTTATGAGTGTTCCACCACCTTATGGTAGTGATAGTTAATGTGTCATCAATGGCCTTCAACCTAATGGCCTTCAACCTAATGGCCTTTAACCTAATCATCTATTCTTTGCTCATCAGGTGTGATAGTTAATGGCATTTATTTTTCCCTCTACATTGTATTTTACTCATAAAACAAACTTTACTGTTCTTTCACATGTCGTTTATATCCATGCTTCAATTTCATCCTTTAAGGATATTTCTAGTTCTTCTACATATACCATTTTATCTCATTATTTGTTTTATGGTCATTTTATATTTTTGGAATTTTATTGAGTGTATATAATTCATCAATATCATCAAAATAGATCTCCTCATCATCTGACCATAGCTTCACTCACCATGCAATTCCCATTCTAGTTTTTGGTGGAAAGTGGACTACCAAGACATTTCCTACAAACATAATTTATTCTTATTCAGAGTTTAATGAACCATTTCAGTTAACAAGGAATTCTAAATTCAATAAGTTTGGGTAGCCTATATCATACATATTGATTAGTTCAAAGTCTAATTTTCTTTTTATTCTCATTAAATTTACTTCCACATCTCTAAAGGTTCCAATTATTGAGCATGGTGTGCCATCAACCATTACAATATCATATGCTATTGGTATGTAGCTATGGTTTACCAAGTGTATCCTATGTAATGCATGGTAAGACATTTGTGTATACACCATGATCCAATAATGTCTTTCTAACCTCATGGCCATATATATATTGATATTGAGTAAAATGGTAGTTTTCTTCTATTTTATACTTGTTTTAAATATATTCTTTTTATTTTTATTCTAGTTTTTCTCAATTCTCTCTACTCCATGATATTTTTTATTTTTATTCAAATATTTATAATATTTTGATAATTTAGTTATTAGATCCTATTTATTAATTAGTTTCATCATTATTTTTAAATCCCCAATCTCCTCTTCATTGAAATACTTCATTTTGAGTTGATATTTATTTTCATTTTTCTTGTATTATTTTTATGCTTTTATCCACTATATGATCATGTTCATGTATGTTTTCTCTTTCATTATTTGTATCTAATTCCTATTCAAAATTAATAATTAATTCCTTTTCTTTCCTTGTTTTCATTCTACTATGATTGGTTACTATAAACCTTGATTTTGAACCATCATTAATAATATTTAGATCCTTATTATATGGACTCTCCTTTAGATCTTTAAATATTTATTGACATTCTTTACTTTTGTCAGACATAAATGTATGTTCTCATATATTTTCTTCTATAACTACAATCTTATCATCTCCTATTTCTTAATGAACTTCATTATGCCACCAATTCTTATTTTTCCCTTTTGGTATCTTCCTTAAACATATTTTCCCATTTTCTTGAGGGATATTCTACTAACTTCTCAGTCTTTCATCTATATGATTATATAATTATGTCTCTTTAGGGAATTGATAATGAATCATGTGTTTATTTTTCATGAAAAAATCTACATTTTGTCTATAATTATTCAACATAGTTCTTAATAACATATCCCATATTTTTGTATTTGTAAAATGTTGGTGGGGGCCTCTCTTGACTATAACCTTGATTATAATTTTGATTTTACCCTCTCTCCCTTCGTAATTTTATTGGCCTCCAAAAAATCTTCCCTATATCCTCCCTAGCCACCTCCCATATACCCACCTTAGTTTCTATTATAGTATGAAGGTTAGCTATTTTGGGATTTAAAATCTTAGATTACAAGAGGTGTTTAATACTAATGACCAGGTTGTTGAAAAATAGGATTACCATAGGTAACTATGGTGGTGGAATTTGTTGAAATGTTGATTATTTTATTTGCTTAGTATCCTACACATACATTAATGTATTTACAGTAGGTCAGGTGTGATTAAAATGGTTAAAAGTTATGTAGTTAGTATAATACATTAATTGATTCATGGGTGGAGCCACTTACCTAATTGGGTATAAATTTTTAGGATGTTCATAGTATACCCTACATATTCAACAATAAATCATCTCTCCATATCTCATGTACTAAATGGCAGGAGACATTCCCATAGGTGTTGTGTTAATCTTATGGCTATTTCTCTTTTCACCATATCACTGTGATGCCACTTTATACTAGAGAGTCCTTCAAAACAAAAAGTTTTGCACCGTATTATTACCCTTGATGGGGTATTTTTAATCTATGATGATCAAAATCATCACCCTTAATTTGTATTTTTTATTTTAAACAAAATTGTTCTAACTCCAACTGTAGTCTTTCTACATTATTTTTCAATGAGGTATATGTGTCCTATCTCCATGACTGAGAGTCAAGCTATGATTCCATCTTCAACATTTCCAAAACTATATTAATTATTTTCCATCCATGTTTAATTTGAGGCATGGGACCATTCCAACAATAAACCATTGATTCTTTTATTTTTCATTTAATGGTTCCTCTAGTTTCTACACCATTAATTTAAACCTCTGATCATAGTCTTTGAGTATTTTTTTATCCTTTTGTATCAATTACCTCATTTTACTGACAATCTTAGCTGGAATGTCTAGGTAGAGAAAATATCCTTTAAATGATTTTTATACATCAGCGCATGTAGTTGAATGGGAAAAATAAGTTTATATATAAAATTTAAGGGTATCATCCCTCAATGTTCCATAGAAGTCAAATAACATTATCTTCTCATAAATAATATTGTGACTCACCCAATATGAGTCTAATTTGAAAAAGTGTTCTTTTGAATATTTTATATCTTTATCAAATAGTGGTATCTTCATTATATTTTATGCCATGTTAACTTTATTATGTGGTGTGTGATACTACTAGTATTGATGTAAATGCTATTTATTGGATTATTTGAAGTACTTTCCCCTAAATTACAATAATTTTTCCTTGTTTTTTATCATTCTAATATTTAATTAATTTTAGGTTACACCCCTTATCTCTTTTTGACTTATCTTTGAAGTATATTCTTCTTAACACTTTTCACCTAGGTTCTTACAAATTATCTTTTATTTTCAATCTCTTCACTAAACGTTTTCTATTTATATTATACTTCATCTCTCATTTGTATATCTCTTAATAAAAGAGATGGATGTTTTCATATATTCTAAATCATAATGATGGATGTTGATTTGTTGAAAGGGTTCATTTCCTCTCGGGGTCTCTTGTGGTTGTGATTTGGTGGTAGTAGGGGTACGGGGTGTAACTTTGAGTTTCCTCTTCATTATCTTCTATCTCTAACTGATTTTATTCTTGTATGTTTTTAATACCTAATATCCCTTATATTAATTTATCATCTTCATTATATCTATATTGTGTATAACTAGTATGCCTACTAACACTTATTTTTGAATGCTCATTCTCTTGATTAATATCTGATTTGGTTTTAGTACCATATAAAAGCCAATCATTGCCCCTCCAAGGGCCATTATCTATTAAATAATCAAATGTACCCAAGTTTGATAAATACTAAATTAGGATATGATATGACCCCTTTCAAAAACATGATCAAATATGTCCACTTCTAAATCAAGTTCAAGATAATTAACTGATCCTCAACATTTTTTGTCAAATCACACATATTTGATTGAACCCAAACCATTATTGGTTTCCCTGTGTTTGATGAAGGACTTATATTTGATGAAGAACCCATCTTTAATGAACCTATATTTATAAAGCCCATTATTATTGAGCAAAAACCTATTATTTTCCCATTACCAACCATTCCCCATTTTAGAAAATCCCTTTGTCCCAAAGCCTCTAGTAATCCATGAATGATGAAAAAGGTACTTGTGGATAATGCATTTTAACATTCCATTTAATTAATCACATTTATATTGAAAATAGTTTCTCTTTGGAACCAACATTGTTATTAGAAACAACATCTACATCAAAATCAAGTTCTATTTTAGTTACAATATCCCAATTGGGTTCTATTATAGAACCACCATTAGAGTTAGAATTAGAATCAAAATCAAAGTTAGTCTTAACATTGGATTCAAATACACTTTATTCATAATCAACTTCAAAATCAAGATGTATTAATAGATGATACATCACTAGTTACACATTCCTTGAAGATCCAATTAAACAAATTTGTAATCCTTTTATGGTTGTCAAGGATTTTCACTAAAACATAAAAAAAAACCTCTCCTAGTGGCCTTTACAAGATTTTTTATGACTTTTACCCTTCCATTGATATTATACATGCCTTTACTATTAACCAAACTAGCCATTATTTTATTGTTCTACCACCCATAAACATCGAGTGGGACCAAAAAATTCACACATTGTTGAATTTATTCCATGGCAATATTTAAGGGGTAGAATTTTTGGGGAACCAAGACACCATTCAAGATAAAGAGAAATTTCTTAGTGAAACCTTATTTAAGGAACTCGGGGACAATCAATGTCTAAACTCAATAGCTTCTAGTGAAACCTTATTTTAGGTGTTAGAGGATAATTATAATGAAAAATTAGAATCCCTTAGTGAAACCTTGATTAAGGTGCTAAGGGGAAACCAAAATGAATTATTAGCATCCCTTGGTGAAACCTTATCCATGATGTTATTGGGTAATCCAAATTACAATAATCATGAATAATTTGTTGGTGAAGATGTGTCATAGACAAATGCCAAGTGACCAAAGGGAGATGCTTCCCACATGTGGATGCACCATTTCCAAAGACCAATTATTAACAAATTAAGAAAAAATATGTTGATATGTAGATTATCAAGAAAGGATCTTAAGGAGTTTAAAAATGGTTCTTTCATCTTCTTCTTGGCTATTTATTTGTTAGTCATTTGCTCACCTAAGCACTTAGGCTTAAAATGTTAGTTGTATTTGACTTATTTTTTTAATTCACTAAATAAATGGGGTAAAAATAGGTCTAAGAGGAAATTAAAAAAATATTATAAATTTACCCCTAAGGGGTGAAATCAGTAATTTTCACCCTCCACAATTAAAAACTTGAGATCTAACCTTTATGCTTGAGAGAGATGAGAAGCTTATACCTTACAAGCATATAATTGATAATATTAAACAATAATTCTATTTTTATTAGTTTGAGAAGATTCCACAAGCCAATAAATGAATGATAGATGCCATGGCTACCGTTGGGTCCATGATATAAGTTTTTAATGATGTTAGAGAGTATTAGTTCCTCATCGAGAACCTTTTACAACTAGCTCATATACCACTAGATTTAAAGAGGGTATGTAGTATTTTTGGTCACAATTCCCCTTGGTACCAAGACTTGTATACTTATCTCTAAGATCAAAGGCTTCCTCCAAACCTATCAAGGAACCAAACAAAACTATTGCTTCATCGAGCATCCTATTATACCATACTAAGAAACACACTCTATCAGAGAGGATATGAATGAATGTTGTTTTGATATTTATCTTTGGGATAATATACATTGGTGCTTAAAGAAGACCATAAAATTAGTTATGGGGCCCACACCAACTATATGGTCTTGGATAAAAAACTTCTTTGAATAAGATGCTATTGGCCGAAAATGGAGATAGATGCCTGCAACTATGTCAATAAGTGTGCTACTTGTCAAAAACATGGAAATTTGATACACACACTTTCATCACCACTCTAATAGATTATTATTCCATGGATATTTTCAACTTTAGGACTCAATATTTTCAAGAAAATAAACCATATTTTTTGTAATGGCCACAAGCACATCCTTACTACTACAAAGTATTTTACTAAGTGGATGGAGGCCATACCCCTCACTTACTTGATCAAAAAGTACATAGCCAAGCTAATTTACTTCCATATTATATGATGCTATAAAATCCGCTCCAAAATTATCTATGGTAATGGTGGTTCTTTCAATAATAAGTGATGAGCCCCAAATATGTCATGTTCTTGTCCTTATCTATTACACTCATCCTTCCTATTTTTCATGCTTTCCCATAAAGTTTCCTTCCTCCAAAAGCCACAATCCTATAAATAGAATTATGTTTCTATAATCTTTGAATAGTTATAATTATGTATTTGAATTAAATATATGATAGTTATCTATTGATTAGGACTTATTTTCTATAATGTGTTTTAAGAATGTTTTAGAGAAATATGTATATCATATGGAACAACCTACAACAAAGGAATCTCATTACATAGACTATTTTACATCCACTACATGACAAAAGCCATGAATGAACATATTTTGATTCCTCTTTAAATCAACTCATATAAACAATTATAACCTCCATGGAGCCCAATAAGAAAGTTGTTGAAGAATGAAATAACTTTTTTTGTCCTACAACAATGTCACAAAATGCACATAAAAGATGACTTTAGCAAAATGAGCCAATTTTGGTTATCTTAATTCAAATTTTTCTTAGATAAAAATATATATTATTTTGTATAAAACAATATCTTCTATGGTGTGTGCGTGTGCGCGCGCGCACACACACACACACACACAGATACACAAACACACACATACATATACATATCTATATACATATACATATACATATACATATACATATACATATACATATACATATACATATACATATACATATACATATACATATACATACATACATACATATATACATATATATATATATATATATATACATATGTATACATATATACATGTGTGTGTGTGTGTGTGTGTGTGTGTGTGTGTGTGTGTGTGTTATAGTAGATGTTGATTAGATATTATCAAAAGTATATTTTGTCAAGCAACTATTATTATAATTATCTGCAACAATTCATTGTTGCATTTTTTATTAATATGCATAAAAATTTCTGAGTTCAATTAAGTGTTGTGAGAGGAAAGATTAAATCTAAATTCAGGAGGGAGGGACCCCTTTGAAACTCTACAACAATAATCCAATCCATTTAAATAACTAAACATGTTATTTGATTTCTTTATAAATTATGTGTTTCATTTCTAAAATTGTGATTTAAAATTTTTCTTAGATTTATTTGAGGAAGCTTCCAATGTATAAGCATTTATTTCATAGTATTATGTTTATGTTTAATTTCTATAATTTCATTTACTGCATGACTTCAACATCTTAGATTATAATTAGCAAAAGGTCAAATTAGAATATTGAGTGTGCACATATAATGACATCATCCTATCAAGTCTACATATTTAGGATGAAATTTAAATGAAGTAAAAAGTACAGGTATATAGTAACTCTCCTTGTTCATTTTCATCAGGAGAAGTATATCTTATTGTGAATCAACTACTAGTCATTTTTGGCACCATTATCAAAGAAGGTTGTCACACACTTATAATCTTCAATATTGATAGCAATTGTTTCTATATGTTTATTATTTTTATTTTCAAATATTTTTGTTATTTATATTAAATATTACTTGATTTCATAGTTTAAATTTCCCTTTTTACAAGTAGGATAGTGGAAATTTTCAAAACCCCCCATATTAATAACCCTGTATAGGTAAGATGGGCAAAAAGTTTAAAAACAAAAAGTGGTTGACGTATGTATAGGAATTGTTTTGCTTGAATCATCAATTGTCACTACAAGATCATAAATTCATCATGCAAAAACTAAAGAGAATGAAATAATTCCTGAAGATCACTTGTAATTTTCAATAAAAGAGGTAGAGAAGGAAGAGTTTTTGGCTGGATTGGTAGAACAAGCTAGAGACTTTGAGGAGGTTCATACCCCTAGAAGAGAATCACATATACCACCTTTGAGAATTCCCACCTTATCACCTCATACTTATGAATTTTAATTTTTCTTCCCTTCATTGCATAAATATCTTTCTAAGGAGGCATTCAAGGCTATTCTTGCATCTAGAAGAAACACCAGGCTAATAGAATCGTCTAATTTAGAGAGACTCTTTACTGAGACATTAGTTGATTCTTATAAAATCTACACACCATCTCCATTGTATAGGAAGCCATACATTCCTAAGAAAAAATATAAAGTATCTAACTTCTACACCCTAACAAAATAAAAGAATTAATAGGAATTTTGAGTGGTGGGTAGCAACAACCTCTGGTCTACCAACACAAAGAGTATTCATGGGGGATCACTGGGAAGAAAATACTACCAATGAGTCTGCTACCTTTGAATTTATTATCCTTAATCCTGATGAAAATACACCCATGAAGAATATCCCTCACTTTGACCTCCTTAATTTTAGCATAAAAACATTTGAGGATCCAAACACATTTATTTTTGAGTTTGACATCTTATGCCATAGTTATGATTATAATCAAGAAAATTAGAAACTCAAATTATTTCCAACAACACTCAAAGATGAAACACTTAGATGGTTCATAAGACTTGGAAAGGATACCATTTCTACTTGGGAATAAATGAAGGAGAAGTTTATGATTGAATACCAAGACTATTGCAGGGGATGGAACTATAGGAGAGATGACATATTATGAATTACACAAGATGATGATGAGTCATTGGAAGAATATATGGAAATATTTTTGTTCAGCTTAAAAAAATACAAGAAGACTATAATGGACAAAGAATCAATCAAGATGATATTCCTAAAAGGGATTAGAGATGATTGTATAAAAGCACTAGAATTAATGTCTGGTGGTGATGTTTCTACACTACCCTTTGATGAACTAACAATTCTATATACAAACTACTCTAGATCAACCATGAACAAAATTAGGGGTAGAACCCTTCCTATAGAATCTACAATATGACTGTCTAAAGGTGAAGTTAGCAACCTACTCTAGGACATGAAGTAGGACATTATCAACCACCTAACTACTTAGCTTGATACATTACATACATGGAGGAACCAAGAAGAAGTTGAGAGATCCTTAGCCTCCTATTACCTTGAATATAGAAAGAAGAAGGTAGATTATACATGCCATTCTATGAAAGCTTGGGTAGAAATCATAACTAAGGAGAATCCCAAGATAGTGAAGCTGCATGCCATAGGAGAATATGAGAATCAAGTGTTTTTCATGGCTCAATAAAAACCATGGGTATAAATATCAGGTATGCCATCAAAATATATGTTTACAAATTATCAATTATCAAATAATCCTTAATATGGTTCTTGAATGAATATACCTAATCAAAATTTATCTAAAATAAATTGGTAACTATCCCAAAATCAATTATGGATGCAATAGAATGGAAAAAAACCTCAACCTAGGCAATTTCAAAACCAACAATGGTTCTATCCCTCTAATCCATGGCAAAAATAATGGAGAGGTAATAAAGGCTTTCCATATCAAATGCAACAACCATAATAAAAACAAGTCATAATTCCAAACACTCAGCAACCTATTTGAACCACTAAATTAACCACTTAGTCCATCCCTAATCCTACTAATAAGTCAGTTCAACCAACACAATCCACTTAAATAATGTAATATCCAACATACACCTTGGATATTAATCAAGTTCAACTTCACTCAGGTTGTGTTCTTCCAGAATCCACCTCACCCATAATTACATAACACTTTGAACCAGTCCCACTCCATACTAATCCAAAACCTCCCATAGCCAATTTTGATCCAAGTCCATCCAAAAATAAAAAAGAAACTGACAATCCTTATTTTTTAGAGAGGTTGAACATATCACATCCTAAACTCGATCTTGAATTTGATATTTTAGGAGAACTCAAGAATGTGTGCATAAAAATCCCACTCTTTCAATAAATAAATGATGTTCCTATCTATAATAAAGTTGTTAGAGAGATATGTTTGAAAAAATAGGAAAAAAGAAGAAGGATTCTAAAACAATCTAGGTCATTGGCTAATTAGCAAATATCATGTTGGGAAACATAGTTCCCCCAAAATATTCTAATTTTGAAAGTTCTGTAGTTAATGTTAGCATCCATGGCCAACCCATCTCAAATAATTTAATTGATTTGGGTACAAACATTAATGTGATGACCATGGAGGCCATGCAATAGATAAAACTTACCACTCTCCATCCAACACCCACCATCCTCTAGATTGCTGACATATCAAATGTTAAGCTTCAGAGAATTTTTGAGGACCTTGTTATAACTATGGGATCTTTGAAATATCCAACATAATTTATTATATTGAAACCAAAAATTAACTTTGGGGCTTATCCTCTCATCTTTGGTCACCCATAGTTGGCAACTTTTGATGCTTTTATTGGCTATAGGTCAAGAAAAATGCTAATTTTTAATGAAAATTACACCAAGAAATTGGTTCTATATCCACTAGCTCAGCCTTCTTAGAATGATGGACCAATCCCTTAGATTGATAACTTTGAGGAATATGTATCTTTATAGACTCTCTACACAATTGAATAGAGTCTCACTCTATAGGTACAAGAAGACACTGTCTTTACTATTATCCTACAAAATACCTATTGATAGGTTCTTGTAACCAACAAGCTATTAAAATGTACACCATGCCCTCTTCAAAATACCTTTATTGAGAATGATCTTGCTAAAACTGAAAGAGACAATTAAAAATTCCATAAATTACTTCCCCATCAATACAACTATGCTACTTTAATGACCAACGTATAAACCATGCTTTATTTAACAAAGAAAGTAAACATTTTTCCAAACAAACCTATCAACATTATCACTTCCTTAACACCCCAAAAATAAAGTCAGTTACTTACAATGTTGAGAATGCACATATTTTTTCCCTAAGATTACCATGACATGAGAGGAATACCCACAGATTTATGCACACATCACATTTACATTAAAGAATAATGCAAACCTATTCACCAACCCCAGTGATGAATGAATCCTACAATTAAAGATATTGTAAAAATTGATTTGTAAAAATTCTTGGATGTGGGATTTGTTTATCCTATTTTGGATATCTAGTGGGTCTCTACATTAGTTATTATCCCTAATAAAGAGGGAAAATGGCATATTTTCATTGATTACCAAGAATTGAATGTGGCTACCAAGAAAGATCACTTTCCCCTTCTATTTATCGATCAAGTGTTGGATACATTAGTAGGGGAAAAGTAATTTTCCTTCCTAGATATTTTTAATGGTTATAATCAAATACAAATTGATCCAAAAGACTAAGATAAAACCACTTTTACTTTCCCTTGGGGAACATATGCCTATGTCATCTTTCCATTTGGACTTTGTAATGTCCCACCTACTTTTCAAAAGATTGTTTTGAGCATATTTTCTAATCTCTCCCATGATTGTGTTAAAATATACATGGATGATTTCATTGCCTATGTGTGGACAATCAAAGAAACACTCACTAACCTAGATAAATTTCTTCAACATTGTCAGGGCTGCTAATTATCTTTGAGTAGTGAAAATTGTTACATTCTTATGATTGAAGGGATTGTGTTGGGGCATCACATATCCCCTACTAGAATTTAGGTTGATCCATAAAAAATAAGTATCATTAAGAATATAACCACACCAAAGAATTAGAAATATGTTAGAATATTTTTATGACATGCTGGTTATTATAGATGATTCATCAAATATTTTAGTAAAATTACCATCCCATTGTTTGGATTTCTCATTAAGGATTCTAAATTTACATGAACTAATGATTATCAAACTATCTTCTGGCAACTCAAAGAACTTCTCATAACAAATCCTATTCTAGGAGGCCCTAATTGGAAGAACCCTTTTCAAATCCATGCAAATTCATATGATACCACTTTAGGAGCTATCCTTGGCTAAAAATATAGATCTCTTAGTTATGTAATATATTTTATTAACAAGAATCTTCAAGGGGCTAAACTCAACTACATTGTAACAGAGAAGGAATTTCTTGCCATTATCTATGCCATCAATAAATTTTAACACTACATTATAGGTTACCAAGTATTCATCCACACAGATCATGAAGTAATCAAGTATTTAATGAAAAAACTTGCTGTAATAGGTAGGATAATTCACTAGTTTCTTTTTCTATAGGAATTTTATATTACCATTATGGATAGAGTAGGTAAGGATAATCTAGTAGAAAATTTTTTATCTTGATTGAAAAATGATGATCATAGTCTTATTGTTGATGATTTTTTTCTTGATGAACATTTATTTGTTATAACAATTTAATCTCTTTGGTTTGTAGATATTGCTAACTATCTTGTTGTAGGATCACTACCACAACATTTCTCACCTAGGGAAAAACAACATCTAATCCAAAAGAGTAGAATTTTTTCTTGGATTATAGGATATCTCTTTATCACTGGACTATATTCAGTTATGAGAAGATGTATCCATGAAGATGAAGCTTATGACATTCTTAAACCCTACCATGATGAACCCTGTGGGGGTCATTTTGCTACCAAATAAACTACCATGAAAGTACTCACTGCCAAATATTATTGGATTTCTTTTCAAAAGGATTCCATGATATATACCCATAGATGTGATCAATGCTAGTGTATGGGAAAACCCACTCACTCTGATGAAATACCATTACAACCACAACTAGTTCTAGGACCCTTTAACAAATGGGCTAGATTTTGTAGGTCCCATTGATATTAAATCCAAAAACAAAGAATATATACTAGTATGCACTGATTATGTCACAAAATGGGTTGAGGTCAAAGCCTTAACCCATGCCCAAGATGAGAAAGTAGCTAAGTTCTTGTATGAATAAATTTTCACCTGCTATGGAGTACCAAGAGAATTAGTCATAGACCAAGGCCCATAGTTCACATTAGAACTCACAACTGCCTTTGTCAAATAATATGAAATCAGACACAAAAACTCTATCCCTTACAATCCTTAGTCAAATGGTTAGATATAAGTGATAAATAGAGAATTAAAAAATACACTCACTATAACTGTTAGCCTTCATAGAAAATATTGGTCAAATCATCTTCTAGAAGCAACTGGGCTTATAGAATCACCTAGAAAACCACAACTAGTTTCACTCCATATGAACTAGTTTATGGTAAAAATCCTATTCTATCCATTGAGTTTGAACATAAATCATTAATTACAACACTTGATTTGGGATTGGATCTTTCCCAAGCTCAACAAGATAGGATCATGTAACTGAATGCATTTAATGAACTAACAAAAGAAGCACCTCATCACATTGAAATAGTGTAAAGACAATGTGTGTGTTGGCATGATAGGAATGTCAAGACTAATAATTTCTAACCTAGTGATTGGATAGTCCTTTTTAACTATAAATACAAGGATCATAAAGGAAATTTGTAGACTAGATGGCTTGGACCTTATAAGATTGAACAAGTTTTTAACAATGGATATGTAAAGCTCATGACCGTTGACTCTATTTGGTTTTGACTCATTGTTAATGGTCATAGGCTCAATCTATATAAGAAACTATTTTTCAAAGAAACTCTCACTCACCATATTTTTAAAGAACAACATCCATATCTTATTTATGAAGTAAATCAACCTGTTCCTATAGCTGAAGGGTATTTATATCAACCCTTCTCTAATATTTTTCAAAAAGAATAAAAGCTTCTTGTATATAAGAATAGACCATTCACAATGGCTTGGTTCAGGTTAAATAAAATCCTACCTCATAGATTCCTATGATTCTAGTTTAGTTTCAACCATAAAACTAAAAAAAAAATTATAAAATTTAGTGATGAAAACCTTCGGGTATTGCTGACAGATGTCTCAGAAAACTAAATCATTGGCTGATCACCATTGTTTAAAAGGAAAAAATAAATATAAAGGGAAATACTACAATAAAACTTTTTCTTTCCATTTGTTTTTACTTGCAGATTCATTCCCTTGGAGATAAAATACATTTTCCTTCTTGCTACAAGATGAAAAAATTATTGCTGCAGGAAACATTTGTTCCTATAGGATGAAAAAATTATTGATATAGGGAACATTTCTTGCTACAAGATGTATTCTTTTCATTCCATCCTATATTCAATTCTTGTAAAGCATTTTTATCCCAATCAAATGACAACACATGCCAAACTGCCCCTTCAAATCATCATTTACACATTAATGAAAGGTATTCTTACAAGCAACAAGGTAATTATTTTATAGTTATTTCATGTCATATATTTTAATTATTACTAAGATTATGGGTCTTAATTCTATTAACACACTGCCATATCTTCTCCTTATCACACCAACTCATCATATCTTCTCCTTCACTAATTGATGTGATATTTGACACATTACTACCACCACCCTTTGTTATTGCCATGATCCATTTTGTTCATGTTAGTTTCATCACTCGAGGACAAGTGATAGTTTAAGTTTGGGAGGATGTTTGTCATAATTCAAATGGATTATTTTGATTCCAAATCAAAAATCACAAACATTTCAACAAAGCCACAAAACCCTTGCTTCAAGAACACATATCTACAACTCAAATTTCATCTCATAATATGGGAGGGGACTTACTTAAACATGAAATACTTAATATCACTCCTTTAACCAATAGCCTAGACATCCTAATCCTACTCTAGAATGTAGGACGGGAATAATATTTTCAGAGGATACAAGCCCTAGATCAAGGAATTATAGAAAAATTTGGTTCATTACATAACAACCTAGAAATATTAAGAGGAATGGATATAAAGCTGATAGAAATCATCATTAGTAGAGTATCAATATTACAATGAACATAGGAGACATGGAAAGAAAAAATTGATGCCAAAGTAGAGAGGTGAAAATTCATCAGAAGAAATGAAAGTCTAGAAAATTAAAAATAGGGCATTGCATGGTTATTTATACTGTGAAGATGGGTCAAAACTATTGACTTCATTTGTAGATATTTCACTTGTGAAGGGAGGTATTCCATGTTATATGGAATTTAATTCAAATTCATAAATCATTTACATTATGATATAGAGATAAAATCCCCCAAATTTTTGCTCCACATGATCACAAAAATTACAAAGTAATTTCAAAGAGGTAACTCCAAATATCTTTTCCATCATTGTTTAATCCATTTGATTGTTCAAGATTATTTGCAAAGGACTCGACCCAACATAAGTTGGGAAGAATTTCTCCAAGTACCAATAAATGCAAAAAGTGATAGAGAAGGAAATGAAATAGAAGAGAAATTATAGGTATAATAATAGATTTAAAAATAATCCCTTCCTATAGCCCCACAAGAACCTACAATAGATAACCTTCTTGCAGGTCTACAAGAACCTACAAAAAGGATAGAATAAAAGACTTACATAACTAGAGAATACAAAGGAAAAGGAAGAAACTCATTCTCCATCTTGATTCAGATGAGTTTGAGGAGGAACTTTTAGCTTCTCCCAAATAGGCCAAGGTAACCTTTACTCCTCATAGATCCCATAGATTGAGAAGAAAAATAAGAACTAAAACTTCTTCTATTATTGAAATTAATAAAAAATCTAGATAAAAACATACTCCTAGTAGTGATAAATCTCTAGAGGTTGAAACAAATAAGAGAGAATGTTATCTAGAATACAATTAGGATGTAGAACAAGTAGAGCATAGCCTTGAAGAGTTTCATGAGGAACCAATGTAAGAGGAAGTAGAACAAATGGAGAAACCTACTATATAGTGGAATTTCCCATCTAAAGTAAGCCCTACAAGAAATTGATAAAATAAGAAATATGATATAGGATTAGTCTAGAGGAGGATAGGATGCACTTGTTGCAACTACTTTTTAGCTATAACCCTCTATCGAAGACCATCCTGCAACATTATTTCAAAACCTTATATAGAGGTAAATCAATAATAATAACCTACAATTTCCCAATAAGTTAGGTATCATTTCTCATTTGAAATATCTTCTAAATTGTTGAATTGGATGGATATTTAGTTTGAAATTCTGAAGCCATTAACAAAAGAAAATAAGAAATTGAAAGAATAGAATAGGTTGAAGGAAGAGAGAATATACAAATTGAATCAAAAAATTGAAGATATGGCTGGTCTTACCCAAGAAATCCTTGACTACAACCCTCTTTCAAGAGTTTATTCATTTTATCTTGAGGATCAATGGCATAAAATTAAATTTATGAGAATTTATTGTGGCATGCCTCTTGAAATAATTGATCCCCTCTCCTTCTTTTCTATCTATAAAGAAAGTTCATAAGAAGAACAAGCATAAGTTTGCAAGTTATACCTTCATAAATTTTTGTTCCTTATAATAGAAAGAGGAACCCTAATTTATATGTTGGAGATTTCTAACTAAAGACATTTTCATCATATCTATTGAATGAGCAAATAAGAGGAAGAGATGTAGCTGAATATAGGAAAAATGAGAACGAAATCTAGCTACCTATCAAGGGAGAATCAATGGCATTTGATGTTGTATTGACTAAATGGGATAATATCATGTTGAAAAAGGAAGTCAAACCTAGTTTGCTAAGAATTGTGATGAAGTCCAAGATTTTTACTTGGTATTGAGAACTTCTTTTAGTCCTGCTACAAGATAATCTTACATTGAATGATGAAATGAGCTCACTCTCGCACTAAAAAAGAGAGACATATTCCCATTTTAAATTGAAGGTAAAATTTAACATGATCACTAGATATATTCTTCTTGTAAGTGAAATGGGATCTCCATTCTTGAACATCAAATTTTAGCCCCCTCTATTTTGGTATCTTATTTCAAATTGACAAGATAAAACCCTATTGGATGAAGCCAAGGAGGTCAAAATTTGGTAACTATTTCAATAGAGGTTCAAATTTTATGCTCACCTTTCCTGTGGTGCTATAGATCCCATGGATTTCAAAGTTTTTTATGAATTGGGAATGAGAAATTTTGTTACTTGAGGTTGAGAAAGATCTTAAGTTGGGGGGTGTGATGAGCCCTAAAAATGTCCTATTCTTGTACTCATCTATTACACTCATCCTTCCTACTTTCCATACTTTCCCATAAAGTTTCCTTCCTAAAAAAGCCATAATATTGTAAATAGCATTATGTTTCTATATTATTTGAATAGTTATAATTATGTATTAGAATTAAATATATGATAGTTATCTATTGATTTAGGACATTATAATGTGTTTTAAGGATGTTTTGGAGAAATAAGTATATCACACAGAATGTCTTGTAGTAAAATAATCTCATTACATGGAAAATCCTACAGCCACTATGTGACTAAAGCCATGAATGAAATTTTTTTGATTCCTCTTTCAACTGAATCAAAAAAATAACTATAACCTTCATGGATCCCAGTAAGGAAGCGGTTGAAGAATTAAACAACTTTGTTTATCCTATGACAATGTAAAAAAATGCACATGAAATATGACTTTAGAAAAATGAGCCAATTTTGGTTATATTAAGTCAAATGTTTTTAAGATTAGAATATATATTATTTTGTATAAAACAATATCCTCTATGGGGGTGTGTGTGTGTGTGTAGAAATAGAGTTGAGATATAGTATATGTTGTTTAGAGATTATCAGAAGTACATTTTATCAACTAACTATTATTGTAATTTCCTATAGCAATTCATTACTACATTTTTTGATTAATATGAACAAGAATTTTTAAGTTCAATTATGTGTTGTGAGAGGAAGGATTAAAGCTAAAGTTGGAAGGAGGAAGGACCCCCTTTGGAAGTCTACAGTAACAATCCAACCTAGTTAAATATCTAACCATGTTATTTGATTTCTTTATACATTGTGTGTTTCATTTCTAAATTGTGTGATTTATAGTCTTGCTTAGATATATTTGAAGAAGATTCCAAGGTATAAGAATTTATTTCATAATATTATGTTTATTTTTAATTTTCAACATTTAATTTACTACATGACTTCAACATCTTAAATTATAATTATAAGGTCAAATTAGAAGATTGATTGTTCACATATAGTGATATCATTATATCAAGTCTACACCCTTAGGTTGAAATTTAAATGAAGTAGAATTTATACGTCTATAGTAACTCTTCTTTCTCATTTTGGTCAAGATAAGTATATCTGATTGTGAATCAACTACTAGTCAATAAGGATGCAAAATTAGTTTTTACCTGATTCAATATCAACCATAAATGTTCCACACCATATAACCCATAAGTTAATAGTCAAGATGAAACATCTAACATGAACATTATTTTAATCCTTAATAATATTGTTAATGATGTTGGATGTGATTGACACTTTCAAATTTTCCCTACACTCTGGGCTTATCACACTAGTCACCAAATCCTTATAAGAGATACCTCTTACTCTTTAGTCTTTGGTTTAGAGTCTGTTATCCATATTTATATCAAGTTACCCTTATTGTGTGTCTTCTTACATGTCATTATTGATGATGAAGAATATAAAATTAATAGATTACAAGAGTTGGAGCTTCTAGATGAATTTTTTTGAGCTACCTTAAAACATTTTCAATTGTATTAGATCGACAACACCATAGCTATAAAAAATCCATTCTCCCTAGGGAGTTTGAAGTTGGTGAATTGGTCTTGAAATAAAATAAAAAAATACCAATGTTGAACATAAACAAAAAGGTAAATTTGAAGCCAATTGGTTGGGTTCATTTATGGTCACTGTAAATTATGGTTTCAAGGCATAAAGGTTGGCTACTCCAAATGGACAAGCTCTCAAATAACCCATGAACATATTATACCTCAAGCATTTCCACACTTGAATTTTATCCTATTCCATTGTCTATAAGGGCCCTTGATTTGGGGCACCCATTTATATTACCACGTTGATCATTCTCATTACTATATTTCTTATACAATTTGACTACTATTACCTGGAACATTCATGTTTCATTTCTTGGACTATTTATAATCACCTATATAGACCATTTTAATTCCATTAGACCATTATAATTCTATAAGATTAAGAATTCTTATTCCTACTACTAGAACTAAATGGACCAATTTTAATCTCCTAGATCATTCCTGCATTCCATTACCAAGTTTCTTAAGTCATTAAAATCTTATTACTAGATATGATATTGATTAAGACTAACAAGTATGAAGATATATTCAATAAATATTTTATAGGTAGTCCATATTGATCAACATCAACATCACTAACTTCTTTCTGGGCTAGTGTCTTAGGGTATGCCAACATGTGGTGTTTATCTATTTGATATTTCCTTGAGACTTTTTCTAATTATTACTTGTCTTATTATTTCACCATTGTGTGTCATTTCATTAATATTTGTTGTTTCATGGTATTCTTATTTACCTCAGGTTCTACTATTATTTTTTAGAGGAACACAATTGCAGCTAGTTTAGCTATTATTTGAGACCTTACCTAAGGATATCTATCCTTGGATAGGTGGCTCCCTTTACCTTTGTCATTATTATATTTATTTTCATATTACAAAAAACCCAAAAACATTATAAAATGCTAGAAAAAATACCAAAAACATTACTTGTTTGATAAGAAGGGGCTTAAAATCTCGATGACAATTATAAAGATATACAACATTCTGGGTGGTAACCTCTTTTACTTTTTATCATGATCATTTCCATGGATCATTATCTTTCCTTCATTATCATTCCCATTTATAGGATAACTAAATTGGCATGAGTTCTATATGAACTTTGTAGGTAGCGCTTGGGTAGAAGGGCATCTAAATTTAGCTCAACCGTTCTTATTTCTATTCATTATTTTCATTGCCTTCATGTTCTCATATTTTTATGAGTCATAAAGGCCTAACACTCTCACCATTTTGATAGCCCATTCCTATTTTCCTCTAATGATCAAACTTTCTTTACTTATCATCAGTTTATTTCCATCCCAAATCCATGGGAAAACAATATCAACTTGAGGTCCACTTGGACTATGTAGGCAACACCTATTTATCAAGAACACTTGGGGTAGTTTGAACACCCCATCCTTATTATTTGATTCCCCCTAATTTGAAATATTGTTCATGATCCAAGAACAACACTTTATTCATTACACATGCACAATTATTGATTGCTTACATTTATTTCTTTATCTTAATTACATTATGTTATGTGTTTTTTATTTATTGTTTTGTTCTCTTGTTTTGATTGTCATGTCTGAATACACATTGAAAACCACTTGAGTCTTGCCTAAACATGTGCTTAAGTTTTTTAATTTTTTATTTAGATTATTTTATTTCCTGTTTATGTCTTGGACATCTTATTCCTACTTGAGTTTTGATTATTCATATCTTGATTCTAGGTAGTTTACAATTTATAATTGTTTTTTTTTTGTGTGTGTTATTCTTATTTCCGCTTAATTCCTAATAATTCATATCTTGTTCTTAATTTGGTTACATTTTGTATTTAAATTTGGTTCTTTGTTTTTATTTCAAACATGTTTTGTTTTCAACTTAGGTTTTGGTCTTTTATATCATTATTTTGAGTTGTGAATATTCACATTTGAATTGGTCCATTCACAATATAAATCCAATGTTATTATTGGTTTTTCATAATTATGGTGCATAATTTCATTTTTCACATTAAACATCAATTCATAAAATAATAAAACAATGAGGCTCTAAACATCTCCTTAGAAATCACCATCTTACATATATACTACCAAACTAAGATTTCATAATCCCATCATGAGCTAAACATTAGAAATAAACATGGCTCTTTTATACTACTAATAGGCATGCATCTCCTAGCCTACACATAAAGTTGTGATATACATTAATTTACCCAAAATATATGTCTATTTTTATATTGATTTAGGATGTGCATATCCTAAACTAATATCTAACATGTAGTCATACATCAATTAGAAACATGCCTAAATCAATATTCATATGCTACTTAAGGAAGTCCATCTCTTAGCATTAAAATACACAATCATATCATAACAAGAACAAATACCAATGATAAACATGGAAGATAACATAATAATGATTAATAAATACACATATATATCCAAACTTTGATAAAAATATATACATCTAACATCGTACTAGTACAGAAAGAAAAAAACATCAAACATCAAAAAGAATATTGAGTCTATATACAAATAGTTATCATGTTGTATACATCTCAAATATCATGTTGTATACATTAAGAGAATACATATATATCTCATAGTACAATGTCAAAATATCAAAGATAAAAGTTAGCTCTAGTCTTGGCCATCCCTAGGGGACTCTGATCAAAAATCTATCTTGTGATGGAAGTTGTTAATGGTAGTGGTTGTGGTGGTGGTGGACACATCACTACCCACTATGGAAATATATGCACAACTAATTTATCTGATCCTATCATATGTCTAGACATGGAATTCCTAATAGACTTTTATGTCCTAGAATATTCTCAAAAGCTAGGTGATTTACCCTTTACTATGATCACATGATCATATAATCTACAATAATAGGAAATCTCATCCTTAGTACATAGGACATCATCCTTCACTTTTAAGGCATAATCCTTGGTCATGATCACATTAAGGAGTTCTCTAGACATGCCCTAATATGATAGCACATGTTGGGCCTCATCCTTCTTGCTATAAAACCTTTATACCTAAAAAATAGTCATCTCGATCTACTTGAGCTCTATCATACTCACCTATGATTTTGGCTAGCTCTACATCTTGATTGGCTAGCTCAGACTATATCCCTATCAACTCAGCCACCTACCCTCTCAATGCATTAATATATGAGACTTGGGCTATGATAAGTCCCTATAATCTCATAATCTTTCCCAAGGTTATGGATAACTACAATTATAACCCAACCACCCCCTATTGTAAGCCTATAATATTTGATACACATGCTGATACCTAACCTTACATCCTATCAATGAGATTCTGATCCTCTATGGACCTTCCTATGTTGGAGGACCCAACCTATCATATACATGCACCTAGATATGTGTTCGAGATCCTAACCTCCCTTGTACCTATGTCTACATTCAATGCTAAACCAAAAGGCCCAACCTATCCTAACTCTATATCATGGCCCATGTCTTTCCCTTCTACCTTAGGCATATATATATTTGATAGTGGTCCCTACCCCCCATCTTTGTCTCCATCCCACCATGATGCATAGGCATCTATCACACCTACATCATCAACTTTGTCTTATAGGCCCATATAATGGTTTGTACTATCATAAAAATATGAATGGCCTAGACTTTGGGTACTAATGGCTACCATTATCTAATATTTCTTGTCACATACTCAAAGTAGTGTGGACACTTCGATATATTCTACTAAAAACCAAACTACCTCTACACTCGATCCAACCTATACCTCTCCATGATGAACTTGTGGTAACTTGTGATATAAAAAGGAGTTAGTTTAATTTTGTTCACATATATATCCTCTCTCAATATAAACTTGATAGTCTTGTATGGGAACCATATAAAGTCACCATCCTCCATCTCATCAATGCCCCTATGATAAAAGTATAGATTCCATCTATGACCCCATAAACTTGGTCCTGTTAGGTACCAACCAAAAGCCACTATATCCTTAGGTCCTTAATGATATCTTGGTCTAACAGTCCACTCTATGGTAATATGCTCTAAAGCCAAGACTTAGAACAAAGTGTTGTGTCTGATATGTGCCCACTTTAATATGCTATCATATGCAATATATGATATAGATAAGCCAATATAATAGGCCCCCATTCAAACCATACACTCAAGCATATCTCGATCCACCCAAATGCGCCCAACCTAAAATAACCATTTGATATTATCATGAAGTAGGATGGTACTAACAAGATCCATTAAAATAACTACTTCCTTAATCACTGCCCCCTATGGTGGTGGTGGTCCTACTCCTAGTTCAACTATAGGTGGCCAATCCAGGTCATGTAGGGAATATATATATATATCAATTGATCCTTCAATAATCTCATCATCTATTATGCCAATAAAAATCTCTAGTAGTACTTTCCTCCCTACTGACAACCTATAGATGCTCTGATCAGAAATAGGAACTTGAATAATCTGGTGAACATCTTCTAATGTCATTATCATCTCTTTGGTCGATAAGTGAAAGTTTAATCTATCCTAGTGCTAACACTCTACTACCACCAACAAATAGGCTCATCCACTCAAATCATTGGTAGGTTGGCTACATGATAAAGATATATTACTTTAATATCCTAATAATATCATTAGTTAGGACCCCAAGTTGGTGCAACACTCATGATTACCACTCATGTGTTGTAATGATCCCTACTTACTCTTACAAAAGAATGAAACTAATCAGAACAAAATTAATCATCTATTTATTTTCTCCTAATTAATCCTATGTACCAATTTTCTTGTAATTATAGACTTAGAATTTTATTCTTCTATCCCATCCTTTCTTTCTTCTACACTAGTTGACCTTGATGACAACTTCACTAGTTTCTTAGTGAACTCATTATTTTATAGGGCATTTTCACCATTTTATTAGCATTCTGGCTATTTTAGATCACTGATATGTGACATTACTATTTTATAGGTCATTCCCACTATTTGGTAGGATTAACTTGCTATTTAAAACTATTTATCCATTTTTTTTACTTATGCCCAATTTGGCATTTTTTTTGTTGTTTAACCAACAACCTCACCAAATATTGGTGATTTGCATCCAAATGGTGGTGGTGAACCCATCACTACCCACTATGGAATTGGATGCATAAATAATTTATCTAAACCTATCATATGTCTAGACATGGAATTCCTAATGGACCTCTACATCCTTCAATATTCTCAAAAGCTAGATGATTGACCCTTTACTATGATTGTAGGCTCACATAATCGATGTTAATAAGAAATCTCATCCTTAGCACATAGGATATCATCCTTCACATGTAAGACATCATCCTTGGTCATGATAACATTGAACAATTCTCTAGACATTCCCTGATATGATAGCCCCTATTAGGCCTCATCCAACTTGCTATAAAATCTCTATACCTGATCAATAGACCTACCTCGATCTACTTGAGCTCTAGCTAGCTCTACATATAAAGTGGCTAGTTGGGCTAATACCCCTATTGACTGATCCACCCACCGTCTCAATGCATGAATATATGAGACATGGGATATGATAAATCCTTACAATCTTGTAGTCTTTTCAAAGGTTATGGTTAACTGTACCTATAACCTAGCCACCTCCTATTATCAACCTGTAATCTTTGATACACATGTCCATACCTAACCTTGTAGCCTATCAATGAGATTCTAATTCTACATGGACCTCCTAGTGTTAGAAGAACCAACATCCCCTATATTTGTACCTACAAATGTGTTGTATCCTCCCATGGACCTGTGTCTACATCTATCACTAAACCAAAGGGCCCAACCTTTCCTAACTCTATATCATGGCCCATGTCTCCCCCTATTGCCTTGGCCATATCTATATTTGATATTGATCCATATACCCCATATCTATCTTTATTCCACCATATTCCATTGGCATCTTTCACATCTACATCATCAACTTTTCCTTTATAGGTCCATACTATGGGTTGTACCATCAGAATAATTTTAATGTCTTACACTCTGGGTACTAATGGCTACCAATCTCTAATATTTCATGTCACATACTTAAATTATTGTGGACCCTCTGATATAGCCTACTTAAAATTAAATTGCCTCTAGACTCGATCTAGCTTGTACCTCTCCATGATGAACTTGTGGCAACCTGTGGTATAATGAGTTAGACTACTAGTCACATTTATATCCTCTCTCAATGTGGACTTAATAGACCTGTATAGGATCCATGTAAAGTCACCATCCTCCATCTCATCAATGGCCCTTTAGTATAGATTCCATCTATGACCCCATAAACCTAGGCCTATTAGGTACTAACCAAAAACCATTGTATTCTTAGGTCCCCAGTGATATCCTGATCTAAATGTTTACTTTATGTAAATATGCTCAAAATCCCAAACTTGGAGAAAAGTGTTGTGTCTAATAATGTGCCCTCTTCAATATGCTATCATATGTAAGTCATGATATAGATAGTCTAATATAATAGAACCCCATGCAATCCATATAATTAATTCAAGTATATCTCAAACCACCCTAATGAGCTAAATCTAAAAGAACCATTTGATCTTATCAGGAAGTAGGATGGTACTAACAAGATCCATCAGAACCGCTACCTCTTTGGGAACTATCCCCTATGGTGTTGGTGGTGATACTCTTGGGTCAACTATAGGTGGCCAAGCTAGGTACTCTAGGGAATCTATATATTGATTGACCCCTCTATAATCTCAACATCTATGATGGAAATCAAAATCTCTAGTACTTCTTGCCTCCCTACTAACAACCAATAGATTATTTGACCATAAATAAGAACTCATAAAAATGGTGAACATTTTCCAACGTCACTATCACCTATTTGGTCGATAAGTTAAAGGTCAATGTCTCCTAGTTCCAGAATTGTACTACCACCAACAGATAGACTCATCCAATCTAATCATGGGTTGGTGGGATAAGTGATAAAGATATATTACTTCTAACATCTCAATAATATCATCAGTAGGACCCCAGGTTAGTGAAACACTTATGATCACCATTCCCATGTCATAATGACCCCTAATCACTCTTAAAAAAGAATGAAACTTATCAGAACCAAGATAATCATCTATTTATTTTCCTCTAATTAATCTTATGTACCAATTTTCTTCTAATTCTAGACTTCAAATTTTATTCTTCTATCTCATGCTTTCTTTCTTCTAAGCCATTTGACCCTTATAGTGAATTCACTAGTTTCTCAGTGAACCCATTGTTTCATAGGGTGTTTCCTCCATTTTATTGACATTACTACTATTTTATTACACTAATATGTGACATTACTATTTTACAAGTCATTCCCACTATTTGGCAAGATGAACTTATTATTTAGAACTATTTTTCCATTTTTGTGATTTATGCCTAATTTGACATTTTTGTTGTTTAACCAACAACCTTACCATATTTTGGTGATTTCCATCCAAATGGGTGATTTCATGAATTTATGGATGAATTCACTGATTTAGTGAACCCCACCCTTATTGGTGAAATCATTATTTTCAAAACCAACTTTGTGTATTCCACAATAGCTTTACCATTATTGGGTGTGATTTCAACATTTTTTTTAATTTCAAAGAAGGGTAGGTCACATTTTTTTGGCTTTTAACCTAGTAATAAATGCACTCAAATTGAAAATTAAATACAAAAAATGGTACCTACCAATAATCCATTCCCTGGTGGTCACTAGTACTCTTGAAACCACTCTCCAAGGTGTTGGTGGTATGGGATATTAGCCATTCTTCTCATCTCTCTCACACATATAGGTCAGAGCTCAAGTTTCTAATTATGGAGGGTGAAAATAATTGATTTTCACCCCCAAGGGAGAATTTATAGTAAAATTTTTGAATTTTACTTGGACCTATTATTAACCCCACTTCTTCAATTTATAGTAAAATTTTTGAATTTCACATGGACCTATTATTACCCCCATTTCTTCACAAGAGGCTGATTTTATCCTCATTTGTCCATTTTTCTATCTATTTTCTTTTGATTGCTACATTTTTTGACCTCTTTTGATGAATTACATGTTACTTTCTTTTGGTTGAGGGCCAACATGTCAAAATTAAATTTTTATATCCTCCCATTAAATGGGATTCATGGGCCACTCCAATGATATCTGGGGCATTTTTATGGCCCCATTTTTCTGCAACCCATGGAGAATTTAATGGAAAGCAAGAACAAATTTATTTATTTTAATATGATCACTCTAAGTGACCTTTTTAGTTTTTAAAAAGTTATTTCTTCAACCAAATGTCTTGCCATGCCTTCTAAAACATGGGGAAAATGTAGATATCTAATTCTTACCACTATCATGCTAAAATTTTAAGTTTGAATGAAGTCTTAAAATAATGTGAAAATTAGACCAAACTCATCAAAATGCTTTAATGCATTTGCAAACATCATGTGCAAGTTCCAATTTTTGTTCATGTATCCTTTACTAGGGAAATGCATTACATGGAATCACTATCTTATTATAATTAACTTTGTGTCAAATTGTGACTAAGTAAATTGACATTCTAGACCATTCAAACACTTTGATTTATCCACACACATCATGTGCAAGTGCCGATTTTTGTCTATGTATCCCTAATTTTGGAAATGCATTACATGGAATCATTATCTCTGTCCAATTCATTTCCAACCAAAATACGACAAAAAAATTTGATATTTTCAACCATTATAATTAAAAAAGCAACCAATTTCCAAAGAATTGAAAAAAGACTACATAAAATCATTAAGCAAAGCATAACAAATTAAGATATTAAAAGAAAAATTCATGGAAAATTAATGAATATATAATATTGGAAATTCATAATTCAAAATATTAGGTCCATGACATCACCCATGACATCATCAAAAGGGTGTCATACACCAGGCATTAATGGAGATGAATATCATAATTAAGGCTGGCCATGCTTATTAATTCTCCCTTCTCCCAAAATCATTAATTATTTGCTTCAAAATTGTATTCATTTTGGACCACACATATTGATCTTGAGATGCATGGTCCATATATTTTCAAGAGGTATATAAATACCTAGGCCATGACCATAACCATTAAGTGTTTTTTGGTGTAACAAATTATGCAAAAATATCTATAGAAAACTTCAAAACCTTCTTTCACTTCTACCTAGTCAAGATGCAAAGCCAATTAGTGCAAGAAGATACGTTCGATCCATTCACCCTCCCATATTGATAAATACTTAGATCACCAAATCCAAGAATAAACATGATTAATGGACTAATCTTGGAGGAGAGTCACTTAAGGAAGGTATTGATTGTGTTTTTCTTGTCTATTTTCTTGAGCCCATTGATACATGCCCCTTGAGGGAGTAGACCTAATACATTAGTTCTTTATGTTTGTCATTATTTTATGTACTAATGCATGAAATAACTTGTTTTTTAATCTTATTCTACACATGTTATTCCTTGGAATATCATGCATAATGGTAAATTAGTTTGACATGCATGATAATGTGTCATAATTTTATCAAGTTCTTATTTTTATTTATCACCCAAGATTTCATAATTCCTATTTGGTGTCATATCATCATATATGAAAAAAATTATTATAGTTCATGGTGCTTATGAATTTTATCACTTTATTTGTGTATTCTCCACCTCAATATTCATTATTCCATGATGCTTATCATGGATATGTTGTTAGTTTTCCCAAGATTAGTATATGTAGATTAGGCTAATACATGTTAGTTACACTCAATGTGAAGAAAATGGTAGGCAATATAATTCAATGTAACATGTCCATTAATTCACCCTAACATTTTTTAAAATAAAACCTTGTACCCCTTAATTAGGTTTCAAACTACATCAAACCATCATCTAGATGGGAGTGAGATACATTACCCATATGCTCATGCATCTCAAAAATGGTGATTAACATGTCTTGAAAGATTTTTTTCATGAACACTGTAGATGAATTTTGTGCACAATTTATCATGATTATATTCATTATGTAATATCTAAATCTAGATATCAACCAAAATATTGATCCCTATAATAAAATATATGTTTAACAAATTCATGTAGATGTAATCATTTCAATCATGGTTCTATCTAATCACATCTTTAATCAATAAAAAATGTTGGAAATTTGATCCAAAAAACAAAATATTTGGTTGAAATATAATTTAAAAAATAGGAACAACACAATAACAATAATGCTATCTCTGAGAAGAGATATTTTATTCATCAAATTTGTAGACCCAAATATATACCTATCTCTGAGAAGAGATGTCTGATTTCCATTTCAATTACATATTAATTTATACATGTTTTTAAGGTAGGAGGAGGATGTGTAATGTCACCAATATCAAGGGAGAATAAGTGGTTTGAATTTCATGATTTACAACACTACAGAATTTGAGGAATTACTATTTTTAAAAACTTACTATTTTTAGACTGCACTACTAAAATTGGAATTTGAGGCACTTAAATTTATTTTTCAAGGTTCAAAACAAACTAACTGGATATTGATTCCATCTCATGATTTTCACCTCATTCTAATATTTCCAATGGTTCAAACGGGGAGTTGAATGGAGCTTTGGTGCAAAAGTTATGGCTCCCAGAAGTTCTACCACCAATTGGGGTAGAATTATCATCTGAATTATCTCCTAAAATATTGCTCAGCTCATTCCTCCCTCATTGATAATAAATGGTCTCCATTGCATCAATATTTTTCATCAAGTGTGGTACTTTTGTTTTGCTTTGATTCCTGATGCATACTTGGAATGGACTATGCTTTGTGGAGCTATGTAGGGCCCGATTGTTCACCATTTATGTCTGACCATTAATCTATGAATGGAAGGCCATAAACTTATTTAGCTTGTTATCCATTGGATTTTATTATTATGTTATTTATGTAGTTAGGTCTACAACATCATCCCTTCTGGATTCATGTGGCTTGACCACCATGAGAACAAATTTATTGGCACTAATCAGGGAGATAGATGTTGGGAGAATAAACCGGAAGCACACAATTTGATTACCAAACCAAGCAACTTAATATGCGGAAATTAACTAGATTCACCAAGTAACTAGAATTCAGAATAACACATGATATGAGAGACAATACACAACTTGTATTAACACTTTATACAGAAAAGAATACAATAAAGAAGATGCCACTTCTTCTCCACCACCTTACAGAGGTTTCCCACACCTCAAGTGAACAGTAATTCTCCTCCCCAAAGCTCTCCCTCTCACAGGTCCCAACACCCAACTCAAATACAGAGTTGGTGTTCACCTCCCGTGCTCCACGCACACCACAAGTGCTCCACGCACTCCACAAGCACTCCACGTGCTCCAAAAGTACTCAAGGTACTTCAAGTAGATCTCCCATGAATCTGCAACAACCTGCAATTCAACAGACCATACTTATGGAAGGAACTCCCTTGCCTTCCTCTTGCTCTATCCGAGTACACACCTGTACTCCAAGTAGATCCTGCCTGATACTGCTCCCTGTTGTGTTGCTGTCTATATGACCTTGCACACATGCAAATCAAACAACGGTTCTGCTCACCTGTGAACCTCGACCTTGCACACACATACACCTGCAGATCAACGATCTTACTTACCATGTAGATCTCCTATATAGGCCATGCAACTGTGACCAAGATCCTACACTCTTGAAGAACCCAGCTGGCTCTCCAATCCAGCACCAACACACCTGGTACTGAGGCACTAGGAGGAACGCACCATTGCTCTACCTCACACACAAAAGGAGCTTATAATTATGCTCTCTTACTCCCTAGCACACTTTTCCAATACAACCATGAGTCTATTATATAGATCTCATCCAAACAATGATTAGACATCTAATTACAATAATTAGATCCGCAGCTATGAGTCTAAAATTAGCACTCATCATGCAAACACTTGGTTCGTCAACCCACTGCCCGTAATTAACTCGCAGTCAAACCACACAGGCGACCGACGTCGGTCCCTGTCTGCCTGGGGGTCGCCGACGCCGGCCGATCTCTGACCGACGTCGGTTGCCTTCCTGCCTTATCCTATCGACGTCGGTTGGCCAGACCAATGCCAAACACTTCTGACACTTTGGCAACTCATTCTGCAACCTCCTCCATGTCTGCATCAGTGAAGCTTTTAGCTCCACAATCCTAACAATCTCCCACTTGGAGATAAATAGCTGCACTGTACCTGTACCTATACTCTATCTAATCTATTTCCTGGTTTGTATCCCTCTTCAAGCTCCCACCTGAAGATAACCCACCACACATCCCGTGGTGTACCACCTGTCATCCGAGTACCCTGCCACATTCGAACCTACAACACCTGTAGTGAAGTCCTGACCCTGCATAGCAACACCTGCTGCCGGTCCCTCTCAGAATACCTGAGAACCCACTTCCCCGAATTGGCTCCTAACTCTCTGACAGCTCCCACTGCATGGGAATACTCAGGTCTATACCAGACCTCATGTGATTTCGGACACTGTACCTATCCAGCCCTTAGTGTGCTCCGACTCTACATCCTGAACCTTGCCAACACCTGATTCACATCAGCTCCCACTCGAGACAAAATCAACCTGTGATCTCCATGTCTCCCATGTCAAATAATTCCGCTGCTCCAAACTCCTCATGACATGCCACTGAACTAATCTTACCCTTAGCTCAGCAAAACCCTGTATGTACAAACCTGCTAGCTAGCAAATATACCATCCACATACAGCAACAGAATGATGTTGCAATCACCATCCCCCTGGTAAGGCAAACCACAGTAGTTATCTGACACTGACTGAAGCCATGCTCTGTCCTCCACCTATCAAAACCTGTACCACTGTCCTGTAGCTCCACAAGACCATATAACTTGGTCTTCCGTCTCACGTATCCGTTCTCTCTATTCTTCTACTAAGGTATCCATTCGTCTCTATGCTTTCATACCTGCTGGCATCCCTACCAAAACACACTTGTTTGGTTCTCCTCCAAGGAATCACATCCTCATCCATGCCAAGCTCACACCTGTTTCCTGGATCCTTCCTGCTCTACAATCAGCAACATGTATAAAGAAGAGGAACAACGAATTTAAGGGCCTACTTACGCCTTCAGTCCTCCGTATGGGTGTTTGAGACTCCTTGACAACATGCTGTCCACCCAAAATTCGTTACAGTGACCGACCTCGGTCACTCCACAGTCTGCATCCGACCGACGTCGGTTCCATGCGTCTGTACCTGACTACCAACCTGCTAGCGCTGGTGTCCCTGCTGCCGACGTCGGTCCTCTAACTGACATCGGTCTTACATACTGCCGATGTCGGTCTCCTGATCGACGTCGGTCTTACCCTGCTTGACATCGCCGGCTTCGGTCTGCACATGACCGACATCGGCGCCTGTCTGTTCGACGCCGGTTCCTCCTGACCGACATCGGTACCTGTGTTTGACTGTGAGTGATGACTTTTTACCCGCGAGCTTCTTTGAATCAAAACCCATGTCCAAATTGCCCTGCTCAGAAGTATCCAGCCACATCCACTGGGTTCTGTCCGCCATCTCCTCCATAAACACCAAGGCTTTCCAGTTCTTAAGCCTGTCAAATATATCTGTCTTCCGCTTAAGAACATGCATCTCCTTCCTGCTCATGTGACCAAGCCTACAAAGCCACGTCTCCGCAACAAAAGAAGAATCAGTAATATAAACAAGTAGATAAAGGATACCTATTTTCTTACCACCAGCTAATTCAAGTGCATCCACTGTGAGAGTTCTTGTGCATCTCTCATCACCCAATATTTCTGAAGAAATTAGCCATATCTCCAAACCTGGGACCTGCATGACCTTCAGCCGCCTGCAATTTCAGCTTCACTTCCCCTTTGCCAATTCTTTGGCAAGGCTCACCAGCTCCTCTACCTGGAACTGCATGGAAAGAGGCAACCGAATCTTTTATCCAAGATTCAACTTTATCCAAGAAACCTGCAAACACATCCTGTGCAACAACACCTGCTACATCTGTATCTTCAGTTTCTTCATGCTGATCTGCTACCAACCAACAATAATCTTTTACCTACTCTTTCTTTCCATAGGACCGTGAGTGACCATCTGTGCTTTTCAACTCCTCCATTCTTAGCTTACTTTGATCTGCTGTTGCTCTACTCCCACTTGATCAGAAACCCCTGAGAGTGCCCTGTAACCAAACACAAAACCTGCTTCCTCCAACCTTAGCTCTGATACCACTTGTTGGGAGAATAAACCGGAAGCACACAATTTGATTACCAAACCAAGCAACTTAATATGCGGAAATTAACCAGATTCACCAAGTAACTAGAATTCAGAATAACACATGATATGAGAGACAATACACAACTTGTATTAACACTTTATACAGAAAAGAATACAATAAAGAAGATGCCACTTCTTCTCCACCACCTTATAGAGGTTTCCCACACCTCAAGTGAACAGTAATTCTCCTCCCCAAAGCTCTCCCTCTCACAGGTCCCAACACCCAACTCAAATACAGAGTTGGTGTTCACCTCCCGTGCTCCACGCACACCACAAGTGCTCCACACACTCCACAAGCACTCCACGTGCTCCACAAGTACTCAAGGTACTTCAAGTAGATCTCCCATGAATTTGCAACAACCTGCAATTCAACAGACCATACTTATGGAAGGAACTCCCTTGCCTTCCTCTTGCTCTATCCGAGTACACACCTGTACTCCAAGTAGATCCTGCCTGATACTGCTCCCTGTTGTGTTGCTGTCTATATGACCTTGCACACCTGCAAATCAAACAACGGTTCTGCTCACCTGTGAACCTCGACCTTGCACACACATACACCTGCAGATCAACGATCTTACTTACCATGTAGATCTCCTATATAGGCCATGTAACTGTGACCAAGATCCTACACTCTTGAAGAACCCAGCTGGCTCTCCAATCCAGCACCAACACACCTGGTACTGAGGCACTAGGAGGAACGCACCATTGCTCTACCTCACACACAGAAGGAGCTTATAATTATGCTCTCTTACTCCCTAGCACACTTTTCCAATACAACCATGAGTCTATTATATAGATCTCATCTAAACAATGATTAGACATCTAATTACAATAATTAGATCCGCAGCTATGAGTCTAAAATTAGCACTCATCATGCAAACACTTGGTTCGTCAACCCACTGCCCGTAATTAACTCGCAGTCGAACCACACAGGCGACCGACGTCGGTCCTTGTCTGCTTGGGGGTCGCCGACGCCGGCCGATCTCTGACCGACGTCGGTTGCCTTCCTGCCTTATCCTGCCGACGTCGGTTGGCCAGACCAACGCCAAACACTTCTGACACTTCGGCAACTCATTCTGCAACCTCCTCCATGTCTGCATCAGTGAATCTTTTAGCTCCACAATCCTAACAATAGATGTATAAGATGGTACTTCTAGTACCTTGTAGCACTGTGTTCCAAGATTGAGAGTGATCCTTTGAGTTCTTGATTCATAATACCATGTCGATCACACATGAATGACTAATCAAAGAGTATATCAAAAAAATCTATATTGACCACATCACATAAGACCTCATCTTATAAAGGTTTTATTGCATATGAGAGAAGACATTGGTGGGTGACACAGGGGTTTATCCCTGGACTCAACCATCCAATATTGTAAGAATTTGGGTGAGGCTTCATAGACAAATTTAGACTTTTCACAATATTAACAGAGATTAAATTCTTTTGACTCCCACTATCAAGAAAGAAATGTAGAGGCTTACCTTTCACCCATAGCATAGAATGAAACAAACTTTCCTTGTCATCTGGCCTCTCTTTGCAGGTCTATGATGAAAAAAGATGGAATTTGGCTCAACATATACAATCTCTTCTTCATCCTCTTCAACTGTAATTTGTGTATGAGGTAGAGCAGTAGATGTTGAGGATTGTGACTCAAAAAGTAGGGACTTGATGGCTTGATGTTCTTCTTTAGAGTGAGTTATAGATTTGTGATAATCACACCACTTCTCAGTCTTTCCTTCCTTTTAATTCCAATTTTGGCTTCATGTTTGACCTTATTTATCACTTTTCCAGTTTGAAGACTGACTCTTCATATTCAATCTTCCATTCTTTTGTTAAATCTTCACTATGAACTTGTACGAATCACCAAGGGTTTCCAAATTAAAGAGTTCCATTTTTCCCTATATGTACCATTGTAATCCACCATGATATTTGATAAACTTATGTTTCTCACTTTCTTGGATGCCAAATCTCGCAGATAAAGAATGAAAAATGTCAATGTAATCTTGAACAGACTATTCCTTACCTTGTTGAAGTTGTTTTCACCCTATATACAGATCATCATATGCTCTAATGGGGTAATATTCTTCTTTTATAGATTCTATAAAATCATCCCAGGTAGGTTCTACCTCAAGGCCAATACCATATGTACTAAATCTCTTTTTGTACACTTTCCAACAATTTTTGATAGGCAATAATGCTTTCAAAAGAGCAAAAGTGATCTTCTCTTTATCGATGAATTTATTTATATAAAAATAAGAAGATAATTGATCTAACCAATTTTCTACTACATCAGCATTGATTTTGCCTTCAAATTTAGGGATATCAAATTCACCTGAACCTTGAAGGGTATTGGGACACTGAAAAGATGTGGGGTTAAAGATGAGGAGCCAAAATTTTCCATCAAAATTTGTTAGAGAATTTAGGAAAATTATTGTAACATATTTTCTTGTTGTTTCTTGAGGGATTCACTCACCATTTAATTGAAAGGAATGGATGTCTCGGTGTTGTTCACCATTTCAAGTTGTTTGGAGTGAATTGGTGGATAGTCTGCTGGATCTATTTTCCACTCAGACTTCCTATAATCTGACCTCATTCTCAGGATCAAACATTCTATAGATAAACCACTCTGATACCACTAATCCAAAACTCAAAATATTTGGTTGAATTATAATTTAAGAAACAAGAAAAACACAATAACAATAATGCTATCTCTGAGAAGAGATGTTTTATTCATCACATTTGTAGACCCAAACATATGCTTATCTCTAAGAAGAGATGTCTGATTTATTTTTTGGGTTACATATTAATTTATACATGTTTTAAAGGTATGAGGAGGATGTGGAAGGTTACCAATCTTGAGAGAGATTAAGTGGTTTGACTTCCACAATTTACAAGAATACAAAATTTGAAGAATTACTATTTTTAGATTTCAATACTAAAATTGAAATTTGGGGCACTTATATTTATTTTTAGGGGTTAAAACCTACCAAGTGGATCTTAGTTCCATCTCACAATTTTCTCCTCATTTTTAGCTTTCCAATGGTTGAAATGGGGAGTCAAATGAAGCTATGGTGCAAAAGTTATGGCTCCCAGAAGTTCTACCATCAATTGGGGTAGAACCATCACCCAAATTGTCACCTGAAATGTTGCTCAGATAATTTATCCCTCTTTGAGAATCAATGGCACTAATTACATCAATATTTTTCATTAAGTATGGTAGCTATGTTTTGATTTGATTCCTGATGCATACTTGGAATGGACTGTGCTTTGTGAAGCTGTGTAGGTCCCAATTTTTCACCATTTCTATTTGACCATTAATTTATAGATGGACGGTCATGAAATTATTTAGCTTTTTATCTATTAGCTTCTATTGTTGTGTTTTTTATGTAGTCACAGATTCAACATCGACCCTTCTGGATTCCTATGGCTTGACCACCACAAGAACAAATTTCTTGACACTAATCAGGGAGATAGATGTAGAAGGTGGTACCCATTATACCCTGTAGCACTATGTTCTAAGAGTGAGAGTGATCATTCAAGTTTTTGATTCATAGATTTCATGTTTATCATACATGAATGGATAACCAAATAGTACATCACAAACATCTAGATTGACCACATCACATAAGACCTCATCTTGGATAGGTTTTATTACATATGAGAGAAGACATTTGTGGGTGACATAGAGGTTTCTCCCTAGACTCAACCATCCAATACTATATGGATTTGGGTGAGGATTCATGGATAAATTTATGCCTTTCACAACATTAGTAGATATTAAACTCTTTTGACTCCCAGTTTCAAGAATGAACTATAGAGGCTTACCTTTCACCCATAACTTAGAATGAAACAACCTTTCCTTGTCATCTGGCTTCTCCTTGTGGGTCTATGATGAAACAATGATGGCATCAAGCTTAGAATCTATAATATTTTCTTCATCCTCTTCAACTATAGGCTGTGTATGAGGTAGAGTAGTATATGTTGAGGATTGTGACTCAAAAAGCAGGGACTTGATGGCTCAACATTCTTCTTTGGAGTGAGTTCTATATTTGTGATAATCACACTTCCTATTCTTTTCTTCCTTTTGCTTCTCATTTTGGGTTCATTTTTGACCTTTATTATTCATTTTTCATTTCAAAGGATGACTCTTCGTATTCATTCTTCCATGCTTCTGCTCAATCTTCATAGTGAACTTGTATGCCTCACTAAGGGTTTCCAAATTGAAGAGTTATATTTCTCCCTATATGTACCATTTTATTCCACCATCATAATTTATAACCTTGTGTTTCTTACTTTCTTGTATGCCCAATCTCATAGATAGAAAATGAAAAATGTTAGTGTAATCTTGAACAGGTTGTTCCTTACCTTGGTGAAGTTGTTGCCACACTATACACAGATCATCATATGCTCTAATGGGTTGGTATTCTTCCTTTACAGCTTCTATGAAATCATCCCTGATAGGTTCTACTTCAAGGCCAATATCATCTTTATTAAATCAATTTTTGTACACTTTCCACCAATTTTTGACAAGCAATGATGCTTTTAAAAGAGCAAAAGTGATCTTCTCTTTATCAGTGAATTTATTTACAAGAAAATAAGAAGAAAATTGATCCAACAAATTTTATACTACATCAACATTTAGTTTGCCTTCAAATGTAGGGATATAAAAATTCACTTGACCCTTGAAGGGTGTTGGGGCACTAAAAAGATGTGGGGTTACAGATGATGAGCTAAAATTTCCTATCAAAATTTATTGGAGAATTTTGGAAAATTGTTGTAGCATATGTGCTTGATGTTACTGGAGGGATTAATTCACCATTTCCTTGAAAGGATTAGATGTCTTGGTGTTTTCTAACATTTGAAGTTATTTGGATTGAATAGGTGGATAGTTTGCTGGTTCTATTTTCTACTGAAGCTTCCTATAATCTGACCTCATTCTTAGGATCATACACTCTAAAGACAAATTGTTCTAATACCATTGATCTAAAACTCAAAATTTTTGGTTGAGATATAATTTAAGAAACAAGAACAACACAATAACAATAATGATATCTTTGAGAAGAGATGTTTTATTCATCAAATTTGTAGACCTAAACATATGACTATCTCTAAAAAGAGATGTGCAATTTCCATTTTGGGTTACATATTTATTTATACATGTTTTGAAGGTAGGAGGGTGTGGAAGGTCACCAATCTCAAGGTATATTAAGTGGTTCGACTTCCACGATTTAAAATAATACATAATTTAAGGAATTACTATTTTTAGATTGCACTATTAAAATTATAATTTAGGGCACTTCCATTTATTTTTTGGGGATTAAAACCCACTAAGCTGATCTTTGTGCCATATCATGATGTTACCCTCATTCTTAGCTTTCTAATGGTTCAAATGGGGAGTCAAATGGAGCTATGATGCAAATGTTATGGATCCCAAAAGTTCTACCACCAATTGGGGTAAAACCATCACTTGAATTGTCACCTAAAATGTTTCTCAGATCATTCCTCCCACCTTGAGAAGCAATGGTCCCCATTGCATCAATATTTGTCATCAAGTGTGGCAGTTGTGTTTTGATTTGATTCCTAATGCATACTTGGAATGGACTGTGCTTTGTGGAGCTATGTATGGCCCGATTGTTCACCATTTTTGTCTGACCATTAATATATGGATGGAAGGCCATGAAATTATTTAGCTTGTTATCTATTGGCTTCTATTGTTATGTTTTTTATGTAGCCAGGGATACAATAATTACCCTTTTGGATTCTTATGGCTTGAACACCACAAGAACAAATTTCTTGGCACTAATCAGGGAGATAGATGTAGAAGGTGGTACCTCTAGTACCCTGTAGCATTGTGTTCCAAGAGTGAGAGTGATCCTTCAAATTCTTGATTCATAGATGTCATGTTCATCATACATGAATGGCTGACCAAAGAGTACATTGTAAACATATATATTGACCACATCATATAAGACCTTATCTTGGAAAGGTTTTATTACATATGAGAGAAGACATTGGTGAGTGACACGTAGATTTTTCCCTAGATTAAATCATCCAATATTGTATGGCTTTGGGTGAGGTTTCATGGATAAATTTAGGTCTTTCAAAACATTAGCAGAGATTAAATTATTTTGACTCCCACTATCAAGAATGAAATGTAGAGGCTTACCTTTCACCCATAACTTAGAATGAAACAACCTTTCCTTGTCATCTCGCCTCTCCTCATGGGTTTGTGATGAAGTAACGATGGTATTAGTCTTAGAATCTACAATCTCTTCTTCATTCTCTTCAACTGTAGGCTATATATGAGGTAAAGAAGTAGATGTTGAGGATTGTGACTCAGAAAGTAGGGACTTGATGGCTCAACATTATTTTTTGGAGTGAGTTCCAGATTTTTGATAATCACACCACTTCCTAGTCTTTCCTTACTTTTTATTCCAATTTTGGTTTTGTGTTTTACCTTATTTGTCACTTTTTAATTTTGAAAGCTGACTCCTCATATTCATTCTTCCATGCTTCTCAATCTTCACTATGAACTTGTATGCCTCACCGAGGGTTTCCAAATTGAATAGTTCCATTTCTCTCTATATGTACCATTGTAGTCCACCATGATATTTTAGAACCTTGTGTTTCTCACTTTCTTGGATGCCCAATATCATAGTAAGAAAATAAAAAATTTCAATGTAATCTTGAACAAACTATTCTTTACATTGGTGAAGTTGTTGCCACTCTATATACAGATCATCATATTCTCCAATTGGGTAGTATTCTTCCTTTATAGCTTCCATGAAGTCATTACAGGTAGGTTCTACCTCAAGGCCAATATCATCCATAATTAATATCTTTTTTTGTACACTTCCCACCAATTTTTGACAGGAATGACGCTTTCAAAAGAGTAAAAGAGATTTTCTCTTTATCGGTAAATTTATTTACAAAAAAATAGGAAGACAATTGAGCCAACCAATTTTCTACTACATTAGCATTGATTTTGACTTCGAATTTAGTGATATCCAAATTCACCTAAACCTTGAAGGGTGTTGGGGCACTAAAAATATGTGGGGTTGCAGATGAGAAGCCATAATTTCCCATCAAAATTTGTTAGAGAATTTGGGAAAATTGTTGTGGCATATGCACTTGCTATTGTTGAAGGGATTCATTCACCATTTCCATGAAAGGATTGGATGTCTCGATGTTATCTACCATTTGAAGTCATTTGGAGTGAATAGGTGGATAGTCTGTTGGTTCTATTTTCCACCCAAGCTTCCTGCAATTTGACCTCATCCTCAGGATCATACACTCTAAAGACAAACTGATCTGATACCACTGATCCAAAACTCAAAAGCTTTAGTTGAAACATAATTTAAGAAACAAGAACAACATAGTAACAATAATGCTATCTCTGAGAAGAGATGTTTTATTCATCAAATTTGCAGACCCAAACATATGCCTATCTCTAAGAAGAGATGTTTGATTTCTATTTTGGGTTACATCTTCATTTATACATGTTTTGAAGGTAGGAGAAAGATGTGTAAGGTCACTAATCTCTAGAGAGATTAATTGGTTTGACTTCCATGATGTACAACAATACATAATTTAAGGAATTACTATTTTTAGAAACTTAATATTTTTAGAATACACTACAAAAATTGAAATTTAGGTCACTTCTATTTATTTTTTGGGGATAAAAACCCACAAAGTGGATCTTGGTGCCATCTCACAATTTTCCCCTCATTCTTATCTTTCTAATGGTTCAAATAGGAAGTCAAACATAGCTATGGTGCAAAAGTTATGGCTCCTGGAAGTTCTGCCAGCAATTGGGGTAGAACCATGGCCTAAATTGTCACCTAAAATGTTGCTCAGATCAAAATTACATATCCTATAGTAATATTTTTACATACTCATTGATAAGATATTATCTAATCCCCAACCAATCATTAGTTTTCTAAGATCAGCATTAGGGTTATTTATACATGCATGGATTAAATCCATATCTCTTGGGGCATTAGGGGGTTCATAAGACATTGATGTTGCGTGATCAATGAAATTTATTGCATCCATATCCATCATTATACCCACACATACAAATTCATTTGCATTATAATCAAATTGCATATGGATAAAGTCCAGTTGGTTTAATATATTTTTATTCAAGTCAGGGGAAAACCAATGAGTGCATTTTCATCAATCTAGACATTTGAATAAAACTTGTCATATTATATTTTATATTTAATTTCCTTAAATATTAACTCTATAATGATAATAAATTTTCAATTTATTTTGTGTTTATCTCTCATTTGAACTATAATTATTAGAAAATATTTTATTTGATGTAGTAAAACCTTAGTGATTTCATTTACTTCTTGTGGAAAAATTATTTTATGTTATTTATATTTATATTATCCTCAATTTTCTTTTGTAATTTGTAATATTGGGTTGATACAGGATATTAGAATTTCCAAACTGTGTTAAGTTTGCAAGTTTTGGTCATTGAGGTCTAGGATCCATATTTTTTGATGCTAAAAATTAATGATAACCTTTCTTTGGTCAACATCTATTGCATACAAGGCCTTCAGGTGTTTGAGAAACATTTATTCCAATATAAATTTATTTAAAAACAAAAAAATACTTGGTGAAGCAACATTTTTTAAACCATGTCAAAAAATTATTTGAAATGAATTCAAATATCTCATAGATATTCCATTGGAATTAGTAAAACCTTAGTGATTTCATTTAATTCTTGTGGAAAACTTATTGTATGCCATTTATATTTATAATATCCTCAATTTTCTTATGTCATTTGTAGGATTGGCTTGATATGGGATATTAAAATTTCTAAACTATGTTAAGTTTGCAATTTTTGGTGGTTGAGGTCAAGGATCTATATAATTTGATGCTAAAATTGATGATGACCTTTCTTTGGTCAACATCTATTGCATACAGGGCCTTCAGGTGTTTGAGAAACATTTATTCCAATATAAATTTATTAAAAAATATAACAATGCTTGGTGAAACAACATTTTTAAAACCATGTCAAAAAAATTATTTAAAATGAATTCAAATCTCTCACACATATTCCATTAGAATTAGTTACATTTTGTACTCTTTCAATATCAAAAACTTGCATTTGTCTTATTATTTAAAGTTGTAATGTTGATTCTTCTTATAAATCATTAATTTGCATTCATCTTCTTATTTTATTTCTTGATCTTTCCTCATCTTGTATATCATTATTTTTCATATTATTTGTAACATTAACATCCATTGTATCTTAAGTTACATTATCTTGTGTTTCAAGGACATGCTATATCCAAATTGAGTTTACTTCTTTAGAATTAATGTCAACAACAATACAAGATTGAATTTGACTGTAGTAGCTCCTCTTCTAATGGTACATAGCCTCATTTTAAATTCATCATGATGTTTTAATGGTTATTCACATTCTGGAAATAACTTTATCAATATTCCCATCTGCTTTACCTTCACATTTTTTCTTCAATCAACTTACTAACTAGTCTATCAATTTATAAATTAACTATATCACCTTTTTTTCTCCTAAACACATTTATCCAAAACAAATATAATAATACTTGCAACATAATTAGCATGATATCCTTTTACTTTACGCTAATGTATAATCTAATACAATTTTTAGTTCATCCTCTCCTATGCCAACATATACAATAAATCAATAGTAGAGTCACTGACTAATGAGTACATGAATTTTATATGCTCTCCTATGCATATTCCCCTTTTTTTTGTAAGATATATTTTCAATAATGATATTTAAGTAGGGTCACCAAGTAATGAGTAGATGAATTTTATATCTTCAGCTAAGCAGATAGATCAAAATCAACTTTTCTATTTAATTCATTGAATCCATTGAGAGAATGTTGGAATAGAGATCCTTTCTTATTAAACATAAATATGTAGAGGATAGGTTTATATAGAGGTTTTGTGCTTATTAGAGGATTTGAATGTAAGAGAATGATACGATTTGACAAATTTTTTTGCCTCTCTTATATTCTAATGATATTCTTCTCATTGATTGTTCTAATGATTGTCTTCTATAATCAAAGAAGAGGAGGATAAAGAATAAAAGTATTGTTCTTCTTATTTAATTAAAGTAGAGGGGGATAAAACAAAATGACTAAAAGATCATCATGAATGAATCAAATTAAAGGTTTACCATGAATGGGTTAACAACCATATTTAATTAAAGAAGGCAAAGAAAAAGAGAATCAAATGCGTAAAATGAATAAATGATCATATTTAAAAGAGTTAAATTGAATGATTAAATAGAAATATTTACTATGAACGAATAAAGACAAAAATATACTATAATAATGGTGGTAAGCTTGGCATTGAAATGTAATGTAAAGTGTTGAAAGCATCAAATACTCCTCATTGAAACATCTGACACATCATTTAAGGCTTTATCCAAGTTATTCCATCTCTCTTCCTCTACCTCATTTTCTCAGTCAAGTAAAATTCCCTTTTATTTACTTTTTCTCATTCTTTCGTGTTTAACTTATTCCTTATGTTCTACTCTGTAAAAGATACAAATGTCTTTGAGTGAAGGTTCAGAGTGATCTCTCCATTGAATGTACTTGTACTAGTCCTGTCATAACAAAATGCGTCATGTTCATAGGTAAATAAAAAATTTAGGAATACCAAAAGCTATTCACAATAATATATGTACCACTTTACCTTTATTAATAGGTTCATTTATTTTTTCCATTACAAAAAAATAAAGGTCCACACTACAAATTTAGTTTGCTAGCAGAGAGGGAGAGATTTTCTTGTGTTTGATTGTTTATAGAGGATATTCCTTAAAAAATTATGATAATTCAAATATTATTCATAGTCTCAGGGAAATAACGAGATGCCTGTAACATAAATATTTAATTTATCCAAATTTTCAATGACTTCATTAGTGAAATGAACCATGAGCGTCTCTCTAAACTGCTGCACACTTTTTTCAATTTGTGGTGAATGGAATTCATGCTGAGTTTGACGTTCATCTCTAATGTTTCCAACAAGATACAAAAAATATATGGGTAGAATGTAAATATTTTTAAATATATAAAAAAACACTATCCAAAAAGAAACCAAAAACTCGCAGCCAAATATATGCAATATTTATAACTAGAATAAATATAGAATAACCAAAATAAAAATACTACTTCAAATCATTCGATTTATTCTCCCTTGAAATAAAAAATAAATTAAAATGTATTAATAGAATTGCATGTGAACATGTTTTTCTAATTAATAAATAAAACATTCTAAATTTATCAAAATAAAAACTTGCATGAAATATCAACTAAAGTTATCTCCCTTTCAAAGGATTTATTTTTTATAAAAAATATATACAATAAAAAATAACTAATTATTAAATAAATTTCATGATTATTTTTCATAATTAAAGATACTATAGAACTGAAGTCAACAACAATTAACCAATATTCTCCACCTTCATGTTGAGTAAATTATCAGTTTGATCTTGGAGTTTTAAAAAATTAAACTTTTAAAATAGCTTTAGTGAAGATATCTGCAACCTATTCTTGTGTTTTTATATACTTCAATTATACGTCTTTCTTATAAACCAAATCTCAAAAAAAATGATAATTCAAATCAAAATTCTTTGACTTGTTGTGATGCACTAGGTTCTTGGCTAATTTGATAACACTAATATTATCACAAAAAAACTACTGTAGCTTGAATTTATCTCTCCCCAATATCTTCTAGAACCTTTTAGAGCCATAATGAATGTGTTTCTGCTCAAGTGACTACTATATATTATACTTTTGTAGATGAAAGAGCAACTAAACTTTGATTTTTTGAATTTTATGTAACCAAACCAAAACTAAGTGAAAAATAATTCCCAGATGTTAGCTTTCAATAATCCAAACTACATCCCCAATCAAAATCACTAAAACCAAAAAGTTTAAAATTTTTAGTAGCATTTTAATAAATATGAAATCCAATAGAACCTTTCACATACCTCAAAATTCTATTGGATATCTTCATATGAATTTTAGATGGCTCAAACATATATCTTGATATAAGAGAAACTAAATAAAGAATATTTGGTCTTGTGTGAGTTAGAAACATTAAGCTTCTGACAATACTTATGTAAGTTGTCTCATAAAATCTTTTAGCACCATATTCTCTACATAGCATAACTCCATGAGTAACTGGAGTAGTGACTCGTTTACATTCAACCATATTCAACATATCATTTTCATAATTTATTTGATAAATGAAGATATCACCTTTAAATAGGTTAACTGTTGTCCCTAAAAAGTATCTCATGAGACCTAAATCTTTCATCTCAAATTCATTCATCATTATAATTTTGAATTCATCCTTCATCTTAGAATTTTTGCCCATATACAACAAATCATCAACATACAGACTAAGGATATCATTATCTTCTTGTTTGTAGTAAAGAGTAGGCTTACTTTTGCTTCTTTTGAATCTATTCTATTGAAAATATCTAGAAATCCATGCATACCATGTGCTAGGCTTTTGTTTGAAGCCATACAAAGCTTTCTTCAATTTGTATACATGACATTCCTTACCTTGCACTTCAAAACCTTATGACTATTCTACATAGACTTCTTCTTTTAAGTATCCATTCAAAAAGGCACTTTTCACATAAATATGATGTATGCTTAATGTCTTTTGATATGCTAGTGAAATCATCATTCTAATAGTCTCTTGTCTTGCTAATAGTGAAAATGTCTCTTTATAAATTATCCCATATCTCTGTGTGAAGCCCTTAACAACTAACCTTGTGTTGTGTCTATCAACACTTCCATCACTGTTGTACTTAGTCTTATAGACTTATTTAGTACCAATATTTTTGTTATTATATGGAAGACATGTAAGCTCCCAAGTATAATTTCTATGAATATAATCTATCTCTTCTTGCATTGCTTGCATCCAAACATCATTATTATATGCATCTTCAAAATATGATTGTTCAAAATCAGTTTGTGCAATTAAAACATAATTTACTATCTCACCTCTTGGACATTCTTCATGTGTTTGGATTCTTATACACTGATAAATTTCATTAAATTTTTTTACCTTCATTGAATAAGTAGGACTTGAAGTTGGAGTTATTATTGGAATACATGCACTAATGAGGGGCTATTTGATGGACTTGTACTTGAAGCTTGAACTGTGATTGTAATATATAGACTAGATGATGGATTACTTAATGGACATGTAGCTCTTGGCATTAAAGTACTTCTATGCTACTCACTAGTAATATCATCATAGTTACCATCAATAAAAATAAATTTAAACTTCTCAATATTGCCTTTATCTTTATCATGACCATACACTCCCCTTCATAAAAATTAACATCTCTTGACAGAAGTATACTATTATTGATAGGATTATAAAGTCTATAGGATTTACTTTATACATTGTACCCAAAAAAAATACAAGACTCACTCTTTATATCTAATTTATTCCTTTTTAAATCAGCTACATGAACATTAACTAAACAACCAAAAACATTGAAATATTTGACATTAGGATTATTTTCATACCATGGTTCATATGGAGTCATCTTTTCAAGTGCACTAGTGGGAATTTTATTGAGAATATATACTATCATAGAAACTACATCATCTGAAAAAGAGTTGTTCAATCCCTTTGTTTGTAACATGCTCCTTCCCATTTCAACCACTATATAGTTCTTCTTTTTAGCCACACCATTTTGTTGAGGAGTGTAAGAAATTGTGAGTTGCCTTTTAACGCCATTCAAATCAAAATAATTAAAAAAATAATTTGAACAATATTCACCTCCATGGTCAGTCCTTAAGCACTTTATTTTTTAACCACTTTCATTCTCTAGAATGTATTTGAATCTCTTAAATGTATCAAATGCTTCACTTTTTGTTTCAAAAAATAAATCCAATGCTTTCTTTAATAATAATCAATAAATATAATGAAATATGATGACTTACACAGACTTTTTGTTTGCATAAGACCATAAATATTTGAGTGAACTAATTGAAGTGGATGATAATCCCTCCATGCACTTCCTTTTGGAAAATTTTCTCTTGCATGTTTACCTTTAACATAAACTTCAAAAAAATTCTATAGTCATATAAAATACAAAATTTGGTAACTTGAGTGTGGTTAATGATAGCCAACCCTTAGGTCCCTCTTGCTTACTCTCATAACCCTCATAAACATCTTTTCATTGATTTCCAATCACCCATAGCCTTCTAGAATTGATCCTAGCTAATCTAAACTCTTCTTTCCATGATAGATCAATCCCCTCAAGTCCCGTTTACTCAGGACAATATCACCAAACTAAGACTATAACACTAGTGCCACTACTATCTACTTTTAACACTCCTATCCAAGTACAATTTTGGCCCTAACAATCAATTCCTTCTAGTTCCCCATCCTTATCCTTATCGACCTAATGTGAGTACATTCAACCTATGACCAATAGATCTCTATAAAATCCCATTCAAAGATAATTTGGAAAGGGTTGAAAATTATCACTAAGTAAGCAAGAATACAAACAAAACTACTCAAACAATTTTCACTATTCTCTGCATATAACCAACGAATATACTTACAAGCTTATTCAAATACTTACACTAATCCCTAGCCACCTTAAACACATCTAGTTTAGCATTTTTCGTATTCATACACTCAATTACATAAATCACATCAAGTGGGAGAACTACATATGGCTTGATCCCTCTTTGGAGTATTGGTATGTATGTAACATGCCACACAAGGGGTGTGGATACACGTTTAGTGAATCTTACACACACTAACCCTCCCTCTTTATGGAAATCGGTAAAAATATTATGGAATATAGGGTTTAAAGAGAAAATTTTCTCTATAGGGAGCTCTATAGACTTAAAACTATTGAAACTTCATAGATAGGGTCACACAAACCTAGTGAATAAAATACAAAAAGCTAAGATCCTAAGGACAATAGATATAGAGGTGGATTATAGCATCGGTACCACTCCTATCCAATTTTATCCATCCTATCCAATCATAAAATGAAGGTCAAATTTTAATTTGTGATAGTGTCCCAGTCCTGCATAGTGAATATCAGACCCTATCTCAGTCATATCAACTAGTTTCCAGCTAAGCCTTCTTTTCCATCTCTTATTACTATTTTTAAAAAGATGAAAATTACAAGTTAATTTACACAAATCAATATTTTAATTATTGCATATTTATTTAATAATTTTACTACTTAGACCCTTTAATTAAATTAGGAATAATACACCAATATTCCCAAATAGGTTAAATCATTTGGTGAACCTAACGTACTTCATTTAAGCATAAAAACCTTAAAAACCCTATGGTAAATTTCTTACTATTTTTCCTATATTTTTTAAATTTTTTACCTACATAATAATCTTAGAAATTAGCATTAAATTTTAAAATTTCATAGTAATTTTAAAATGATTTTCTTTCAAACCCTAGTTGCCCATACTAGGTCTCAGTATTTTCCCTGTAATTTTCCAATAATTGTCTAAATTTTTACTAGCATATTAAAATAAAAAAATACATTCAAATTTCAAAATTCAATAGTAATTTTCAAAAAAGAATTATTTTTCAAAACCCTAGTTGCATCTACTAGGTCCTGTTAAATCACAATTTTTTTAATAAATTTTTAATTTTCACTTGCATATCTAGCTAAACAATTCACTTCAAATTTCAATTTTTAATAGTAAATTTTCAAAATTATTTGTCAAACCCTAGTTGAATATACTAGGTTCCATTATTTTTGGAGATATCACCTTACATGTTTGTGAGATTCATATCCTTTTTATGCATATTTCAATTCCTTGTTTAGATTATATTTGTTTAATATTTTCTATTATTATCCAAGTAGTTTTCCTTATGCCATCTAAGTTATTTGCATATCTTCCTTGGAGATGAAGTGTAAGACTTAGTCAAATCCTCTTGAATTCACCTAGATTCTTGCAAGTCGACCATATACCATGGATAAACCAACTCAGGTTCTTGTTATAGATTCTACATATCCAGATTACACCAATTTTAATGAATATAATTTCAACAAAGAACAATATGAGAATAACAATGATGATACAAACACTGATGTTCATGATCCACCACATTAGACTACTGATCCACTTCCACCTATTATTGATAATGAAGTTGTCCTCAACAAATATTTGATTCTATAAAGTTTTAGACAAAGACTCAGGGAACAACACCAAGATCATACTCTTATATTGCAATCCATCATATAAATTAAAAAGGCTAAACAAGTTGAGTCTTCCATTCCCATAGAGTAACTAGTTGTAAATGACACTATGGGAGCAACTATGTCTCAACAACCTCCTATAGCAGCCTAACCTACCTCTATGCCACTAGCTACAACTAGTACATCTTTATCTCCTGATGTGGCAGCCCTTGTTTAAGAGATAATATCTTTTCAATCTAAGGTGCTACATCTTGAGCAAGGTGCCTCTAGACCTACACAGGTTTTGGATTCTTTTGCTCTAATTTATACACCATTGACATGCCACATTACTTCTATACCCTTGAAATAAGGTTTTATTAAAACCAATATTAATATATATGATGGCAAGGGTTATTTAGAGACACATTTGAGATATTTTCATTTAGCATGATTGGACTATGTACCAAATGACTAGTTACTTACCAAGCTATTTCCACAAAGCCTAAATGATTATAATTTATAATGCTTCTACAGTCTACTAAATCATTCGGTCAATGTATTCAATCCTTTAGACAACATGTTATTAACTCATTTCAACATTACCATTGGTGATAAATTTTCATATGCCCAAGTTGCACAATAGAAACAAAGATCAAATGAGCATCTCATAGATTATGTGCTTTGATATAAAACTTTTTTGGCTAAGATGACTAGCCCCATAGCTGATCAAGAGTTACAAGATCTCATTAAAAATAGTCTCCTACTAACTTTACATCAATCAATTATGTTTAAAATATAATCTTCCTTCACTAAATTATGTCACACACTAAAGCAAAGATAAGTCAAACTAATTTTAATGGGAAAAATCAAGGAAACAAGTATCTCATAAATAAAAAAGTCCCATACAAAGTCAAGGTCAATGACAACAAGACCTACAATCAACCTACAGTCAATGTAGTTTTTGAGCCCCCTTAGTGAGTGGTTCTATTAGCACCTCCTCAACAAAATTTGTATTCATCTATCATTTTATCTAGCTAGGGTTTTATAGTAGCTATTGGAATGTAACATCATAACTCTCCCTCCTATTTGGGAAGATGACCCAACAAATCCTCTTCCATGGGGATATGATCATCATGCATTTTGCAAGTTTCATAGGGCATTAGGCCATACAACAAATAGATGGATCAGTTTGAGACACAAGATATAGGATTTGATAGATGACAATCATATTGATATTAACACTTCAGTTGAGCCTCCTCAAACAAAGCAAACATTGGATAAAGCTTTGAAAAGTTTCTCAGATCCCTTTCCACATCACTCTAAACAAGAGACATGGGACATATCAAGGGTTCACCATGCATATCATGCACATCCTCCACAAGATACATACATGGCACCTTCAATTGAGACATATCCATTAATTAACATGATTGGTGTATATAATTCTAGAGTTTCAATTGACCTCCCTTCTCCTTATCAAAGTAGGAGATAGTCAAGAATGATTTAGATTATCATACACTCTTTATCAGAACTTACATTCATAATCATCTTATTCATAGTGTTCTCATAGATAATGAATCTAGTGTGAACATGTGAACTATGACATTATTATAGTATTTGGGATATTCAGAGCATGATATTACCCTAAAAGATAGTTATTATTAAATTTAGTAGGCACATACAAAGTTCATTGTGTGAGATTTTACTTCCTCTATAGGTTGGTCCAACACACATGGCCACAACATTCACTATTGTTCCTAGTGCATAAGTTTTTGATATGTTACTTGGTCAACCATGGATTCAGAAACTTCATGTAGTACCTTTTATAGTTCATAGATGTATAAAATTCATTCATGAAAATTAATTTTTTTTATAGTTGGTGGAGTTCCATATGAGTTACCACTCCACACTCTAGAGCCATCTACTATTTTGTAGTCACCACTTTTAATTTTAGTTTTGCCACCAGTTTCAGTTCAGTCTCTAGTTATAGTTTCTCCACTAGTTATAGTTCCTCCTCCAGTTCATATTTAGACATGATTGAGGCATCCATTATCAACACAGAGAGTTCATACACCACATCTTTAGGATTCTAGATAGCTTCCAGCTAGTGTTCACACCTAAGGTATTATCATTGAGATCTCATGCATCTACTCATAGAGAACATGTTTATATAGATTCTCCTACTACCAAATAGGTCCCTAAGAGCCCTATAATTTCATCCACTTCTCAGAGCATAGGGGGACCCCACACTTTATTTCCACTTCAAATATTTTAGAGCATTTATAATACATACAACTTTTAGAACCACAATCTTAGCATTTCTGTCATGCTTCATGATCATGCATGATTTCTCTCCTTGAAACAGAACATTATGATAAGGAGTTTTCCATGAGACTCATTGGTTACTATCATTTCTCCTCACTTTTTCCTATACATAGTTTTTTATGCTTCAATTTACAAAGTTCATATCTCAAAAACTCAAAAACATTCAAATATATCAAAAATTCAAAAACAATATAACATCTCAAAAATTCAAAAACATACAAATATGTCAAAACACTAAAAAAATATTTTGATTTTATGCATCATCCATGATTTATATTTATACTATCATGATAGACTGACATTGATGTTTTATGCTATTTTTTTGTCTAATTTATCTATATTACAATGCCTCACTTGATCTCTTTTGAGTGTATGTAGTGATATCCAACTCTTTGATTACTTTAATCTACTCATTGAGAGGGCATCCTACTTCTACATTTCAGACACACATCGATATACATACCCATTGGGGGCATCTTGTACATGACTACACCATCTAGGGTATGTCATTCCTACACCACACACTCAAGTTATGATGTTAATGTACATTATTTACTAGATTACATAGATTAGTATATCAAAATTTCACTAGTATATAACACTTGTGTATTTCTTAGTATATACCTAATATTGTATTGACATGTATTTCATACTTTCCCTCTTGTTTTGATTAGTTAGATGGAATTGTATTTCCAATTATTACATTATTTCCTTTCTTGCTTTGTGTAGCTAGATATGATTGCATTTCTTAGTTCCTGATTGTCTTCTATATGTGCCTTAGGAAATTTGCCAGTGTCCTTTGCTTCTATGTCTTGTGTGTGCCTTAAGACATTTGTCAATGTCTTTTGCCTGTACTCTTCTATATGTTTGTGGCTTTCATGTCAATTTTTCTTGTTTCAATTATATGTGTATGTAGCATTTGAATATGCTTTGTATGCTTGTCTTCCAGTATGAGTAAGATGTGTTCATGTCCCTTGTTTGTTTGGCCCCTTGGTCACCCTTGTATACTTTGTGATTTTTGATTTGTGTTCTTGTTTCTTTTTTTCTTCTCTTTGTTTGTAATTCCATGATCCACATCATGCCATTTTTATTGCTTTCTTGGATGCCATGATGGACATCATGCTCCATCCATCCATATAAACTGACGACTAACAACTAACCAAACTTCTAGTTCTAATTTAGTACATTACACATGCTATTACATTATTATATATATCTAGGCATTCCCCTATTGATCTAACAATATCTCATTATAAACCATGCTATATCTTGAGATATCTGATTGATTATCATTTCTATATCATGTATCTTTGTAACATAACACACTTGCAGAGCTCTTTCTTTTGAGGGAATTCATTAGAGGGTCTTCATTCCTACCCTCAAAATAGGGGGAAAAAATAGGGGTTTTATCATAGAAATCAAAGCTCCTAATAGTAAAAAAATTAGCATTTAGAACACCTAGAATAACAACCAAATATCAGACCAAGCAAAAAGTGAAAATACTAGAATAACTACCATATTTGGCATAGGATAATAGTGCTGAGATTGGATTATATCACTAGTACCACTACTATCTATTTTTAGTGCACCTATCCAAATAACATAAAAACCAAACTTTTTAGAAGCAAGTAGAAAAGTAGGTTTAGCTATAGTTTTGCACATCCAGACCAGCTTAAATCAATAGTTTTAAGTACAATTTTACTCAAAGAATCCAGATATAGGGGGAATTATGAGTGGCATGATGGATCTCACTTCCAATTTTAGATACAATAATTGGTATAACTTTGAGATCAAAATCCATGTTTTAGGCACCAATGATTAGGGGCAATGTGTGTGACACATTTGTTTTATTTTTTGAGTTCAGTATTACCCAGACATTCTCAATAGTTGTATACCTTATTCTATTTTTAGGTGGTTGGCATTATTTTAGAGTGGCTTTCATACAAGCCTAACCTTCATATTTTGGAGTGGCTTTCATACAAACCTAGTGCACCAATTTTAGAGTGGATTTCATACAAGCCTAATCTCCATCTTTCAGAATGACCAAGAGTGGCCTATTTTAAAATATACATTTAGTTATCCATGAAAACATTATCAGATCATAGTACATTCATGGGCTTCAAGAGATATATCATACGACATACATTTCATACTGATGGATCCAAATGAATATCTATCCTTTGTATTCTTGAGTTACCTACTTAGAAAGATTAGACACATATTCCAAACATTAATTAAGACATGCATGATTATCTAACTTCACTTAGTGGGTGATGATGGAGCTAAAGGGTTAGCCTTTGCATTCTTGAGCCACTTTTGAGAAATTGAGCACTCAGTTCTGTTCATGATATTACTCTTGGTATAGTATCATCTAAAATTAATCAAAAAACATCTAGCATCACTCAACATCACAATAGGTTTTATATTACTTCGCATACCTGATGAGGTGTATTCATTCATTTCTCTTCCTCTCTCTTACCAAGCTTTTATACATTCTTATTTTATATATAGTGTATCTAGTAGGAACTAATCTAATATTTGTTTTCTATTATATATTTACACTTCACAACATGATCTTTCTATGCACACCCAACATCACACAAGCTTCATGGGCTTCACCCTTATAGGTAAGTTCAGGTACGCTTTCTATTTTTTATTTATCCTAGTATTTCTCTTTACTACATCACTAAAAAAAGGGGAGGTAAATGTAGTCATATAAAATGAAAAAATTAATAAATTGAGTGTGGATAATGACACCCAACCCTTAGGTCCCTCTTTCTTACTCTCATAACCCTCATAGGGATCTTTTCACTGATTATCAATCCCCTATATCCTTTCAAACTTGATCCCAGCTAAGCTAGACTCCTCTTTCCATGATAGATCAATCTCCCTAGGTCCTATTTGCTTAGGAAAATAACACAACACTAGGACTATAGCACCAGTGCCACTACTTTCTAATTTTTATGCTCTTATCCAAGTGCAATTTTGGCCCAAATGGTCAATTTCTTTCAGTTCCCCATCCTTATCCTTTTTGAACTAATGAAACCACATTCAATCTATGAACAATAGATCCATATAAAATCCCATTAAAATATCATTTAGAAAGGGTTGGAAATTATCACTAAGTAAGCAAGAATAAAAAAATAACTAATCAAGCAATCTTCCCTATTCTATACATATAACTAACCAATATACTTACAAGTTTATTCAAATCATTACACCAGTCCCTAACCACCTCAAACACATTCAATTTAGCATTTTGCATATTCATACACTCAATTTCATAAAGCACATCAAGTGGGAGAACTACATATGACTTGATCCCTCTTTAGAGTATCGATAAGTAGACAATGTGCCCACATAAGGGGTGTGAATACATGTTCAATAAATCTTACACACACTAACCTCCCTATTTTAAAAAATTGGTCAAAGCATAATGGAATATAGGTTTTTGAGATAAAATATTATCTACAAGGAATATCTATAGATTTTAAGCAATTGGAACTTCACAGACAGGGTCACATAGACCTGGTGAACAAAACCCAGAAAGCTTAGCTCCTTAGGATAGTAGTGGTAGATGTAGATTATAACACTGGTGTTACTCTTGTCCACTTTTAATGCTCCTATCCAATCATAAAATGAAGTTCAATTCTCAATTTGTGATAATATCATAGTCCTGTATAGTGAATATTAGACCATGTCTTAATTATATCAATGAGTTTCCATCTAGGTTTTCTTTTCTATCTCTTATTACTATTTTTAGAAAAATCAAAATTGCAAGTTAATTTACACAAATCAATACTATAATTATGGTATATTTCTTTACTAATTTTACTATCCAGACCCTTTAAATAAATTAGGAATCATACACCAATATTCTCAAATAGGTTAAATCAATTTATTATACTCTTAAACCTTTGGTAAACCATAAACTAATTCTTGTGATGTTATTAACTTCAAACTTTGAAAATTCAAGTGTCCATTCTTGAGATGCCATAACCAACTTTTATCTTCATATGCCATATTTGCAAGGCTGTTACTATGCTCTCCAAAATTTAATGGGAACATCCTAGTCTTAGACATAGGTACAATTGTAATTACCTTATTTATTTGATTCTTATCATAGATTATGCATTGGTTATCATCAAAAACCACCTTATAGTTATTTTCACATAGTTTTCCAATGATCAACAAATTATGTTTCAAATTTGTCATATAATAAATATCATTAATATTTTTCTTACCTTTTGTAGTATTCACCTTCATAGTTCCTTTTTCTATAACCTCAAAATATTTATCATCACCAAGCTTGATATTGGTTTGGAAATTTCTATCTATTGTATAAAATAACATATTATTCCTTGACATGCGATTCGAACAACCCGAATCTAGATACCAAACCTCATTATGACTATTTTCAACTTTGTCATATGAAATGAATAAATTAATTGAAGCATAACCATCCTCATTAACATAATTAGCACTTCAATTTTCATTTCCTACTTTTGATCTACATTCCCAATCAAAGTGAACATATTTGTGACAATAATAGCATTGAATATTTCTTTTATCAAATCTACCTCTTCCTTTACCTCTTGTAGTTAAACCACATATTTTTCCTCTGTATCTTTTTGAATAGTTATGATTCATGTCTTTTTCTTATCCTTGATTTCTTTTGATATTGTTTTTATCTTGTACATGACTATTCTTATTGTTAGTGATGGTACCTTCATTCTTTATGATCTTTAATTTTAAGGTAAAAGCCTTCTCATCACTTTCATTCAATGTGTCTGTTAGTATTTCTTCATGGGACACAAGAGATCTAACCAAGTGATCAAACTCAAGAGTAGTCAAATTTTGTTTTCTTTAATAATGATGGCAACATTATTCCACCTTGGTGTTAGAGACCTTAACACTTTTTTTACAACAACCTCTTTGTTCAACATTTATCCATGCATAGCCATGTTGTTAAATACATCCTTTACTCATACATAAAAATCACTTACACTTTCAGCTTGTTGCATCTTCAAATACTCAAATTCTCTCTTCAATGTTTGAAATCTAACTACTTTGACTTGTTCACTACCTTGGTAAGCTTCTTGTAAAGTCCTCTAGGCATCTTTGGTTGTCTTTGCACCTATATTTCTTGGAAATAGGCTCTTGTCTAGAGCTGTTTGAATATGAAATAAAGCTTTTGATTTTTTCTTCTTAGTTTTCTTCTTAGCTTGCCTATCATTAGCTGAAATAGTGGCCCAATCAACTAGTACATCATAACCAATTTTTACAATCTCTCATTATTCTTTCCCTGTCAAAAGAGTCATCATCTTGATGCTTTAAGAATCAGAATCATTACCACTAAATTATAGAATAGGAAGACTATTAGAGTTTGAAATGATCAATTGTTATAAATATTTAAAAAATATATCCACCCAAACCAAGCTCTAATACCAATTGAATTTTTTTAAATATATAAAAATAAACCACTGCAAAGAAAAAAACCACAAACTGACATCCAAATATATGCAATATTCATAACTAGAAGAAATATACAATAGTCAAAATAAAAATACCATTTCAAATTATTTAAATCATTCTCTCTTAAAAACAAAGATCAATTACATTGTATTAATAGAATTACATGTGAACATACTTTTCTAATTAATAAATAATTCATTCTAAATTTATCTAAATAACAACTGGCATGAAATATCAACTAAAATTATCTCCATCCTTTCAAAAGTTTTATTTTTTCTAAAAAATATATTAACTAAAAATTAACTAATTATTAAATAAATTTCATGATTATTTTGAATGATTGAAGCTACTGTAGAAATAAAGTCAACAACAATTAACCAACATAATGTAATGGAGCCAAGAGAGAATCCATGTACATTATTTGCACCAATTCAAAGCCATTTCAATCCTTAGATGTAAAATAAAAAAATGAATACGCTCTGACACTAATATTGAATCTTATCATGTTTACCTTTTAGCCTATTGTATAAGAACAGAATACACCCTTCCCAATGTGTTCCAATCCCTATCAATTCAAAGCCATTTTAGTGGTTATATATAAAATAAAAATATAGTTGCTCCTATACATACTCATGGCCTATCATGTTTACCTTTTAACATGTTGTAAAAGAACGGAATACACCCTTCCCAATGTGTTCCAATCCCTATCAATTCAAAGCCATTTCAATTCTTACGTATAAAATAAAAATACAGAGGCTCCTATACATACTAATGGTCTATCATGTTTTTACCTTTTAACCTGTTGTACAAGAACGAAATACACCCTTCCCAATGTGTTCCAATCCCTATCAATTCAAATCCATTTCAGTTCTTACATATAAAATAAAAATACAGAGGCTCCTATACATACTAATGGCCGATCATGTTTACCTTTTACCCTATTATACAAGAACATAATACACCCTTCCCAATGTGTTCCAATCCCTATCAATTCAAAGCCATTTCAGTGGTTATATATAAAATAAAATTACAGTCGCTCCTATACATACTCATGGCCTATCATGTTTAACTTTTAACCTGTTGTACAAGAGCGGAATACACCCTTCCCAATGTGTTCCAATCCCTATCAATTCAAAGCCATTTCAGTTCTTACAAATAAAATAAAAATACAGAGGCTCCTATACATACTAATGGCCTATCATATTTACCTTTTAGCCTGTTGTACAAGAACAAAATACACCCTTCCCAATATGTTTGAATGCCACCACTCTTGATATATCGAGGCGTCAACTTACACCCTATGTCATTGGGTTTTGGTCCCTTTTCTATTGTGTTTTGAATGCCACCACTCTCAATATCTTGAGGTACCAACTTACCTCTCGTGTCATTGGATTCTAGTCCCTCTTTATTCTGTTATGACCATAGACAACACATGATACAGAAACTGAGATTCTTGACAATTTTAATGCTTTTGAATACCTAGTCACTTGCATAGAAAAAAAGAATAATTATTCATTCACAGACTACCATTGAACAACGTTTTTATTTTACCTCAAATATACAATTTGATTACGCTTTGGCATGACTGGTGGATTTCAATTGTTACATACATTCCTCTTTATGTATCTCATAACATATATCGAAAGCTCTATTTCCATCAATGATTAAATTTGGCTGAATCCGTAAGAACTTTTCCCATAAATCATCATTTGAATGCCTTCCCAACTCCCCATGTAACAAGTTTTCCCATTGATTATCGGCTAGATCTGGTAAGTTCACTGGCAGCTGGACAAGTTTACTTATATACTTATCTACATAATCCTTGTCTTTGTCTTTATTCTGCGAAGAATTTTGTAAAGCCTTTTGAATTGTGTTTCTCTCAATAATAAATATAACGTTGATTTGCCACACTTTAAATAGCAAATTTATAGTCCATAGCACCTGTGATAGTCGCATAATCATTAGTGCTTTATAACACACACACACAGATAAAAATTACACTGGTTATAAATCTAAATAAAAAGATTTGGGGTCAGTTGACCGGATGTAATGGTTGGACCTGGGGCCTAGCACTCAGGGGCTTCCAATCTATTAAAATCAATCTACCAATAACAACAATAACAATTTAAAAAAAAAAAAAAACGTAAAAAATTAAATAAAATAAAAAAACAAAAATAAATAAATTAAATTAAATTAATAATTTAAAATTTCTAAATAAAGTTAGATACACGTTGACGTGTATCCTTACTGGCACACGCAGATAGATGTGATCGGAATAAACATGACGAAACATCAATATAAAGTATCACCATTTCAGTTGTAAGAAGAAAAATCTTTGTTAGGGTTTACGGCAGATTTTTTTTTGGGAATTAACTCCTAAATTCTTCAAACTGTGACGGTTTGGAAAATTGTGAAGTTTGTCATAAAACCATTAGTAAGAAAATGTCGATATGATTTAAAGCAATACGTGAAGAAGAATAGTTTCATACAGTAAATTTTGGTTCCATTCCCCAAGGCTCTTAAACATTTTATGGTTTTAAAATAGGAAGAAACCGATGGTTGCTAGACATTTTATACATTTTAAGATAAGAATCAAGCTAATGGCAATGAATCTGTAATCTTAAGGATACATGTGATTTCGGAATTATGCCAACCTTATTTTGCATGCAATTTAACATTGGCCAGTATTGACCAGAAATTTGAAAATCCAATCAGTCTAAATATCATCTAAATTATTTCATATTTCTACTAAATCATTTTAAATACATATAAAACAATATAAATAAAATCTATATCAATACTAATTTGCATGCTGAATAGCTACTTCCCAAAAGTCTATCTTATGAAGTACATACCCCAAATGAAGTCTTTGAAGTTCGGGATCTTGGCAATGTCGGCTCCTCTATTGAGAAGCTCCCACGTCAATCTTGAGTTACTCTCTTTTGCTGCTACTTTCAAAATATTTACATCCCTGGATATTTTACATTTCTCGTCTTTTAGAAACTTTGTAAGATCTGGATCTAAACGTTCATCTTGGTCTGCGGTGCCGAAACCCACATAAGAAGAGCCTTCTTTTCGTCAGATTTTACTTGCAGTTTCCACACTTTTTTGATTTCTAACAGCGTGGTGTAATGCAGTTTTCCCACTGTTGTCACGTTCGGATGGAAAAATAAAAATGACACAAAAACCATAATACCTTTAATTTCACTACCTAACTTAATGGCTAAAACATGACCTTGAATCCCTTAATCATGTTTTCATGTATTTTATCTCTTATTTTCTACCTTGATTAGATGGTTGTATTTTAAATTTTTTCCAATATTTCACTTTACCTTTATTGTTATTTTCTTTTACCCTTCTTATAATCACTTATTTGGTAAAATATTGATATATAAGTGATACATGGCCACTCAAATATGGAAAATTCAATTTTTGAGATAAACACATTTTGAAAATATGGTAAATTTCATAATTTTGAAAATTGAAGTGCCTTAGGGGCTTGAACTTATAGAGGTAAGGTATCTTATTTTTAGGAAGTAAGATTTAGTAATATAAATAAATAGGTATAGGTTAGAAATTTAAAAAAATATTTTTGAAATTTATATTTAAATAGATTTTTTAAACTAAACAATTAAAAATGATTTAGTTGTAATAAAATAATATTATAAAATTATTAAAATATATAAATCTAAGATATGAAAAGAATAATAAATTCTCACAAATATGTATTTATCAGAGGATGAAATTAATTTAAATCAATAAATTCATAGAGGATAATGAGAAAATTAAATTTTCAATTTTGTTCATATTAGATGAATCATACACAAAATTTGTATCCAACTAATCAAACCAATTTTTTTTGGGGTGTTAATAATTTAAAAATTACCATATTTTATGAGTTCACTAAAAAATTTGAATCTTGAAGAAACACTCATCTAAATATTTAAAATATATTAAATCATATGCTCTTGTTACAAATCAAACTACTACTATTAAAGCACCTCTACAAAAAATAGAATCAAGGTCATAAGATATCAACACATAGGTAAAATCATTCATCTTATTCTAATACTTCTAGACAAAAGAATGTCCATATGGTAAAATGTAACTTTTTTTTTTTTTTTGGGTTAATAAATGGACATATGAAAAAAAAAAATTAAAAAAAATTTCTATTATTAATGAAAAATTGAAGAAGTACATTCACAATGTTTCATCTACATTTTCCTCTTCTTTCAAAGATAAATTCCTTTATGCCTTTTTTCCCCCTTTATCATCACATATTGAATAGGTACTTGAATGTAGAACCATTTAACACATGGCTTAACTTGTAGAATTTATTTTATTTTATTAATACTCGTATTAAATAGTAAATATATGTGGGTGTATCTTCTTCTATGAATATTTAAAAAAAAGATGGATGATGGCACTTCCACTAATGTTTTATGTGTCTTTTTCTCTAAGCAAACTTTCTTTCAAATTATTCAGGTAGGTAATAAATCTGATTTAAAACAAAATTATTCCATCATTAAAAATAATGATGATCATTCTCAAATTATTATAGTGGTAAAGAAGGATCACCATACACAATTATATAAGTTATTTACTTATTTTTAAAATGACTCTCCTTCCCTGTATTACTTACTCACATAGAAAAAATAAGTAAATTATGGTTAGAGCAAGTTGGCCACTTTAACTATCATTATATTTAGTAACTTCATTAAAAAATATGGTCCCTTTCTTACATTCCATTAATTCTTATGATAATATTTATCCAATTTTTTTTAATAAGTAAACAATAAGATGATAATGATGTGAAAGTTAAAACATAAAGAGCTTCTAAAATTGTCCAACTTGTAAATGATTACATTATTAGTATGTTTGAATCACATTATTATATGTTTGCCCTACGATGTTCAATATATATTTGGATATTTTTATTTAAAAATAAAAGTAAGTATTTTTCCACTTTTGTTGACTTTGAGGCTTTTATTAAAAAACAATTAAAAAAGTCATCAAATGTTTGCTAAAAAGAATGGTAGAAAATACATAAATTATTGATATGAAGAATTATTTTACTACACAACATCCAACTACATCATAAAATTCCTTCTATCTATAACAAAATGACATTGTGGAACTTTCACTCTCTTTTTTAGCCGAGGATATAAATTGTATGAATTATATTCATAATGAAGCTCTAAAAAAATCTATCAAAGGCATCCAAGAAATTGAAACATAAATATGTTTAGTTTTTAAAAAAAATTATAATAAAGAGTATTTTTTTATAAAATATTTTGAAAAATATAATAAAAAATATTCATATATAAATTTGTTTCCATAAATAAATACATTTTAAATTTTATATATATAATGTCTTAATATACATTAATATTAAAACCCAATAATGATAGTGTAATAATGTGTGAGTTGAATGTTAAAAGTGGGAGGGCTCGGGACCTATTCTCCAAGATGACCACTCTCTAGCATCGTTTTCAACTAAATTATGATGGGTTATTTTATGAAAAGTATCCATAATGTAATAGGATATTGACTTGATGTTCAATGCAATAGAGTTCAGAATGTGGCTTAAAATCTATGTTCAATGTGATAGATAAGTCCACAGTTCATGGCTAGGGATATATGCACCACTGGTTTGGGCATTTCACTTACAAAAATATCATCACCCAAAATTTAATTTGAAGTGGCCATGGGGATACTATGAGGTAGGTGTCAAACTTTTCCATGTGTTTTACATAGATCATAGTGGGGTGATTCGATTGTAGATCATTCGACAGACATTACAGACCCATGCCCACCCTCATTAAGATTCAGATGTTGATCAAATTTTAACCTAATGATGATATCCTAGTGGTGAGTGAGTTGAGTGTTAAAAGTGGGAGGTCTTAGGTCCTTTCCCTGGGATGACCACTCTCTAGCATCATTTCCAAACTAAGCCACGATGGATTATTTCATAAAAAGTATCCATAATTCAACGGGCTATTAGTTTAGTGTTCAATGCGATGGAGGTCAATGCATGGCTTGAAACCTGTGTTTAATTCAATGAAGCAAGTCCATAGTTTATTACTAGCGATACTATTCATCGTTGGTTTGGGCATTCTAGTTACAAAAATGTTATCACCTAAAACTTACTCTGAAGTGGTCATGGAGACAAATTAAGGTATGGGTTGAACTCCTGCATGTGTTCTATGTGGATCATAGTTAGATAATTTAGTTATCAATCAATGGACATTACGAACCTAAGTCTACTCCCATTAAACTTTAGATGTGGATAAATTTTTTTATGTTCAATGTGATTAGGTAAGTCCACAGTTCATGGCTAGGGATATTATTTACCACTGGTTTGAGCATTCTAGTGACAAAAATGTTAGCATCCAAAATTTACTCTAAAGTGGCCATGCGGACACCTTGAGGTAGGGGTCAAACTTATCCATGTGTTGCACTTTAATCATATTAGGGTGATTTGTTTATGAATATTTTGATAGATATTATGAACCTAGGCCCACCCCCATTAAGCTTTATATGTAGATCAAATTTGAACTCGATGATGATAGATTATTGTGAGTGAGCTAAGTGTTATAAGTGAGATATCTCTAGGTTCATTCCTTGGGATGACCACTCTCTATCATCATTCCCACACTAAGATACAACATGTTATTTCATGAAAAATATCCATAATACAATGAGCTATCGACTCAATGATTAATGTGATGGGGGTTGGCATGTGTCTTGAAACCTATGTTCAATGTGACAAGACAATTCCATAATTCATGGTTAGGGATACTATTCACCATTGGTTTGGGCATTATAATTATAAAAATGTCACCACAGAAAATTTACTCTGAAGTGGCCATGGAGACACCTTGAGGTAGGGGTCAAACCTTTCCATGTATTCCATGTGGATCACAGTGAGTTGATTTAGTTGCAGATCATTTGACAGATATTATGGACCTAGGCCCACCCCAATAAAGCTTTAGATGTAGATCAATTTTTGGACTTGACGATGATATCTTAGTTGTGAGTGAGTTGAGTGTTAGAAATGGGAGGTCTTAGGGTCCATTCCTTAGAATGATCACTCTCTAGTATTGTTCCCACACCAATTTATAGTGGGTTATATCGTAATATATATATATATATATATATATATATATATATATATATATATATATATATATATATATATATATATATATATCAATGGGATACCAGCTCGGTGTTCAATGCGATGGGGGTTGACATGTATCTTGAAACCTATGTTCAATGCGACCAAATATGTCCACAGGTCATGATTAGGGATACTATTCACCATTGGTTTGGGCATTCTCATTACAAAAATGTCACCACTAAAAATTTGCTCTGAAGTGGCCATGAAGACACTTTGAGGTAGGGGTCAAACTTCTCCATGTGTTCCATGCAGGTTACAATGGGGTGATTTGGTTGCAAAGTATTTGACAGACATTACAGAGCCAGGCCCACCCCCATTAAGCTTTAGATGTAGATCAAAATTTTTATCCTGGTGATGATAGCCTAGTAGTGAGTGAGCTAAATGTTAGAAGTGGGAGGTCTCAAGGTCAATTCCTTAGGATGACCATTCTCTAGCATCATTCTCATAGTAAGCTACGATAGGTTATTTCATGAAAAGTACCCATAACGCAATGGGGTACCAACTCAGTGTTCAATGCCATAGGGGTCAGCGTGTGGCTTGAAACCTATGTTCAATGTGGTGAGGCAAGTCCACAGTTCATGGCTAGGGATACTATTTACCGTTGGTTTGGGCAATCTGGTTATAAAAATGGTAGCATGTAAAATTTACTCTAAAGTGGTCATGGGGACACCTTGAGGTAGGGATCAAACTTCTCCATGTATTCCACGTAGATTAGAGCTGGATGATTTGGTTATGCATCATTCAGTGGACATTATGGACCCAGGCCCACCCCCATTAAGTTTCAAATGTAGATAAAATTTTAACTAATAAGATGTGGGTGAATTGGTAAAGTGACTTGGTTGTTACAAGTACCACCCAAGTTCAAATCTTAGTACAATATCAGACGCTGGATGTGGCTGATTGTTAAGTATTCATGGGTTGATTGTGGCTGATAGTTGGTATCTGCATCGATTGTAACCGATCATTGATATTTTTGGGCTGATTTTAATCATTGATAGTATTCTCAGATCGATTGGGACTGTTCATTATTATTCTCTTAAGGATCTGGGTCCTTGATTGTGTCCCAGACCAATAAAAAAATCCAATCAAAAGTGATTGAGATAAAGGCCCTCAACCCTAACATCGAACTGAAAAAAAATACACATTAATATTATAAATATTTTAACTTATATAAAAATAATATTTTAATATATACTAATTAATAACATAAATATTTAAACTCTAACATTATTATTAAACTCGGAATAATAAAATTTCCAATTCTAAAAAATGATTCCAGAAAATAATTTTAAAATTAAAAAAATGATAATAATACCCACAACACAACCTTCTCTAAAACATTCCACCTCTAAAAACTAACACAAATATTTTGCATGAATTAACCATTAACATCAACAATAGTAATCCAAAAAAAAACAATTTCAGTCATTCACACAAAAACGAAGTTCATTTTAAAAAAAACAAAAACAATTAATATCATTACCTTTATTTTGCTCTTCACCATCAACCCGCCTCTCTTTACTGACTTAAGCACCACCTTGCTAAATAATATTTATAAAATTAAAATTATTTAAATCAAACCAAGTCATTTACACACAAGTCAATGCTATCATGACTTTAGATAATCATCTTAATAATCCTAATAACTACATCATGCAAATGTTTAGTACCGCGGAGAAATTTTATTTGAGCGGAATTAGAATTGAATTGAAATAAATTTAATTTTTTTTAAAATTTTATTTAATCAAGAATTTAAATATAATTATTTCTAAAGAAAGTATTTCTATTTAATAAAATTATTTTAAAATAAATTTTTATTATTTTAATATTTATAAATTATTTATTAAAAATGTAAATATAAAATGTAATTAATTTTTATTTATTAAATTATATATAACAAATTCTAAATATAATTTTGAACATAAAATATTATTAAAAAATATTAAAATATAATAAATAATAATACATTTTAAAAAATTTAAGAGATCAATATTGAAATTGTAAATTAACTACACATCTCAATTAAAATTTAGTTGATGGTTAATTAATTTTTTTTACTTATAAAATAATTTTAAAATTAAATATTACTATTTATATAAACCACTAGCAGTCTCTGTCCGTTAAAAATTACTAATTATAGTCGTTAAACTATCCTTAACTGTAACTTAGTATTCAACCATAATTTTTGGAGCTCAAATTACTAATCCATTTCTTGTTCCTTTATAAGGCTCTTGTTCACTGATTGCACATTATCCTCGAGAAAATATCTACATCCTCGTTCCAACTCATGGGTCAGACTTACCTCTAACTCATCGATTTTGAAATTGTATACAAAATTTTAGGTAGATCAGAGCAAATCATACTCAGGAGAAGAGAGATCGCGGTTCAAGTATGGTAAAATGCATGAAGCGTTAACATCATTCTCTGCACAAGGTTGAGAATGTGCGGAGCGACTCAACTAAATTGGGCATAAAGGGGGATAATAATGCCCATTAATTTCAATGGACAGAGATCCCAATTTGGGAATATCTTTCACATTGTAAAGTCATAGTGTAGAGCATGGCCGGTTTTCGTAGCATCGCATACAAATCAAAACACATTTTGATATATATTTTTCTTCAGTATTCTATGGCCAAACTACTGCTGATGTGACAGAAGAAAGCAATATATTCAACCATTTTCCTACCAATTTGGTGGAAAATCTTGAAATACCGAACTTGAATGCATTTATGCATGTTCGGGTTACATTCCACGAATTTCGAAGCTATTGACGCACTGAAATCATATCCTCTGGATTCCCAATTCAACAACAACAACAACAAGACGAGTTAAAAATAAGCTACCTAAGGCATTGAGGTCGCTTGCAATTATGCGTAGGCGCCATTCCGTAGGCCTCTTTCTCTTTCAGATGTCAACTTTTACATGTGAAACACCATTACCGGAAAATACTCCGGCAAAAGCTCTGAGCACTTTGTCAAACTAATCTGCATCAATTCATGACGAGCTTATGGTGCCGGAGAGTTCGACAGTTAATGCCGTTAAAAGAGGCATAATATATTCCATATAAACTTTTTGGGTTTTTGTCTTTTAGACTTTGGGGTCAATTCGCTCAAGCCTGAATAGTTGTTTGTATTAATCCGCTTCGTTGGTCGTGGTTTAATCCCGTGCTTGACATGACGACGTACATTTTTCATAAAATTTATTCCGTTTTAGGAGTGTCAAAATTTGTGTGCAATGTTTTTCAATTTTTTTATTAAATTGAAAGGTGGTTGGTTTCTATCAATAATCAAATTTTCTTAAATGTAAAGATCTAGTATTATAAAGGACGAGGTTAAATTTTATCCTTTAATAAATTTGATTGAATAGAATTCCTCAATTTTTAATATTAAATCGAAAATTTGATCAATAAAAAATGTTACTAAAAGAACAAAGTTTTTAATGTAATATATTGTTACTATTTTTTTTAACAATAATAAACACATAGTTTTTGGTGAATGAATTAAATAATTCCAATGAGCTTAAATTGTTGTCTAGATAGAGTCAAGTTGCAGAGAAGTCAGATTAAAGGATCGGCATGAAAGACAAAGAAATGCATTCAATTTTGAAAAAATAGTTTTATTATATAACTTGTGTAAATCTAAGATTTCAGGAAAGATTGACATTATATAGATGGACGGTTATAATAGTGTGTACATATTGTCGACCAAAGTTTAGATTATTATTGGAGACATTTATTTTTGGTACAAGTCATATTGTCAGTGTCTTTTTCATATTTCCATGTACTTAGCTTATTTTGTATATTTCTTTATTTTTTGAAACTTTTCCTTCTTAATAAACCCATCACAGGCTTGTGTCATTAGAATTTCCTCATAAACACCTCATATCTATCGATTATCCACATTAGGATCCATCTAGTGATCCTTAGTCGCACTTGATGTATTTTTTAGTATTTTTTTTTAATATGATCATAATTGGTAGTCCACAATTCTAGTATGACCATAATTGGTCGTGTTTGGCATGATAAAATGACCTTTCTTTTGTGGGTCATTTTCACTTGTGTTGATTTCTAGTGCCTTAATTGTTTGTTCTCAAAATTTTCAATGGTTAACCTATTTAGTATTTTTTTTAATATGATCATAATTGGTAGTCCACAATTCTAGTATGACCATAATTGGTCGTGTTTGGCATGATAAAATGACCTTTCTTTTGTGGGTCATTTTCACTTGTGTTGATTTCTAGTGCCTTAATTGTTTGTTCTCAAAATTTTCAATGGTTAACCTATCCCTGAATGTTTCCTATGGATCCTATATATACAAATACACCCTTAGCTATTTCAGATCTTACATAAATCAATCACTAACATCTAGGGTCTCCTTCATTATAAATTGACCTGCACATTGAGTATATCCGTCACAAATTTATCAAGGATATTGCACATTGATCTATGTCTACACTTGTCATACATTCAAGTCTTTTACCAATATACTTATACCAAAATAAGGATTTCTATAGAATAATATAGTTGTATTTGATTATCTAAGGAGAAGATATGATCCATAATTGTGTGAAATTTTCAATATGAATTAATTAATACAAATATGATACCTAAAATACTAACAAACTTGATTGAATTACATGTTATTTGTATCAATTGTACTCTCAAATAGACATTAATCATTCTTTGTAATAAATTGGAAAGCACTCAAAATGAAAAGGAAATTATACCATATAAGTAAAATGAGAAAAATACTAATGCAACATAGTAGACAAAATTACACACAAATACACAAGTTATCTTGGAAAAACTAAAATTGATAAAAATATAGAAGATTGAGGTGAATCTTCCTCTTGTCACTATCTATTTCTTAGTTGGAAAGTAATACCTTCATGAATCCTTTGTGAACATATTTTTACATTTCAACAATGTTCAAACCCATACATTGATTTTTCGAATGCTTACACACACATAACCCAACTCCCAACACTACAAATATAAGCATACAATTATTAGTAGAACATAAATGGATACATGGACTAATAAATGCTTGATTTAATTCCAATCAACTAATTACTGGCTAATTATTTATTCCTTTACCATATTTATAATCTTACATATATGTATCAATGGAGAAACCCATGTGGAGATTAAATAAACAAGGAAGCATTTGCAACTTAATCTACATATGTTTTGGTTGTAGGTGAAACTCCTACTTTTTGCATGGTGAAACAATTATGGAGATTATGTAACCAAGTTACTTATGTTAACTAATATTTGTGTTAGTGTTGGGGTCGTTATGTAACTACCACCTGTATGAATCTACTAAAACTCTAAATTTATATAATATGAATCTACTAAAATATTCTCATCTAAAATGTATGGATCATCTCATACCTAACTCTGTCTTTGTGGAACCCTTTATATTTATATGATCAACCTTCTTGACTATAACTTGGTGGGGATAACTACTTAGAAAGTATTTAAAATGTTACAAGTAACATATTTACATAATCTAAGAGTAGTAGATTAGTTAGCTAATATTTATAGAAACTATTGATCTAAAATTTAGATAAGGAGGTTAAGTCATTTCTCTCATTTAAATTGGGAATGCTTACAAGTAATTGAATTACATTAAACCTTAATTTAGAATGTATAGGATGTCTAGTTTCAACCCTTAAGGAGGCATGGGCTATTAACCTTGCATATATTTTATGTTCTTGTGAAATTGTGATAATTTATGGTTACCTCTCAAGAGAAGTTGATTTAGACTAATGCACATATCAATTCTGTCAAGAGAAGTTAGATTCCTAGATCTCTTCCTCTATTGAAGCATCTCAAAAAAATCAAATACAAAAGGTCAAAAAAATTATATTCATATAAATCTACCACAATATCTATAAACCTACTATAAATAGTCACACGGTTCTAGTTTAGATCATAATCGATAGTGGCCAATTATGTTCATCTTCACGAATGTAGACAAATTTCATGATTTCAATTTGATCAACATATAAACTTATTTTATAGCATCAAAAGTCATTTCAATAAATTAGTTATGTGCTTTTTAGTTATTTATCTTTCTCTTTCCATTGATATTTATCATTTACAAACTCATTTTGTTTTCATTCACCCATTTTTTGGTGATGGGTATGTCTAATTAGTTATAGTTTACTGTATTTTACCCATTTTATTTAGTGTAGATTGTATTTATAATTTTAATTAAAATAATTAAATGTGACTTTTTGGTAACCTTATTTACCATGTTTATTTGTTTTTATATAATTTTTTATAAATTCGGATTTATCCATATAACATAACTTTTTCAAAACTTGATATTTTCGCATGATTAATTAGAAATATATCCTTTTCTTTTGTAAAAATTATCAATATTTATTTATCAACCCTCCAATTTAAAATTATATGATCTCCCTACATGAAATTTTTAATCAATTTTTTTTCATCAATAAAATAAGGATAATCAAAACTTGTGTAACATAATTTATTTTCAAAAAATTTAGCACACTTGTATATTCTTCTGAGTACCTTAAAAACATGGTTCTTAATTTTATAAGATACCTTATTTAATTAAAATTAAAAAATATATAAAATACTTTTAATATATATAGCCTTGTAGTTTAATATGATCGACTAGAAACATCCATTTTATTAGGCTTAGAGAGAGTAAATAATACCTTTCATTCTACTTTAACTTAAAATTAATTCAAAATTAATGTATGAGTCATAAAGCATTATTTCATGTGTTCATAAATATATGATTAATTTACAAAGGTAAACTATATATTTTTTACATAATCAAATATAATATTATTTTTTGCTTTGTATCTTATTTGATGAAAGGTTTCTATGTTATTTCTAGGCTTAAGCAATTCCATGTTGTTATTTGATTTCAATGCTGGTCAGAACCACTAGTTCAGGGATCAAGGCACAATGATAATTGTTTTTTAATGGGCATTTTTGGTAATTATGTGGGGTAGGTTTCTTTGGCTGAGAAGGGTAGTGGGACTTATATGCATTCTAGATGGCAGTCATGGTATTATATATATATATATATATATATATATATATATATATATATATATATATATATATATATATAGAGAGAGAGAGAGAGAGAGAGAGAGAGAGAGAGAGAGAGAGAGAGAGAGAGAGAGAGAGAGAGAGAGAGAGGAGGGGATGGTTGATCTTCTATTAATGGAGATTATTTAGATCAGATTTCAAACCTTAGGGTAACGTTATCATAGGGTAATGTCTATCACTTTGCATTCCAGGTTTCTTCTACTTGTTTTGGTTCACATTATTTTTTGAATCTATTTAAACATGAGATGGAAATGTTTGGGCCTTTTTATAGAGTTATATTTGCATGATCATTTAATATTCTAAATTTTTTGATAGGGATTTATATATAATATGATGAATAGTCTAAAATTAAATTACTAATATTGTGTTCTAAGCTTTTGTAAATCTAGATTTAACTTCAAATTTTTAAAGTTGCTTAATTGGGCTTTGACATTATTTTTTGTAGTTTAATCCTCTATCAAAATCCATGGTAATCCATAAAAATTGTATTTTAGGGTTTTGAATTATTTCATTTATTAAAACCCTAATTTTGGCTAACATACACTCAACCCTTGGTGATTTGATATTTGTATTTCAGGAAATGATCATTAGTTTAGGCATGCCATCCCTTATGGATAACTTTAACTAGATTCTTTTTCAAATTCCTTAATGGAGAATGAAATAGTACTATTGCCTTATGGAATTCATTAGTATACTTTAACCCATGAACTATCACCTATGTATTACCTTGCTCTTACAATTTAAAATAAAAAATAAAATGGGATCTTACATCAATAAATTTGACAAAATATTTTTCTAAATTAAACCAGTAAATAGGTTTTATTCTACTGGTAGGGCATTGATTCATGTGTATATGTTTCCATATACACATGGGTTGATGTTTAGAAAAAAAACTATACTTGCCCTACCTAAAATAGAGTTTTTCCCATAGACTTCACCACTTCATACTTCTCAACCATCATCTAATCAATATCTTCATATCTATAGGTCCCAAATAATCCTTATATTTATTAATAGAATGGTTTAGCATTCCCTTATTATCACATAGGCTTTGGCGAGTCAAATCCCTATTTATTTATATCTTGTATAAATTCACTTAGATTAGAGAATTTGATGTTAGTTATCCTTCCTTAGGAATACACCTTATCTTTCTCACCTAGCCTAAAAGAAAGAAAAAATAATTTATTTAGATTAAATTGTATGGTTTAAAATTTTCCCCATGTCGGTATTCGTAGAGGATGTATAACATCATCCAAATATATAGTACAACACTGCCATCTTACATCATCTTAAATTTTTATCAAGAAATAGAATAGAGTTGATTCAGATTGTACCATTTTAGTGATGGATTTAAAAATTTTGGTACAGGGTTTGATTGGATGAATACAAAGAAAAAAATTAATCCTTCGACTTTTCTATCCTAAACTAGTTTGCAAATCAAAAGCACTATTTTTTAAAAACGCATAATGCATTAGTAGAAACTAACACCTTTGAGTAAACATAAAACATAATTTCTAGTGAGAGGGGTTTGGTGACCCAAAAGGTAATATTTTTTGCAATCCTCTAAATCACATAGCTCGAAAGGTTAGGTATTGCAGTTAGTATTCATAAAATTGCTTCCCCTCTTATTAAGTTTTCTCTTGCATGTGAATTTTTTGTTTTCTTTTAAATGTTTTTAAGATATGGGTGTTGCAAAAAACATTACCCATAGTTAAATGAAATCCTTGAAAACTCCATTTCTTACCTTTATTTGTGAATTCACACAAAAATGTATAATCTATAAGTGAATTTTGATGCATAAACTAGTGGATGCCTAATAATAAATCATGAAAGATTACTATTATTTTGTTATTAAGTATTAAATGTTGATTGGTTGTAGGTTTTTTGAAATGCCTAAGCCTATGTTTATGTTTTTGATTAAAAAATTAGTTACAAGGCAATCAAATATATTTGATGTTACTGGTAAATCCTTTAGAATTTCCTTTAGTTATTTGACTAAATCTTAGGTTCATAAAATTATCATGAATATTATTTTATATTAAGCACATCCCCATTAAATATCTCAAATCTAAGATCCTAGTAATGTATTCTATCAACTCGTGTCTAACATAAAATCTTGCTTATTTCCACATATTTTACTTGCAAACATTAAATTTGTAAGCTCCATTTTTTTTACCTATAATAAATTATTTGAATGAGGCTACTGTGATTTATTTTGACTTAATGTTTCATATGTTGGACTAAATTTTTTTTTGTCTAATTAATATGTGTTAAATTTTGAGATGAATAAATCTCCATCTAATGTATTCCATGTATAATGCTAAAACATTTTTCAAATTTTGGAGTTGAGAATGTACTCTTATGTTCTTACATGATGAATAAATCTATAAAAGGATATTTTTGATAATCACTCCAATTTATCTCTTGAATTATTTCCATTATATCTAGTTTATTCAATAAACTTAAAATTCATTAAATAGAATTATAAATCTAGATTTATAGAAACTTTACACTTTTTCCTTACAGCTAACTTAACATACCAAAGACACATTGAAAAATTGCATAAAATTTAATGATTGTAAAAGTTAGTATTATAACGAAGTATTGGATTTTAAATACAAAAATAATGCCAATGAGTATTGGATAGAAATAAATCTAGTTATGTTAGGCACTTTTTGCATTTATAAGTTGTCTAGTAGCTGGTACTTATTTTTTCAAAATGGTGTGGTGTCTAGATGTGAGAAAAAATGTGTATTTTTATGGATAATATTTTATGGTTGATGATTTATGCATTTTGAAAATATTGGAAGGGAAGAAATGATATCTTTCCATATGTTTTCATTATAAAATAGTGTGTTTTTCAACAATGTTTTATGCTTACCATCTAATTTATGGAGTATCGGCTACTAGTTTTGCATAAAATGTATTGTCTGATGTAAAAATTTATGCCTCATCTTTGATGATATCAATGTAAATTGATTTGGAGTTAGTTTATTGACTTTAAAATGAACTCTAGCAACATAATATTTAAACGAGATAGATATTATTATCCTATTCACTTACTATAAAAGGGGCCGTGGTAAGAGTTCCATAGAGTTTCATCTATTCCCCATCCAGACTGACCATCACACCTTCATCTTGTGGTCAATAATGTTCACATTAATTAAGTGTGATGAGCGACAATTATGGTTGGTAATGACTAGAAATAACCATTGCATCAATGAGATGTTAGAAGTAAAAGGAAAGTGCTTCTACATTGAGAAAAGTGACATAATTTTTTTATCCTCTTAGTTGATAAACTATTAATGAGCATGCAAATGGTAAAGCTTAGATACATCATGAAAATTACTGAGCTAGATGGGTTAGCTAAAAACTTCCCCTAAATTCTTATGATTTGATAGCTTCTTATTCTATATAAAACCATTCTAGGAGCTCAATGTAGAAGTATGAATAGTTGACATTTCAACCTAATGACTAGACAACATCTTCCTATTGACCTAATACATCAATTTTATTCTACCTTTAGGGTATTTATTCATGTATATATGTTTCCATATACACATGGGTTAACATCTAGGAAAAAAACCTTAGACCTGACCTACCTAAAATAGAGTATATCCATTCCATTTTTGCATCCTCCTAGAATGGATTAATATTCCCCTATAGTCACATAGGATTTGGCGATCTACCCTGAATAATAGCCCTCAAATTAGAAATGTGAACTTGAAGTGAAATGTCATATACGAGCATATTATTTATCCAACTATCCCATTGATAGACCATGACATGTATATCAAATATTGTAGTAGAATTTCAAGTGTTATTTTTATGTTTAGGGACTAAGATCTAGCATCCACCACATATATGTATGCATTAATTGACTCTTATTATAGTGTAGCTTGTTAAGCCTTTTGGGTTGTTTAAAAATTCACTACCATTAACTTCTTAAGAGTTAATTTTCTTATCAATTACATTGCATATTGTCTCATTTCCTACATTATCTTTGATCATAGCAACTACAGTTCAAAATAATAATGCTAATATATACTACAATTTCAAAACAATTAATTTCAATAGAATGCATGGATGACCAAATTGATGACTGTAAATGCTTCTAGACTTGAGTGGAATTTTTGATTTTATCAAATAAAGTGTATTACTATACTTCAAAGATTTTTTTTGAATATTTTTTGGTCTCTATCTACTAATAAATATAACAATTAAACTATCTAGAAGGCCAATAATTCTACTTACATCTTAGACAAGATTTATAATTTGGTGTTGGGGTCCTTCATTATACATTTACATTTATCTTTCTCACCTTTCCTTAGGGGAAAAAAATAATAACTTATTTTTAATTTGCTGTTAGTGGTTGTTCCTTATAAATATACCTTATCTTTCTCACATTGCCTGGGAAAAAAAATAACTTCCGATGTCAATTTTCAAACCTTATGGTCATTTCATAGTTTTTACTGTTAATATACAACATAATTGAATGTTTTTTAATAAATTAAAAAATTCATTATTTAGTAAAGATTGATTTTAAAAATATAAATTACTCACAATGAAAAAAATCATACAAGTACACTCTTTCCATTGACTTTTTTATTTCTTCCACTGCTTCTTATTCTCCTTAATAAAATTGAGTGGAATTCTTTAAAATTACTTATATGTTGGGGTTGTGTGGTCCTTATCATTTTTATAAAATGGTATATTCATAAGAAAAAATTGGATTATGTTTGATAAGTGTTTTCATTTGTAATAATGATTCTATCATCTAAAAAAGCATTATGTAGTGTCATCAATTACTTGGGTTTAATTAAGAATACATCCTTAAGAGTTTATATTGATGTAGATGTTATTTTCACTTCTCCTTTGAATTATAATTTCTTTTTTAGTGTTTAGTGCATAAAAAAATAGACAGTCATGTTTCACATATCATTAAAATGATAGAAGGGATGTGGAGTGTGTGAACTTATTCCTTTGTTTGACGAGACCCTTTGAATTACTTGCATCTAAGTAATGTTGCTTATTCTCACCAACCACTAAACTTGATAGTAGCCCAAAATTTGTTATCATAGCTTCATGTTTGATTAACATGATTAATAAATAATTGAATGTTGGATGAACCACATTAACTTGTAGTAAAAAAACCATTATTTAAAAAAGTATCAAATGGATATTTATAGTATCTAGTGAAAATGTAAGTGTTGCAGGAAGAAATACATTGAACTAATGGCCACATGAAACATAGTCTCCTAGATGGTATATTCACTTAAAACTATGAACTTCACACTAACCATAAACACAAATCATAGTCTCCTAGATGGTATAATTACATAAAACTAATGGGATTTCAAGAATTTGGAATTTCATATTACAATGGTTATTCTATACAAATAATGATTGCATACGTAGCCAAACCCTCTCATGGACCTCTTGGTCAAAGGATAATCCCCATCATAATCAAAGATAATCATGTACATATTTATTTAAAAGCCTCATTCCTTTAGTAATGAAATAAAAAATGTATTTGATTGTAAGATTAAGAGGAGACCAACATTTTGAGATAACATTTATTCGAATTAATCAATGTAATAAAAATTGTATCCCTAAATGTAAGTGATGATGCATATGTTGTGTTATTTCCACTATTCATTGACTAACTAGTGATATAGGCTTGGGTAGCATTTGATTGATTGATAGGCTTAATTTTGAGCTGAGTCAATATTTCCAAATTTAGGTGAAACTAAAATAGGTTATGTTGCACTTATATAAGTGCTTGATTCCATAGGATCAAATGAAATCTGTCTAATCTTCAATCATTTACCAATTCACCTTATTATTGATTCAATTCAATGATTTTATGTGCCCATAGTTGATCCTTCTATTTTATTGTTGTGCAGTTTAAATTTTTAGAGAGATTTTTAAAGACCTCAATAATTATCAATTATTTTAAGTACTTCCCCGACTTTCATTTCACAAGTAAGACATTAAAAAGTTGATAATATTATTTTTTTATAAAAAATTCATTTGTGACCTTTTGAATTTTACAAAATTAAATGAATAAATTCAAATCAAGAAATAATACATATGCATAATGCTCAATAATTCATTTTTGTACAATACTACATGCCATTGACCTAGGCTATGCGCCATAGCATAAATGTCATTGTTCATACAGAAGACATTTTTAGAACTTCTCTTTTTAAATATAATGTTGGTGATTTCTTGTTTGATGCATTTCAAGTCTTATTGCATTTTCATTACACATCGATAGAGCTTCATTTTGGAAATATATATATATATATATATATATATATATATATATATATATATATATATATATATATATATATAGTGACTTCAATGCACTAAGATATTTTCAATTGGAATTGGATTCTGAAGAGATTTATAAACTACATCAAGTACATGACATAGAGACATACTTTTGTTAAATTCATATTTGAGCAACTTTATGCACACCTAATGGTGAACATGGCCTATGAGGTGACAATTTTTGCATAAATTGATTTTTTAAATGGCTAAGCATTCCCATCTATGTTTGGTCTTTAATAAAGATTAGAAAATGTTTCCACTTTAATGAAAAAGTAAATTCACCTCCTTATTGGATAATGTTCCATGATCAAAATCTAATGTCAGGTCATTATGAACCTTTGTACTATAATAAATTGACCAAATACCAGTGCCCCTTAAGATTTATGCCTTTAATAAGAACATGTGTTATGCTATATCTTTATTGGGAAATAAATTTTGTAAAGATACAACTAAGCAGATTGCTTAGATCATTGGAAAACACATCTTATTGTAGCAATATAATATTTATTTCTATTTACCATTTATAAAATAATGCTTTCGATGTATGATCTTTGTGACACTATGCATCACAGTGTTTTTGTAATGAGATTGTATATAAAGATGTAAAAACATATGCTTATTTGGAGCAAAACTTAACATATGATATTATCAAGAACATTTTAACTATTGCAAATTGGTAAGCATACATTGTTAAAATGGATTCACTTTGTGATGAAGGTGGAATAGAAGGTAAAAATTTTTCCATCCAATGACTTTCATATTTATTAAAGGTAATAATTTGCATATGGTCATTGATCAATCGAGAAATTATTGAAATCTATATTGATATCACTCAGCCACAACCCATATACAACATAATATTATTTGAAACAAATACATGTCATACACATTATGAACCTTTGATAGTGAATAAACATAGTGAGCCACAAGCATATTATTTTGCTAATTGCATATGTAGACTGTGAAAAATAAATAGCCATTCTTTGGTACAAACATTGAAAATTGCATGTGAAAAGATCGTAAAAAAAATCTATGTCTTTGATAAAAACTTTGAAAATTTCACATGGAAAGAACAAATATATATATATATATATATATATATATATATATATATATATATATATATATATATATATAACCTTGATAGAAAAGTTATACAAGTTTTTAACAAAAGAATAACTGACACTCCTATACATGTTTGTGCTCTTTGAAAGTAATTCCATTTGAAACATAATATGAATATTTTTAATGAAATTGGAAATATTACATGCCAATAATTACTTAGAAACATCAATTCCGTTTGTAAAAAAATGCACAAATTTCAACCAATCATTGAAAAATGCACCGGTTCCTTGAATTTCAATGCCTACTAATATTAGACTAAATAAGTACCTAAATTCTATAGTTATGATATTGGACCTTGAGGAAAGACTTGTTTCATTAATAATTTAATTTTTTCAAATAAGATATCTAGGATATAATAAAACATAACTTGGACTAAAATGTCCAATTATAAATGTGCCATCCGATGTCAACAAAATTTAGAAAAACATTGCCTAGATTCATAGATGAAAGGACAATAATTGTCATAGCTCTAAAACTATTATTAAAATACAAAAATTCATATTAGAAAGGAACCATTGACCAAAACTTGTTATGCAATCATTGCAATAACTATGTACAAAATAATTATACATTACGCATAATGTATGAATTAAATCTGATTGGAAACCATTCATAGCTTCTAGTATTATAGATAATACAAATAGCAATAGTTTTTTTGGTGAATCTAAAACAAATAGTGATAATGAACTAAATGTGTCTTTTGACATAGATGAAACTTACTCTGATGACATTTTAGTTCATGGCTTTCTAGACTCAATATACATTACTGCATTGCAAGATAAGGTATTTATACTAGCACTGACTAAATAAAATAATCCAATTATAATTTTTAAATATGAAGACTCAAAATAAATTAAATTTCCAACATTTTTATTTGGTGATCCTCGTGATGAAGATGTGATATCAAGACTCAATTTTCAAAAAATTGCACAATGGGAGCTATTACATGATTATTGATAATTTGCATATCTTTTTACCAATTTGTTCTTTAAGGAAATAAAAAAAGGAATAAATTAAGTTGGAAAGATTATGTGGGTTTAAAATAGAAAAGTCCAGCTAAAGGGAAGAAAGTTTTTAGCAAAAGATGTCAAATACAAACCAAACCTAGAAAAGTTACTTATATCAGAAATTGGATATGTAGATTTCAAAAAAATACGCATCTCCCCTAATTAAATTCAAGGTCTTAAAAAATACCTTTGATATGATATACAAATTAGGACCACTAATATTTTTTATTGATTTTTATAATTGTTGGACATCAGTAGCAACCATTGATGAATGCATTAAAACAATTATATCTATAATACTACAAAAAATAGGTTCTAGACTTGATGGATTCAATAAATCAAGTGATGATTCATTTCTTATAAAAATAGATGTGGTTACATGTGGATGCTATTACAAACATTGATTCAATGGATTAAGATAAATTTTATGCAATGATGAATTGTTACTAGAAAAAATCATAGATTATATTTGTGAGACATAATTTTAACATAGAGGAAATGCTCATGATCATTAGTTAGTATCGATAAAAGAAACACCTATATATCAAAAAGATCAAAATTCAAAAATTATACATCTTATATACAAGTATATAATTTGTGATACTGGTGTTCTAGAACAAGACATAGCCAAATTACGTATACACCATCGTACTAGAAGTTGTAGAAAAAAGGGAAATTTTCATAGATATAACTTTCCACAACTACCAATGCAAGAGACAATAATTCTTGAACCTTTTGAAGAAAAATCTAAAATTACAAAAGTAACATTGAAATAAATTTATTTACTAATAATCATAAAATGATATACTACTTTTGATGACTTTGACACTTTCTTACAAGACCTTGACATGGATATGCCTTAGTACATAGCAATAATATAGAGAAAAATAAAATAGCCTACCATGTTCCTCACGTGAAAGCCATCAAAAGTATAGATCAATAGTTTCATAAAAAACATGTCATATTTATGGCAAGTCAATATAGATACACAATTTATCTTGAATGCATATGTTGCAGCAACATACTACAACCCATACAAGACAAAGAAAATTCAAAAGTCACACATGTTTTTAAGCAAATATGAAAACAACATGCAACATCAAACATAGATACCATTTAGATGTTGCATAGAATTGGAAATGCAATGCTAAAATATCAATAAATGCCTACCCAATGTGTTATTCATTTGGTGTTATCATTACCACTTAATCATTGTTCAAGGACATGTACTTTTATAAATACACCCTGCCATCATGATTGCACTTTTATTTTAAACCATCAATTATTCTCAAGAATGAACAAGATGAATCTAAAAATGTAATATGTCAATCTGTTATAGACTATTACATTGCGTGTCCTATCAGCATTGACCATGTTTGTTTGGGTGAATTTGTTTATGACTATAGGAAAAATGGAAAGCCATTGAAAAGAAAAAAATACATTTGATACACTTTGTAAATTACAAAAAACATCTTTGCATTGAAAATTATTTTCATGAATGACTACTACTATATGTACCATTTTAGAAAAGTTAAAATAGTTTGAAACAAGATCTCGAAACATAAAAACAAGCATAAAATTTGCAAAGCAATATCATACAATTGAATGAGTCCAAGTTTAACTATGACATAAACTCTATTTGGGGGAACATGGAACATGTTGATTGCCAACTTGAACATGATATTTAAAATATTTTTGATACTAGATTTCACTCAATAGAAACAAAAAATATACAAGAGGACTATGATTTGTAAATGGATTTTCCATTTCCAAGATTTATATCAAGCAAGCAAAGTTCAAAACCTTTTGACATTGGACATCACCCATTCATTTCTAATAATTTAGAATACTACAAGCATAGATGTATGTTAGAGGAAGAGCAACAAGTAATTGTTAAATACATTGTCTATAAAAAACATATAAGTAAAAATAAACTATTGTACTTATTTCTAACAAGAGGCACAAGCATAGGTAAGACTTTTATAGAAAAATCTATATTCAAGATGTTGATTTGATTTTATTTTAAAACTATCAATATTGATCTATACAAGCCAAAAGGTCTTATTATTGCATACACAAGGTAAGGATGCATAAAATCTGGGAGGAGTGACATTATATTATTCATTTTTATTGCTCTGTAACAAGTTAGAATTGATTCCATTGAATAGTAAACGTCTTGATGTGTTTTCCAAATGATATAACCAATTACACATAGTAATAATTAGCAAAATTTCACTTGTAGGAGTAAGAATGTTATATTATATTGATAAGTAATTATGTGACATAATGATTCTTCTCACTATATACTTGATAATGTTGACATGGCATTATTTGGAGACTTATATCAAGTTTAACCTATAAACTATTGTATTGTTTTTGAACATCAAAAAATGAACAATGAACAAATTCCTTATTTATTTTGGAAAACAAAACATGAAATTTTATCAGTTACATAAAACCATGCATTAAAAGGATGAGATATTTATGTCAATACTAAATAAAATATGTGCATGCTCACACACAAATGATGATGTTAGATATCTTAATAATAAGTGATGACATCAAGAACTAAATGATCCTTTGTTTCCATATCTCTTTTAATTTAATAATGATGTCGAGGCACACAATAAAAAAATTCTAAGACTTGTTACACACAAAGAAATTTTTATCCATGCAATAGATAAAGAACATGATACATATTATGAAAAACAAGGATATGCTAAATCCGTATGTCTACTAATAAAAATAACTTTGAATCCAAATATGTTAGTGGAACTTTTAGCCAAAAATTATGATATGCAATATGGTCTTGTCAATGGTTCAAATGGTATATTTAAACTCTACACCAAAGAACATGACAATGACAATATTTGGGTAAAATTCAATGATGCCAATATTAGGCATTTATAAAGAATGAAACATTTTCATCTATTTAAAATTATTATTGATCTGAATTGGACTCCTATTTTTTGAGTTTTAAGACCTATTTGCATGCCCATTTAAAAAACACTTAACAATACTAGCTCAATTTCCAATAAAATTATATTGTGCTCATACTGTACATAGGTCCTAAGGCATTACCTTGGAAGGAGTTACATTCAAGATACTTTATTTATCAAGACACAGATTTGTATAAAAAACTCTTTATCATTTAAAAACCATTGACTTGATGTATTTTCTAAGTCTACTTTTAAATAAAAACTAGAGTTAAAAAGAAAATTTCCATTGAAATGTCATGATTAGAATTGAACTCTGAATGGGTGTTGCAACATAGTCTTAGATAAAATACATTTGCTTCATCTATTATTATATGTTTATTGAACATTCATAGTCTTCACACACATCTTGAAGACATTATAAATAATCATGACTTAATGAAATGTAATAAATTATGTTTACAATAAACATGTATTGCATCTAACAATTCTACTAATCACATCCCAAATTTCATGGCCTATAATCCAATACACAATGTGCATAATATAATGATATATGTCAAAAGACATGTTATCACCTCAAATCCAATGAAATACACTGTAACTAAAGTGGAAGCATTAACAATAAATGCCATGATACATGGAAATGAATTTACAATTATTAATATCTATACATCCCCCTCTGCTTTTGTCTTAGTTAGTATAAGTGTTATTGAAAAAACATTGTTAAATGCAAATACATTTAATGAAATCTATATAATAAGATAATTTAACATTGACATGTATATTTCTAATAAATCAATAATTCTACTAAAAAAACATATGAAACTTGTAATATGATTTTTTATCACATAGACAAAAATAATATCCAAATAGAATCATAGACTATGTTTGGTCAAACAATTCAAAATAACATATTCATATCATAATAATAGAAACATATTAGACTAATCATAATGTAGTTTTTGTAGTCATAGATATGAATGGTTAATCAATATCATTAAGAAAAAAATCATTGTTTCTATTTCTATTCATAGCACTCATATACGAACTTAAAGTTAATTTGATTGCATTCATTGAAGAAACAAAGTAGAAAAAACATGTTGTTTCAACAAAATAATGGATTCAAAAGAAAATATTTTGGAAGATGAAAAATTTACTAAACAACTAGTATTAGAGTCATCCAAGTGCAATGAAATAATCCTTCCTTAACAACATATACAAAAATGGTAAATCTTAAACTAGATTTAATTTTTTGCTTTACTTATTGAATAACAGTCTTTTTAAAAAACAAAAAGATGATAAATATTTACATACCTTGTTACGACATTTTATGAAAAAAAAAAATCCTTTCCTTTTAACATAAAAATAGAATCAATTCTTTCATGCAAATACTATATATTTATGTTGGGAAAGTTATTATTTTTGAAGGAGATATTTTGATTGTTTATGGTCCTCATATCATAAATCTAGATTCTCCAGTTAAATCAAAGATACTGCATATTGATTTGGTTTATGTTTATGGTGAAATGGTTATAACAATTAATATTACCAATAAATTGATACTAAATTTTTAAAAATGCATATCTCTAGGCAAAAGCATTTGCATTTCAGACTTTCTAATAAAATAAAAAGCAAAATATAAAATAGGAGATGCTTCCTTGTGTATTTTTCTAACTACAAAGTCAAGCATACAAAATATTCCTATAGTTAAAAAAAAAAAAAAAACTCACACTTGATAGTGCATTTATTGATGTTGTGGAATTAAATGATTCATACTCAGTTGGCTCATTTGGAGATCTGGTTGCATGCTACCAACAAATAAATACATAGCTTATTTTACATGTCAAAGATGGAGAAATAGAGTATAACACTATAATTATAATTATATTTTTATTTTCATATTTATTTTCCTTTCAATAATCTTTTCATTTGTTTCTAAATTAACTACAACTAATTGCTTTTTACATTCAACTCAATGAACAACATCAGTAAGTATGCCATGAGATACAAGTTCAACAAATTTCCAAAAAAAAACCCTATATACATTTTCAAAAATATTTTTTTACTTATTTCATTGAACCTATAACTAATGAATACACCATGAAAATTTACAAACAATCACAAAAGTAAACATTGAGGCAAGTATTCATTTTCTTATTTCTTATTTTGTTCACTAGGAATAATTTCAAGATATATTTTGTTTACTTATTTAGTATTAACATCAATAGGCCATGGGAACATTAAAATAAAATAATATTTACTTGAATCCCTTCCAACTAATATGCAATTATTTTAAGCATGCAATTACAATAATGGATGTTCATGGCAATGATTCTTTACATTGTACAAAGTGTCCTCCAAATTCAAGACTTTCCTATGTCCATGCATTGACATGCAATATCTATACAAAATATGGGAAATTTGAATGCATATTTCATAAACTAACATTTTAGACTTTGCTACCAAAACTAACATCAATATCATTTGAATAAAAAAAGCAAGTCATTTTAGCAACTATCTTTCTATTATGCAAATTCCAAGTAAATGGCACATTCACAATTGCAATGGATAATATTATTTTTGAAATTAAAAAAGAATGAATCATGATTCCAAATCGATGAACTAATTATAGTTTTGCATTACATAAATGTTTTGTAGCTTTAGATAGTTATTTATGTATTTACCTAATACATGTCTTTCTTGCTTTGCTTCTTCTTTACTTCAAGACACATCCATTTTTTAAGACACAACAATGACACTTTTAGACTTTGCTAATACTCACATAACTATGTTATCTATCTGTATTGTCGAAGCCGTTAGACACTAAACTCATTTATTTTTTCATCATGATTAAGCATTTTCAAGTGTAATAGTTACATCGATATTGATATGCTACATAATATTTTTCAAACACCATAAATATGTAAATATCAAAAATAATATATCTTACATCATTGTTCCTATATGATTGCAGTTAATGCTTTGAATTTATTTACATGCATATAATCTACAAATAGCAAAATCTATTTTATCTTTTCTTTTCCTTAAACATATACCTAGATTTTTAACTCATCTTTTGCACCATTTTTTATTCCAATTTTTCTCACATATTTTTATACAATGATCAATAGATTCAAATCATGTTCCAAACTTTTACAAGATCATAGTTTGTATTCAAGCCATTCATTATTGCTCATAGAAGACAAGTTTGTATTTGCTAGTTTATGATTTTATTCTCTAAACTTAGTAAGACAGATAAAGACAAGGAAAAAAGACTAGAGTTTTGCAGAGGCAAGGAGGCTACAACTCAAAAATGAATCTTAAAATACCTTGCCTACTATATAATAATGTTCAATACAGATGCACATAATCTAATGGTGGATAACACGGTTTGCATTTTTAGTTCTCATTTATCTTTTATACTTATTTTTATCTCTTAAGATTTAATAGATCACAAATTAGTTTTTGACATTATTTAATTAGTGACCTCTTTTGTAACGTTATATGTTCGTGTAAATGTCAAGGCTAGATAAAAATAATTTAAGATGATAATTATTCATGAATATGCTTAGTAATACTAACTAACTAAATTAGTTTTCATTTTATGTTACAGTCATACTTGAACAATAAAATAAATGCTAGGTCTCTAACTAGTAAATTGTAATAGGACACCATCATTGAGAAGACAAGAAGATTTTTAATATTTTTTTATCATGTTTATGTTTTTCTTAAATAATTTGTATTTTAATCAAAGTTTTAGATTTTATAAGGTAAGAATTTTTTGATTTTCCTTAATTTTTTGCTTAAAATCCTATTGTATGAAATTAATTTTGAGGAAGAGCTATTTCTATATTGGCTTTAATTGGACACTTTCTGATATGGATTAAATTATCTATTTGACAGAGTTTTAAAAGTTAGTAGACAAAGCAATGCAATATGCTTAAGTCCTTTATTTGGCTACAAGCTACTGATGCTTCAATTCAAGACATGGAGCAATAAGTCACAATGTTATGTGTTGATTTCATCAAATATTGATTCATTCAAATAAGGTAAAAGTAAATTCAATAAAATCCATTATCTATTTATGTTATTTCCATCTACATGGTGTAAGTAGGGATGCATTGTTGGCTGAATGTTTAAGATTTATTCAATCAACAATGCTTTCACTACTTGTGTTGCATAGACACATCACCTTTCTATAGTTGAAAACCTAAAAATGAAATAAAAATGTAAATTTTGGTTGACTTTACAAGTCAAGCACTTACTTAGATGATTAAAGGTAAAATAATCAAGCAGATTTGAGAAACATTTCATTTTTCATTACTAGATGATCTCATAATTTTTTTTGCATTTAGGAGAACTCAATCCTACCTCAATTATGTGTGTCAACATGTTATTGCAAATTTAAAATAAAAAACACAAATATTTTTTTCTTAACTCTATTTAATTCATTTCCATGCAAATTCTTGACCTGAATTTCTAATCTCTTCTGCCAACATGTATGGTATGCAGATTGTTGAACCTGCTCATATTCTTCAAGCTTAATTTTCATGTGCCCATCACCTTGTGCATGGGAAATATACCCATATGAACCCAAGTCTCAAGTTTATTTATAGGTTAAAATCTCAATATCTTTAAATCTAAGCACTTTGTTTGACCATGACATGCATGAATGAAATTTACTTATAGGCACCACACATTATTTTTGCTTTGTTTCAGTGTCACAACCACTATGCTTACCAAGAGCATTTTAATGCAAAGGATTTTTAAAGTTCAATATGTGTTTTACACATTACTCCTTGTTGTAGCATGTAATATTCTTTGCTTGTGCCAGACCTTAGTGATTATTATTGTGGACCATACATACAAGCCTACTGTAAAATACCTGGCAATTGTATTAATGGATATTAGGACTAGTTTGAAACTTGCTAGAAATGAAAGCTGATAGCCTCTATGTTGTAAGTTGGAATTTATAAATCTTCATATCACCGAATATATTTTGACTATGCTAAAATAAGTTTAATATTTTTCACGTTTATCCCATCTATAATCCTTAATATTATTATAAAGCATGATCAATATTAGGTTTTCTATTATGTAATAAAAAAACATGTAATCTATGATGTCTATGTTTTTTAATATACAACCCACTTATTACAATTTGGAAGTTGTATACTCATAAATGATACAATATGAAGGGATTCAAAAATCTTATGAAGCATTGAAAGCTGATAGATGTTATACTGTAAGTTAAAATTTATAAATCTTCATATCACCTAAAAGATTTTAACTATGCTTAAATAAGTTTATTATGATATGGCCCTTAGATATTATGAAAAAATTGCATTATAAAGGCCTATGTATGTTGAAGTTTATTATAACATGGGCATCATATATAATAATTATGGGGATTTAAATTTTGCCATTGCACGCTGAGAGGTACATAGAAGTGCTTTTGATGTATCTGAAATATGTTTTGATCAAGTGTCTATCCATGTCTCCCAAATTTTAAATTTCTAAAAATAACATGACTATATCTCTTATAGATCTTGGTACCAAGGAACAACTTGAAGTTTTCTTAGTTTTATTTCTTCTCAATTATTTTTACCTTTAGATTTTTTTTTTATATTAACTAAATTATATTTTACTCTAAAAATATTAAAGCAATATAAATTCTACAAGAGATGTTTTTTGATCCCCTATTAGTGCTTACATTGCTAGCTATGAGCATTGGAACTACATATGTTTGCAGATGTTTAAATTTTATTTGAGATTGTGAAATGTTTTTTTGCAAATGTTGTTCAAATAACAGGGGATTTTGTTTCAAATTTAAAAAGAAATTAGATGCCTAAGAGGAAGATAATGCCCCCTAAACTGAGTAAGGAATCCAAAAATGTTACTGATAAATGTGATTGCTTGTGATGCAATCTTGCCATTGATTAACATTCGGTGTGTGTTCATCCTTACCATAATTTGAGTTTGGTTTTTTAAAGTTAGCAACACACTTAATATTATAAATGACTTCAGCCTATATTATTGTCTTGAAATTCAACATTATACAAATGTTCAAAGCTATTACCTCATAGGGACTTGGCACTTTGTGCCCCTTATTTGTATAACACGGGAAGATTTTTTTTTAAACAAAACCCTTTTAATTGATGTGTCTTCATGTCAAACCTTGTTTCTCTAACTTTTCTACCATTTTGTCCTGACCACTCATCATGAATCCACCATTGTTATCATCCTTTTTTTCTTATTTACAATTTAAATACAAATGAAAAATAAATACATAAATTTAACAAAAATATTACATTTATTTAGACAAAATAACAAAATAATGTTTTATTGGAACTATAAAATTATGTAAATAAATATATCTAATTGATAAACAATTATTTAAAATATTATTTGAAGTAATTAAAAAATCATTTTGGGGGTTGGAGGATATTATTTGTATTTAAAGTAAAAATAAAAATCAATAGCATATATATATATATATGAGAAATCCCTTTTATTATTTCAACAAAAGAAAATATAAATGTACACTTGTGTAGGATAAAATTTAGAAGAATTTATCTAAAAATTTAAACATAATTAATTTAATTGAATAAATTATTCAATAAAAAATATATATGTTAATTTATATAATATTTTAAATTAGGTTAAAATAAAATAAAAAAATATCTATTTTCTACCACAAAAAGAAGGGCTAATATTATCATCAAGGAGACATGATTGACACTTAGTCAAAGTATGGACATTCACAAAATATTCTCACGATCGATGGATTCTAATGATGATTATTCTGTGTTAAGATTTTGTGCACTATAAGTTCCTTCTCCGAAACTCACCCCATCAAGAAATGATTCTGACATATGTGAACCACTATTGACACTAAATAAATATTAGTCATCCACACACACAAACACATAGACTATGATTTACGGTAATAATCTACCATGCCCACGACTCCTCCAATGTAATAGTTTTTTCTACCCTACTTATCTAACTAACATCACAAATATTCATCCATATCAATAAGATAAGCTAAATGTGCTTGAACATAAGCCTTGTATGATGCTCTACTGATAGTCCCAACATGTGACAATATCTTTAAAAATTATCCACATGATTAGATGCAATGGCCTGCATGTGTTGACTAAAGTTAGTAACACCATATGTTTCCCCCATATGAGGCTTGGGCATTCTAAATCAAATGGTTGTTACGTTCTCAAATATTTACATATAAAGTGTTGGTATATATCTTCGTCAAAAAGTGGGATGACTACTTTGAAATGACAATTATTTTGTATCTGTAATCCTACCCTGCCCTTGCCATAACAAACAATTAAAAATAAGCTTAATTAATGTCAAGGCATAAATAAATTTCATCATACACCATATAAAAAAGAAAAGTAAAATTAATTATTATCTGGGTACAACCTTTGGAAAGTAAAATACCTAAATTAAATTTTATAAGTCCCATAAGATGAAAAGTGCATTTTATAACAAAATAATTGATGACCTGAAATTTTGGATGCAACTAGGACAACAATTTATCCTCACAACCTATTTCCTATTTAGGTGTGATCTCCTATAATGCTCCAACATAATAATGAGACTCATCATATCTTAATTGTGCCTTAAAAATATACTAAACTTATTTTGGTTATAAAAGTTATAAAATGGTTTTACAGTAAGAAAGGAACAACCCTTAAAAAAAATACCTTCCAAATATAACTATTTAAAAATTTATAAAAACTATGTGCCATCTCAATCTTAATAATGTGTATTATTTTTTATTGCTTATGAGAGGGTATTTTAACTTCCACCTTATATAATTGTTTAAAATTTATTTAAAAGAATACAATTTATTCCATTATGGATAATGTTAATCTTTTATAATATCGATAAATTGTTGAATCTTGTTAGTTTTTTATGTTACATTTAAAAAGGAATCAAACATTTTTATAAAAGTAACGTTACATTTAGAATAAGAAACAACATTTGATTTTGAAGAATGTGGTGATTTTAAAAATAAAATGATTAACATTGAAAACAAAATAGATGATATTGATGAAATATTAAAAAATTGTATTTTTATTAAATAATTTTAAAAGAGTACACTTTAAATATGAATATATTCAATGTGAGATCTCTTTTACCTAAATTGTTTTGTAGAAGATATAAATGACGATCTCATATAAGTAAATTTACAAAATATGGGTTTGGATTAATATATCTATAAAAGAAGTTGGAAAGGTAAATGATTTAGAAAAAACTAAACAAGACATAAGAGAACCCATTGTTCTCATTTCCCATCCACATAAACACATAATTGGTTATTTTAATAATATATATTCTTTACACATTCATGATGATATATATGACCTATAGGAGAATTATGAATATGATATGAGTCTTAGTTCAACTTTGGACATATGGATCATCTTATTGATTTTTATATTTTCAAAATGTTCTTATTTGTGTATATTTTATTTTATCCCTTTCCCTTTTTTTTTTTTTAGTTTTAATTGTTGGAATTCAACATGTGTGTTAATATTATTAGATTTTAATTCAATTATGAAGTGTAAATAGATAAATGTTATATTCTATTTGATCGTTATAATATTTATCATTTGTCTAAATAAGCATTCTAATGTAAAACATTAATGTAGTCCTTGTCAGAATGATTTATGTCGTGTATTTTTTCTTAAAGTTAAATCTATGTTATAAAATTTTAATTTTATAATTTTTTATTATTGATATTTGTGTGTTCATTTTAAGCACTACAATTAAAGAGCTAATTAATCTTACACTAGTCATTAACCCTAACATATGTTTCCAAAAATATTCCTTATTCACTATAAAATATATTGGTATTCAGAATTCACAATATATTAATGAAACAAGAGTCTTCTATTTCCCTATATCTTCACATATACTAAATATGTTACTTTTATATTTATTAATTAAACATTATTACTTTGTTGTATGTGTGTATGTATACATGCATGTGTGCGTGCTAATATTTAAAATAAAAATAATATATTTATATAGTTACAAAACTTTTTATATAAATTATTCTTCCATTTATTTTTATCATAATTAAATATTATATTAATATAAATTATTTAAATATATATATATTTAAAATATCAATAAATATTAATTGTAAGACTTTTAAATTATATTTATTATATAAATCATATTAATTAATAATTCTAATATTTCCTTGAAAAATTCTTATTAAATAAAATAATTGTTATCCATTTAATTGTACCAATATATTGAAACTAGGAAAACAAACTTTAAAAAAACAAATTTTTGTTTGAAAAACAACTAAAGAACGATTATATAATTGTACGGAAGTTATGAGCCATCTTTTAAACTTAGTGAGTACTATTTACCAAGAAAGTAGTTGGCAAACGTGGTGCCTCCCAAATGGGCATATACTTTTGACCCTTGACTTTCAACCAAAACAAGAATTGTAAGGTGACGGACTAAACATCCAAACAAATAAGGCGTTGGCTTTAAGGTTAGACGGCAGGAATGATTTGCCTGCCCAATGTTTATATAGTTATATTGCTGACCTTAGCAATGTGGCTCATTTAAATGCATATGATGGGCTTTTCCCTTGTAACAGAGTACTAAAAGGCCTATATATAGGCACCAACAAATTGTAAATATAGAATATTATATTATATAGGAGGCCGTATGATGCTTTTTCTACACTACTGAAGTGATGTGTATTAGTCAATGACTACAGATAATAGGGTAGCGGAAAAATGCACATCAATCCCCGCAGTGGGTCCCTAATGCCACTATGGGTGGCTTTGAAGCATATTTTCGATGTTATAAAACCACCCAAAATCACCGCAACCTAAAGAAGAGTTTTGTTTTTTAAGGGTGTAGTTAAATAATCACACGAACTGCAATTGCATTTGCAATGGAAGGAGTTGAGGATGGAAAAAGTGATAATTTAGAGATGGTGGTGATTCACAAGATTAACGTTCCGCCTGCTCAAGCCACAGGCATGGTGAATAAACTGGGCAAAGAAGTGAAGGAAACCCTGTTTCCTGACGATCCCTTGAGGCAGTTTAAGAATCAATCAAGGGGGCGTAAGTGTATTCTTGGCCTTCAATATGTTTTTCCTATCTTAGAGTGGGCACCCAGATATTCATTTGCTTTGTTCAAGTCTGATGCTATATCTGGAATCACCATTGCCAGCCTTGCCATCCCACAGGTAATATTAAAGAATTATCATATATTCAGATCATTGTGTGTATGTTTTGTTTTGGGCATAATAATTATGCTTATATATATATGTATATGTATGTATGTGATGATTAATACAGGGCATCAGCTATGCAAAGCTTGCTAATTGCCTCCCTTGATGGGACTATGTGAGTACTGTTCCATTATTGTGCCGTGTGTGTGTGTATATATATATATATGTATATATAAACCCCATGTTAATATAACTTTTTTATTATTTATATGATTTCACAGATTCTAGCTTTGTTCCTCCTCTAGTATATGCAATGCTAGGGACCTCCAAGGATATAGCAGTGGGTACGGTGGCGGTTGTATCGCTTCTCCTTGCCTCTATGATTACCGATGAGGTCTCTCCGACCCATAACCCTGAGCTGTATATACAACTGGCTTTGACTGCAACATTTTTTGCTGGAGTTTTCCAGGCAGCATTGGGTATTTTCAGGTTCGGACTAATAAACTCTACTTCTCTGTGTCTCTATATGTAATCTCCTGTTTGCTTTGTTTTGAGCGTATAAGTGTCCTAGGGGCCCTCTCCCTCGAATATCCTAGAGTGGGGTCGAGTGTTCTCCTCTCCCTAAAATCCTAACGCAGTGGAGTGATACAACTACAGGCTGGGATTCATCATAGACATGCTTTCACATGCAACAATAGTGGGATTCATGGCAGGAGCAGCCACTGTTGTGTCCCTCCAACAGCTCAAAGGCTTCCTCGGACTCCAACATTTCACAACTAAAACGGATATAGTTTCAGTTGTGAAATCAGTTTCAGAACAAGTTCACAAGGTTTCCCCTTTATTTTCTTCCTTTTCTTTGATACTTCCATTTCTGTTAAAGTTGTTACAGGGATTCAGAGCTTTCTTGATGAGAAATAATGAGTGTGTTGTGCAGTGGAGATGGGAAAGCATTGTGTTGGGAATAATCTTCCAAGTTTTTTTGCTGGTTGCTCGTTACATCGTGAGTATTGTGAGCTATTATTGTATTGTCCTACTTTATAGCATTATTTTTGCCTCTTTGTTATTGATATAAAATGTGTATGTTACAACAGAGCAAAAGAAATAGTAGGCTTTTCTGGATATCTGCTGCCGCTCCTCTGACATCTGTCATTTTAGGCAGCCTGCTGGTGTTTTGCACGAATGCAGAAAAGCATGGAGTGCAAATTGTACGATTAAAAAAAGCAACCAATCCATTTTTATGAATTTTACCATTGGATTATCTTAAAGAACTCATTTCTTTCACACTTACTTTCTTCAAAAGTTTTTTCTCACCTAGAAATTGGATGGACAGGTGGGGCACCTGAAGAAAGGTCTGAATCCCCTGTCCGTTGACCTCCTAGTCTTTCATGGACAATATTTGAAGGTTTCTTTGAAGGCAGGACTGATATGCGGTCTCATCTCCTTGACTGTAAGAGAACAGTCCTTACCTTGTTGAGTGTCATAATTAGTTCTGGCCATGTTTGAAATTGCTTTGTGTTTTTTCCAATCACCTTTTTTACCATTAGCTTTGTATAATAATATTTTATTCAATAATAAAAATAAATAAATGCTTTTGAGTGATTAATTCAGGGCAACTGGTGCTAATATTCAATTGCATTGATGCAGGAAGGAATAGTGTCCGGAAGAACATTTTCTCTGCTCAAGAACTACCATACCGATGGGAATAAGGAGATGATAGCCTTTGGAATGATGAACATTTTTGGGTCCTGGACCAGTTGCTATGTTACAACAGGTTATTTTCTTTACTCACTCAGCAAAAACATCGCTAGAGTCTAGGATAGTGAATCCAATCTAATTCAAATTCTTTCTTCTCCTTGAAGGGTTTCTAACTGCAGCCCTACTTATGGATATAATGTCTGTGTTGCAGGTCCGTTTTCCAGGTCAGCGGTGAACTACAGCGCAGGATGCAAAACAGCTGTGTCAAATATTGTGATGGCTATTGCTGTTATGATAACTCTACTGTTTTTAACTCCTCTGTTCTACCACACTCCTTTGGTGGTACTGTCGTCTACAATAACGGCAGCTATGCTAGGCTTGATCGATATCCAAGCTGCTTACCATCTCTGGAAGGTGGACAAAATCGACTTCCTTGTGTGCATGGCAGGCTTCTTTGGGGTCGTTTTCATCAACGTTGAAGTCGGTTTGATTATTGCGGTGAGTGTAAATCCTATTTCACTTATTCATAATCATCTTTCCTTCTGGAATCTGATTATCCAAACTTCCAACGAGGCTTCGAAAATATCTTGCAAAGAAAATCTTATTTCTGATTTGAATGGATTTTCAGGTATCCATTTCACTGGTAAGGGTGCTCATGCATGTTATGAGGCCTGATACTGCAGTTCTGGGGAACATTCCTGGAACATACATGTACAGAAGCACAGAACAGTACCAAGATGCTACAATAGTCCCAGGCATTCTCATACTGCGCATCGATTCCCCAATATATTTCGCCAATGCCAACTATTTGAAAGACAGGTTCGTCTTGCAGTGGTTTGTCTCTTAGTGATATCTCCACAATTTACAGAAATAATTTACCTGATGCTTTACACCACTAGCATCAAGGAAAGATTGGAAGCTGATGAAAAGAGTTAATAATTTGGTTTTGGCAGAACCCTGAGATGGATAGAGGAGGAAGAAGAAAACATGGCCAAGGTCAATCAAGACGTCCTACGCTACGTAGTGCTCGACATGGGTTGTGAGTATCTTTCAATTTATTTCACTGATTATACATTCGGTATGTATTTTCTTAAAATGTGGCATCCACTGAATTGGCAGCTGTGACAACAATCGACACAAGCGGAATCAACGCCCTTGAGGAACTGAAAATGAAACTAGAGGGTCGACAACTTCAGGTGACCATTTCATCCTACACCTGATCTATACAATTAATCATGATTGCCATTAATTTATTGTATGTTTGAACAGCTTGTTTTGGCAAATCCGGCAAGCCCAGTGATGGAAAAACTTCACAAATGCAAATTTTTGGAGGTGCTAGGGAACAAATGGCTGTTTGTGTCAGTGGCTGAGGCGGTGGTTGTTTGCAACTCTCTGCTTCGTGATGAAAAAGACCACAACGCCAACTACAATCACAGAAACAACCAAGATTGCTGAAGTCATGATGAACAATAGCATTCCTTACAATTTCAACTTAAAAGTCCATATATATAAAAATGAAGCGCGCTCTCTCTCTAAATTTTAATCATTTTAAAATATGTTAAGATACAGGAGAATCATTTACTCGAATTGGGAACAGGATTTGCCCATTCTCAGAAGATCCAAAGGACAACTGCTCGAACTCGTTTTAATGGTCGGTTATTGACAGCGTACAACTTAGTCAACTAATGAATATTTTAAAAGCTCTAATAGCTTTTTCAGGGTTGGTTATTATTGGGTACGATAATCACATTCACATTACTTTGACATGGGTCAACTTGGCTTGATTGCATGCCTATTTAGAGTAACTCACAATCGCTTTACAATAACGATTTTAGAGCTTTGTAATAATAAAATTGTAACATAATCTTTGATGGTATTTATGGTCACTATTCATTCTCATGTAACAAATCATTATAATCGTCACAGAACATTATGTATAACCTGACATTGCTGTTTTAATTAGCGGAAAAAAATAAAATATGCATAGATTTTTGTTTCTCATTGAATTGCATGGATAACAAATAATTATAATCGTCATAGAGAAAATTTGTTATCCATGCAATTCAATGAGAAACAAAAAAATCTATGCATATTTTATTTTTTTCCGCTAATTAAAACAGCAATGTCAGGGTATACGTAATTTTCTGTGATATGTGTGTGTGTTTGGATTTTTGTTTCTCATTGAATTGTACGAGTAATAAATGATTATAATTATGAGGGAACCTATTTGACAGTGACGTTTTAATCAGGGAATATATATATATATATATACACATAGATTTTTGTTTCTCAAAAAGTTATAAGATAATAAATCATTAAAATCGTCATAAAAATTAAGTATAATAAGAAAATTATATTTGACACTAGTATTTTAATCAACATACATATATACATATATCAATGAAATGTTTAGGTAAAAAATCATTATTCTCATCATAAAAAAAGTATAACTAAAGAACGAATATATATATATATATATATATATATATATATATATATATATATATATATATATATATATATATATATATATACGATTTAAGCTTAACGGGTATAATTATTTGTGTTTGAAACATTGAAGTTATTGCATTTACTCAATTTTTCCATAAATAATAACATAATAAAGTTATGGCCTCATTTTTATGGTTTACTAGATACTCATTTACAATTGTTTTAAGATAACATTACATTTAACTTTACATTTATGGCTTATAATTTTTTATCTTAGTGTAAGATATCTTATTTATGATTGTTTTAAGATACTACCAGTTGTCTCAAGGGTAAAAGTTATGCCAGAAGGAATGTTTATGTAATATTTATGATTTATTTTAATAAATGTTTTATTTTCATTTGTGGAGTATAGTCCCCTTTTAAGTGTATGAGATGGGCACGCCCTATTGCATGATAATTAAACCTGCCAACTCTCCCTGCGTCTTAGGAACAAAGCATCTTAACAGTATTAGCGTTCATATTTCCTGCTGACGTGTTTATGGGCCCCACTAAATCGGTCAAAGTCTAGTACTCATGGTGGGGCTAACATCCATTAATAAAACATTAAAGAAACCAATAGCATTTAAGGTAAATGATAGTGGTTTAGGAAAACAATAATGGTTAATCCAAAAGATAGCGATTAAGTGAAATGCTAGTTTGAAATAAAATGTTAATATCCATTGAACGATGAGTTGTTACTTGTGTTCCTTTCCCTTGTTCAAAGATAATACTAGTTTTCATTTTCCATTACAGTATTCCTTTTCTACCTGTGTAGGAGCCTGTATCCATTCTTTGTTCACCATTACTTGATTCTAGAAGTGTGAATCATAGGAGCATCTTCGAAGAGGCATTTTACTATACAGGGTGGTAGCTACAATGAATTGCATTATCTTCATTGTTTAATCCTGAACCCTTGAGCATGATATCGCTTCAACATTTCAAAAGGGCATATCATAACTAGATTACATAATACATTTGGGTTTGTTTTATGTTGACTATATTGTTGACTAGTGAAGGAATGAATGATTAGTTAGGGTAGAATCATTCATGCAACACATGTTTTATTGAATAGTTTGTGTAATTAGGATATGATACATATAATTTAATGATTGCATATAAATTTAATGCATCATCATTGTTGGATATGCTACACATAAACGAATTTGAACTTTGTACCTTTGTATTCTAGCTTTATACTTTAAATAAATTTGAATGGTTGGGAATTCAACCCATGTTGTGTACATATAGTCAAGTATAGTTATAACCACCATCAACATGAGCTCAGTAATAGAAGATAGATGCATGTTTAAGCACATAATAGGTTAAGATCCTAAAATCATTCTCAAATAAGCATACCATTAGGGGTTGAAGTATTTAATAATACAATCAATGCATTGTTATAGGAGGCAGAGTATAGGAGTGTGAGTTCTGTTGGAAGTAATAACTGAAATTGAATGAATTATGTATTCAATGAATTTTATCTATCATAATCTAATTACATAAACGCACAAAACAAATTATGCATTTAATGAATGGTTATGCCCTCACTAATCATTAATTCCTTAAAGTAGGCAACAATACATTCAATATAACACTCCTTACTTCTTCAGTGATAATTGTCTTAATATGAAGGATGGGCTTGAAAAACACTTATGTTCATTTTTCCTAATAACTCAATCAAGCCAATAATATAAGTCTCATGGAAAATAATTGAATGTATTGTTAACTTCTTGAACCCTTTGATGGTATGCCTATTTAGGAATAATTTTAGGATCTTACCCTATTCTGTGCTTAAACATGCATCTACCTTTTGTGACTCAGTTATTCCCTTAAATAGTGATATTAATGGATGTTTCTAATGTTTAGTTTCATGTTACTAATATAAATATTGACATAGGTGGTGGATATATTAGTATTGTGTTTCTCTTTAAGTGTTATGTTTCTCTTAACTTAATACTCAATATTAGTCTTTGTTGTGGGGTTGCAAAATACTTGTCAAATTAATAATAGAAGGATCATGAAAACCCATTGACTATATTTTTTATTGCTTCAACTTAATGGTATGCTTATTTAGGAATGATTTTATGCTCAAGGGTTAGATATTCAATAATGCAAAAAATGATTATGCATTAAATAAATGATTATGTCCTAACTAATCATTAATTCCCTTAAGTAGTCAAAAATATAGTCAACAATATACTCTTTAATTTTTTACTAATAATTAAACTAATATGAAGGATGGGAATGCATAATTATTATTTTAGGCTTTCAAAACACTTATTGTGTTCATTTTTCTTCATAATTGAATCAGGTTAATAATAGAAGCCTCATAAAATTAAACATTGATTGTATTATTGACTGCTTGAACCCCTTGATGGTACGCCTATTTGGGAATGATTTTAGAATCTTACCTTATTCTATATTTAAACATGCATCTATATTTTGTTACTCAACTATTCCCTCAAATAGTGATATTAATAGATGTGTCTAATGTTTAATTTCCTATTTCTAATGGAAAGACTAACATATGTGGTGGATATCTTAGTATTATATTTCTATCTATGTTATTATTTTTATTAACTTAGTACTCAGTATTAGTCTTTATTGTGGGATTTTGAAACATATGGTGTTCATTTTTATTTACAAATCTATCAAGTTAATAATAAAAAGATCATGGAAATCCATTGGTTGTATTATTGACTGCTTCAACTTGATGGTATTTAGTCAACTTCTTTTCATTAACATCTTAGGGTGTGCCAACTTCTTTTCATCAAAATCAAATATTTATATGAATCTTGAAGATGCTTATGTTTTCTAAACATTTTCCTTTTTACATAGGATTAAGGACAACATATATGTTTGACATGTTGATGTTTGCTATGATACAATCAATACATGTTTCAAATATGTGTATATTATTTATGGTCTAAGGAAAGAAGTGATAAACTTTAATTCTGCTTTAATTATTGATGGTAGAAATTGAACATTTCATATTATATATCTCTTCTTCATGTTATTATGAGTCTTTATGATCATAATGTAGAGAATATGATTTTTTAAAGTAATTATAAATTAATGTGTGACCAAATGTCTAGTAAGATTTATGTAAGCGAGTAGAAGATAATCAAACTTCATATACAAGTAGATTCACATGTGTGCTAGTTTGTTGATTTCAAGATTGAATATGTATAGGATGTTGGGAATGTAAAATCACTAGTAAATTAGGGTAGAACAAGTAGTGGTGGTGATTCATCCAGTGGTAATAACATGGTTTCACCACTTATGTAGTTATAAGACACTACTAATGAGCCTATTTTTCCACTTTTCAAGTTAGATTTGAATATGAACTATGAACAACATACACCAACGTTGGCACTATAACCATGGTATGCAGTCAATGATGCTAGATTAGATATTGTGAGATGCCCAACATGCAACTCTACTGTAAAGTTTAGGTTGATTGGGATAGGGAATATGTGTTAGTTTATGAAAATTATTTTTATTTATTTATGGTATTTCCATTATATGTGTTATGTATATAATATTTGGGTATTTCATGGGGAGTAGGAAGCATAAAAATAACGTATGTAGAAGTAATGAATTGAGGGCTATCTCTCGGTAGAGAGTACTTACCATGTCAAGTTTATATCAATATTGTAAATGAATGAAAGTTTCAGTATGTTTTGCAATGTTTTTGTCATTATGATTAAATATTACTAGTGATATTAGTATGTCTTATTACATGTGATTAAGATAGTAATGGTTGTAAATCTCAATTGATAACAACGATTACATCATTACCAAGTGTTTCATTGGTAAGCAATTCCTTCATCTAAATTTAATAAAGATGGGTCTTGTATCAAGGATGTAATCACTTATCACATAAATATTTGAAGTATCACTTTGCACATTTTTTAGAATCTCCATTTTGGATTTAATTATATTATTTTTGAACCCATTAAGAGTGCCAACAAACTATAATATGATTAAATATTTTTTATAGATTTTGTGTTACCATTGACAATAGATGGATAACACAAATAAAAGAAAACTTTGTAAGTGAATTATCCATGCTAAATATCACATGTGCCATTAAGTCATACATACTTAATTTAGCCAATTTGGCACACATGGTGTTAGGAAAATTTTCAAATTTCACATTATTATGAGGCATGCATATTCATATTTTATGAATTTCCCAAACTAGAATAACTACAAAGTTAAAAACTACTCTAAAATGAACCATATAAATGTAAAATTTAATAACTACATTGAAATGAACAATAATAGAGGGACACACTAATTATACTCATTGTTATCGAATTTAGAGATAGGAAGCATGAATGTAGTGGGAGTTGTTGTAGGGCATATCATAATATGGATTGCAATGTTTTTCCACACTTTGATCTCTCTCTCATAAAATTTCTTTTTTCTTACATTCATATAATGCTCTGGTTCCAAAGTAATAGCCTTAAAACTTGCCACAACTTCATATACTCTCAGTGATGCAATTTGATCCTCAAGCCACATTTGACCCTATAGTTTTTCTTTATTTACATGCTCAATACAAGGCTTTAGGTCTTTGTTCTCATTTTTTAGAGATGATATGGTTGTATTTATTCCTTCAATGTTTTCTTGCAAGTTGTCCTCCCTTTCTTTGCTAACCTTTTCACATTGATTCCATACATCCAACATGGTCTTCAAATGCTTAGTTTGAATTCTTAAAAGTCATCATCCACATTTGTGTTAATTTTTTCAAGACTTTCATATTGTTCCATAAAATTTCTTAGGGGAGTGGGATTGGGCTTATTTAAAGCTACACAGAAGAAAAATCATGGATATTTAGTAAGTATATGATACTGACAACATAAACATATATCTAGTCCTATGAAGGGATGTCACAAAAAGTTTGATTACTGGGATCACAATGTGCACTCAAAATGTCAATTAGTTTCCTCTTGGCAGCTTCATTGGTTCCTTTATTTTATATTTATTTTTGTTCATTACTAAACAAACATAAACATTGTAATATAATTACATGGATCTTCATTGGTACCTAATATTTTTGTAGAAAAATGTAAAATAATTGACCATTATACATAATGTAAAGGTTGTTATATAGACAAGCAATATGCAAGGCATCATACAAACTATAATAAGATGGACAATAGTAGACCATTACAAAAATCAATGGTTGATTGTTTCCTTTCCTTTATGGATCAGGATGGACTACAATAGACCATTACACATAATTCAAGGGGTATTATATAAACAAGCAATATTTACGGCATTATACAAACTACAATAAGATGGATAACAGTAACCTAATAGACCATTATATAGACCGAGGGTTCATTGACTCCTTTCCTTTATGTATCAAGATGCACAAAAGTAAACCACTGTGTATAATGTAAAGGGTATTATAGAAATAAGAAAAATGTAGCATAATATATAGACTATAGAGATCTAGCTTCTTTCCTTTCATTTATGTTTATTGAGAATGTTTTTTTATTAGAATACATAGATATATTTTCAAGAAGATACTGTAGTATACTTTAATGAGTAAGTGGAAAACTTACACTAAAACCAAAGATGGACAACAACAGATTGTTACACATAAATTAAAGGTTATTATATAGACAAGTAAGATACAAGGCATTATACTGATTGTAACAAGATGGACAAGAGTTGACCATTATAAAAATTGATGGTACATTGACTCCTTTGATTTCTATGGTAAGATGGACAAAATTAGACCATTAAATTTTTTTAAAACATATTATATAGACAAGAAAGATGCAAGGCATTATATAAACTGTAATAAAGGGTGTTATATAACTAGTGAATATATATACTTGATCTATGTATACCATTACAAAGAATTTGTAAAGGTTGTGAACCTTCCCCTACCCCTAAAAAAGTGGATAAATGTTCTTTTATCTTTGATGTTATTGTTTTTAATTTATAATCATCCTTTTAACTTTGATGATGTTAGTGTGACTCTATACCGAGAGGAAATTTTTAAATGTGGAAATCTAGATATTGTTTTAGGGAGCAAAGGTGTGGTTATCATGATCACTTTATTATTATTCCTCCATTTTATAATAATTAATTTTCATGATGACTTGAACACTTGGCCTTTGAATATGAATCTATTAATTAATTAACACATGGAATGATGAATGAAGCCCCATTACTTTTCATTATAATCCATACACATGTAACACTTTTATATGGTACATGCTATGGGCATAGAACATGTAAAAGGCAAAATGTAAATTAATAATTAATTAAAAGAAAAAAAATTATATTTCAATGCAATTCATTGTATTTGGTATATAATATGGTTGTATGCACCATAGAATGGTAGTGGCAAGAAAAAATATACCAACCTAAGTGATAATAACACATACTACAACATCTTTGAAAGTCTTACCAAAAAGAACTATTTTGATCATCCACAAGGTGGGAGACATAGTCAAAATAACTAGGTTGATGCTACAATGGACAAGTTAAGAATTTTTTTGCCTAGTCATATGAATGACTACAATTTAATTTATGCATAAAAATTATTGATAGATAGTCAATATTTGGCTAGAGTTCGAATCATAATTAAGTTATGAACATCAAAATAATCGTACATAGAAATTTATGAGGTTTTCGTTTCTTCACAACTTTTAAATATAATAATGAGATACCAATAACCTAAATAAGACTTTGTTTTTCATTAGTTAACAAATATCCAGACATAAATTTTAGATATAATTATGAGATCCTAATAACCTAAATAATCTGTTCTTTTGCCAAAGTTATCAAATAGCTAGACAACATGAAACTTCTATTAACTTTTATTAACAACATTATGATTCATAATGGATAAAAAGATGATTTCTATCTTCAACCTCTTTCTTCCAAAAATCACACGAAGAAGGTCTTATCAAAGAGATTCCATATGAAAAAATGATTTTAGAGAATTTATTTAACCCTCTATAACTTCTCCCAAATTTTGTCCGTATTGAGTAGGTAACTATAATTTTATGACATAAGCATGTCATAACCTTGATGAACATGATTTTAACTTTCTTGATTTTACAAAAGCTGCTCACATTATCTCATATTGAGCACCTTTGAGCTTGATATTCTACTCTTTCAGTAGGTTTAAGAAATATTCATACCCATTTTCAATCTATTGAACTTTAATAGTGTGATATCTCAAGTCCCTAGGAAGGTTATCACTCTTAAAAAATTGAGAGACTTTACAAACATGTTGCTTTCCAAATTTGTCATGAACATAAAAATCTCCATGACTACACCATTTAGAAAATCACAGCAAATTTTTCTCAATAGTCAATAGAGACTACCCAATGATGATGTTGAGAAATCAAGCTTGAAGTCTCATCATAGATATAAATACTAATGTTAAAAAAAAATTAAATCCCATGCAGTTCATTGATTTGAAAGTAAATAAAAATTATTCAAGCACAAATCCATCTTAAAGTACTTTGTCTTATCAAAAATCATATAACTTCCCTCACAAATTATTCAAATTAAATACATAGTTCATATCAAAATAATTTAACACCTTTAATATTTGAAAACTTCATCATAAATAAATCAAATGTGTAGCTTGGATCTGATGTGTAAAAAATTTGGTCATGCATAAAGAAAGTTCCACATTTCAATTCTTCAAAATAAGAGGAAAAAAAGGTTTGGTGTCTAGAATTTTCCCCTCAAACCCTATCTACTTGATCTAAATGAATGTTTACCATAGACATGTGACCCTAAATGAAACCAAAACATAGAAGAGCCTAGTGTGCTTAACATAGTTTGGATATGACACCTACCTCATAAGATAAAACCAATGAATCAAATCATAATAGAGGCATTTTTATTTAACCAACTTTATTGGGGTCAAATAACTCACATATTAATCCACATTCGAATACATACTTACTTTTGTGACCCTTATATGCATGTTACAATCATATCATAGAAAGACATGATTTGTAATGTGTAGATCGCACTTTTTATTTAATGAAGATAAATATCTCCATATAGTTCCCTTATGGGAAAAGTCTCATTATATTAAATAAAGCCATTCATAATAGAATATCTGATGTCACATTTCTACTTTCTTTAGTATGTCATAACATTTGACATGATGTATGACAAAAACATAGTGAATCTCCATAAATTGAGTCAAACATTTCTTCAAAATTTTCTTCTCCTCTTTCATTCCTTATTTTGTGCTGAACCATCCCTGTCATGATATTAAGAAAAATTAATATAATTAGTTTCATAAATAAAAAATAAAAATAACAATTATTTGATTAAAGAGCAAGAGTGATTGAAAAACCAAGGATAAACAAATATACCTTCTCCTTCAAGTCTCATCTTTTCCCCTTCACATTATTTTTTCTATCCAATGAAGTTTCTTTTTCTTGTTAGGTTTTGTAACTCATACGTAAGCACAAGATATGAATGTATTGGTGAAGGAATGAATATAATGGAAAACATAATGTATCACTTACTTTCACAAATTCCCTCTGCCTTAGAATCTCCCCCCTCCTTTTCTCTTTATTTTCTTTAAAATTACATAACTCGAGCTCTTATTCTATGGTTGCCAACCCTTCGGGTCTCAAATCATCAGAGTCATAAATATGTTATTTTTTAAATCAAATTTCTTTTGTTTATGCATCTCATAGAGTTGTTTCTAAAAATTATATTCAAAAGACCTTCATTGTCTTCTCTTGATTGGATGCCTTGGTACTTGATTATCTAGAATAGGAGGATACATGTGCATTTCATCACGGTGTGAATTGAACTATGGTTTTGACCAAAATTTATTCTCGCCTTCTTATAATGCAATACATTATGGTACAATACAATAGAATTGGTATATGTATTCAAACTCTTGAATAATATTGTAACCATGCTATTTTTACTCAAATATAATCTCCACACATCAAAAGGTTCAAATTAAACAAGCATATCCAATTTCAATTTCATAAGATATACATCTAAATTGAAAATATAAAAACATGGGACAATTGCCCTTATACAACGTGGAGATCATGTCATGTCACTATGAAAATCTTATGGTGACTAAAATTTAACATCATCTCCATGCTTACATGCAACATGTGAGTCCCTTGTTTAGATATGGTAATATGTTCCTATACAAGTGAAATCACAAAAATAAGATCACAATTCTACTTTGTAGCATTTCAAAAAAATCATAATTCCCCACCTTCTACCCTATCCTTCAAAGGTTTCCCATGTTCCATTTTTTTTCTCTTCCTATGAATGAGGATAAGGGGTGCATATGTAGGTAAAATTAATAAGATAATATCAAAATCATGTTTCATTTGATGTAAATAAACATGTGAAAATCCTAACATATTACCTTGTCCTTTTTTATATGGTCACATCCATGTGAATAGGTTATAGAGGTCATTCATTTCATTCTTTTTATCTTCTTATGAGGAATGGTAACATGTTCTATGTAGGTAAAATTAATCAAACAATATCACAATCATGTTTCATATGACTTAAAAAAATACTTCCAAATCCCAAAATATTACCTTCTCCTTTTGACTAGGCCCATGTTCATGTGGAGAGGTTATCGATGAATATTTTGGAAGCTCATAATTTACAAATTCCTTGACCTCTAGTGAAAATAGGTGTGTACCCCTCCTCACTACTATTTTTTACAAAAAAGTGCAATAGTTAAAAATATCAAATAGGTATACAATAAGATATATGTGACAATTGAAAATGGAAGAATGTGAAAGAATAATTACCCTTGTATCACAAGAAGAATTTGAAAAATCATAATATGGATCATCCTCATCCTCTAATGAAACATGTGATTTTGTTACTTCCTCAGAGAAAATAATCGTTTACTTTGTAGGAAAAAAACTAGTGATGATCACTATCAAGTTTCATACCAACTTCATAAAATCGTAAACCCCACATATTTTATTCTCCCATATTATCTCCTCTATCAGAGGAGGTTGTCCATGTGCATGAAAGGAGAAGAGCATGGTTTCATCCATTCAGTTCTTTGACACTTTCTATGAATGAGAGTAGTGCATCCATCCTTCCTATCATTATTGTGCTACAAAAGTAATGCATTATTTATAATGATAATTTATAATTGATGTTGTTAGAGGAACTTAGGGAATCTTCTCCAATGTTTGTCATGATCGACACATTGTACATTCTGTACTAAAATCCTAAACTAGTTAAAATTTGAAATCATGATTTATCACAAATAAAATGGTTAAAACTTGAATAAAAATAATTCACAATACTAAAATTTTCAATTTGGGGAAACTGAGGTCTAGGTTTGGCAACATTAATATATTACATTTATTACAAACCACCCAGAGTTGTCTGTATCCAAATTCAAATCATAAATGATAAATGGTTAGCATTGTGTACAACTTATAATCACTTAAATAATTAAATAAATCATCTTGAAACCAAATAATGTAATCATATTTCCAAATCAATGTCATTTAATAATCACATAAATTAAAATATTATATGTCCAATTTATACATCAAAGGATTTGGATCCTTATTATGTGAACATTTTATTTTATGATTGATCAATTAAAATATCTGGTAAAATAAAACATACTTACTTGGAGCTGTAGTCTTTTTCTTCATTTTGTCTACCATGGCCATAAAATCAAGCCATGAAAAGTGAGCTAAGAGGTAGTGTATACAGAGTGAGGACATTCATATCTAGTGATTGACAATGTTATTTACTCTTCTTCTCACAACCTATAAAACTATGAGGTAAATAATCAGGATATCAGACTTTTCAGTCATTGTATCAAACAAGAATAAAATATATTGTACAATAATAAAAAAATAAGGTTAAAAGTACATTATGATAGTAAAATGGAAAACAAATTGAAATATCACACTATTACCTCCACCACCACTGTGGATGCCATTATAAGTTACGTTGAATGATCCCAAAACATGACATGAATACATGACATAATATATTTAGTTATCAAAATAAAAATAATATTATTTAAATTAAGATTGACTACGAATTTTAGTGAAAAAATAGTTGAACATGATAAATTATAAAATTTGAAAAATAATATAATGTAAGTTTAAAAAATACAATGTTTTCCACAATGAACATATTACTTTAAAAAAACATGTTCTGCATTTCATTTCTTTCTTGTCCACAAATGTTAAGGTTGTGCCCTTCTTAGATGATAAATTGATACTATGAAAAATGGAATTCAAGTTTCAATAATGTAGATAATCCAATTCATTCTAGGTAGCTAACTAATATATTACATGCCTCCTATGATATGTTCCTATGAATTTGGTGTATGCTTATGGAACTAGATAATGAGCACACGAGCTCATTCAAAGGTCAAAAATGAATAGGGTAATGGAAAATAAGAAATGGAATAGTGTAAATCTATGTGGGTAATTAAGGATGTAAGAAGTGACACCAATTATCAAAAGCATAATGGGCCAATAGAATGGATGAAAGTGAGGGATCCACAGAGTATCTAATAGACACATGGAGATCATGTTGATAGTTGACCTCCACATGCATGTTGGATACTTTGTCTACTCTTAGAGTATCTAGTAGGTATGTAGAGGTCATGTTTATAGTTGACATCCACCTGCCTATTAGATACTTCTACCCTTGGAGTATCCAACATGCACATGGAGGTCATTCTCACAGCTGACCTCCATGTTTATGTTGGATACTTTATGTACCATCCCATTTCCATTGATTTCATTATCCCATTAGCCCTCTAATAATGGGTCCCACTTATTACATCCTCAATTCTAAGCATAACCAGCTAGTACATTCTTACATTTAATTATCCTTCACCCATATCATTTGGCTTAATCATTATCATTTGCCTTAACCACTACTAATTACCTTAACCATTTTTTTTCCTTAACATGTTGTTAACAGATGTTGGCCTTGAAATGAGCACTAGACTTTAATTGATTTGGTGGGCCTCACAGACACGTCATCCAAAATTTGAATGTTACTATTAGTTACGGAACTCCCTCAATGATTGTGAGCATAACCAATACACACATTCAATGCGTAGGCCAAAACACACTAAGGCAAGGTAACAAAGAATTGGGATGTGACCAATCAGGGGTCAGTGTCTAGCGTGGAAGTCCATGCCAAATGTGAATGAGTTAACTAGTTAATGTGTTAGCATTATCATTTGCTTTCTTGGCTAATAGGCTCCTACATAAGAAGAAAAGGAATGGTGTAATGGAAAATGAGCACTAGTATAGTCTTCAAATAAGGGAAAGGTTTGAAAGTAATAAGTCAGTGTTCAATAAATATTAACATTTATTTTTCAACTAGTGTTTTCCTTAACATGTTATTAATGAATGTTATCCTAGCCTTGAGTGTTTGACATTCATTTATTTCGTAATCCCCATAAATACATCATCCTAAAATGTGAAACACTAGCTAGTTAAGGCACTTGTGTTCAACATATACTTCCACACTAGACATTGACTCCTAGATGGTCACATCCTACTTGTCTATAACTTTACCCTAGTGTATGTTATCCTAAGAATTGAATTTACCTACTAGTTATGCTCACAATCTTAGAGGGCGTTCCAAAACTAGCAGTAGCATAGCTAGGAGGCACATTCAACACTTAGGCCAAAATGCATCAAGGCAAAGTGATGGAGAAGTGAGATGTGACTAGTTGGGGGTCAATGTCCAGTGTGGTAGTTCACACCAAATGTGAGTGCCTTAACTAGCTAGTGTATTTGCATTTTTTTCTACATTATAGATTAACCAAATCCTACATAGGTAAAAGAGGAACTATGTAGTGGGAAATTATCACTGGTATAGTCTTCAAATAGGGGAAAGATACACAAGTAACAACTTAGTATTCAATGGATATTGACATTTATTTTTTAAATAACATTTTAATTAACCATTATTGTTTATCTTAATATGTTGATGATGGATGTTAGCCTAGTCATGAGTGTTAGACATTCACCAATTTGGTAATCCACAAAAACACATTATACAAAAATGTGAACACAAAGGCTAGTTAAAGTGCTTACATTTGGTATGGACTCCCATGCTTATAATTGACCTCAAACTGGTCACATCCCACTTATTCATCACTTTACCCTGATGTGTTTTAGCTAAAGCATTGAATGTGTCTCCTAGTTATGCTCACAATCAAGGACATAAAAAGTGGTGTCCATCATCAAAGGGATAATGGGACAATGGAATGGATGAAGGGGAGGGACCCTCAAATTATCCAGTAGGCATATAGAGGTCATATAAATAGTTCAAATCCACATGCCTACTAAATAATCCATATACCCTTGGAGTGTAATTAAATTAATTAGATGTTCACACAGAATAATTATATATCACATAGAATAATTATATATCACACATAATAAGTAAAGATAAGAGATCACATAGCAATAATTGATAGTAGAGCATAATACTAGATAATATAGCAGATCCACTTTGAGGGTAAAACCTCTAAAATAATGTAATAAGAATATAATACTTGATATGATGATCAAATACTAACCAATAACTCTTATATATATTCTAATTATCCATGGTTATTCCATGGGCTGACCAAACTAAGAACATAGAGAAATGTAAAAAGAATATAAAAGAGGTATGTAAGCTACAAGTCAGCCACACATATCCCTAGACACATCAAAGGTTAAGGGCATAACATGCCCCTCCCCTTCAAAACAACTTTATCCTCAATGTTGAATCAACTTTGGATGTTACTTCACAAGGGATTCATCCTCCCAGGTGGCATCTTCACATGGCAGATTCTTCCATTTAATCAGGTACTCCTTAATCACTCTAGACGGTAACTACTTAGTGTGCATTTGAAGTATCATCTTAGGATCAAGAATAACTCTCTCTTCCTCATCCAACTCTAGTAACCCATTTTAAGTATCAACTCTATGTTCAATGACTTTATTTAGGCATGATACATGAAATATTAGATATATGTGAGTAGATGAAGGAAAATCTAACTTGTAGACCACAATACCAATAGTTTACAAGATCTGATAAGGCCCATAATACTTAGGGAAAAAAATTTTATACTTTTTCTATTACTTCAAGGACATCTAATTATATGGTTGTAAATAAACAAAGACCCAATCATCAATGTCAAAATTCCTCTCACTCCTATGTTTATATGACTACTTCTTCATGCAATTATGGGTCATGGCTAAATTTTCAAGTAAACTTTCAAGGACCTCTTATTGATGTTGAATATTTTTCTCAATTGTATGAACCTTAGGATGGACCTTCAAGGTTGAAATGATGTATGGAGGGTGGTATTTATACAAGGCTACAAAGGGAGACATTTTGGAAGAACTATGAATAGAAGTATTATACTACCATTCATCAAGTGGCAACCAATGAACCCATTTCTCTTGTTTATTAGAAATAAAACAATGGAGATATCCTTCTAGACATTTGTTGAATATCTTAGTTTATCCATCTAATTGAGGATGATAGGATGAACTATGAGCCAAATTGGTTCCCAAACATACACATAATTTAGTCCAAAAATTACTAGTGAAAATGAGACATCTATCACTGAAAATGATCTTAGGAGTACCATGAAATTTTTGAAATGTATTTAGAAAAGTAGAAGCTACTGTACTATCAAAAAATGGATATGATAAAGAATAAAAATGAGCATAATTATTGAGATGATCCACAAAAACCATGATAACATTTTAACCATCAGATCATGGTAACCTTGTAATGAAATCCATAGAGACCTCTTCCTAACGTTGGTTAGGGATGGATAAAGGATACAAAATACCTAGTGTTTTTATGGTTTCACCTTTATTTTTTTTATAGATCATACATTTGACCACATATTTTTGTACATCTTCATTGAGTCCTTCCCAAAAAAATTCTTGTTTGATTTTATGATAGGTTTTTAAAAATATTGAATGATCCCCAAGTAGAGTTGCATGAAGTTCCTAAAGGATTTTTTGTTTAAGATAATTCTTACATAGGTATAATATATCTTTATACCATAATGCACTACCCTTCCATGTGAATTTTTCAAATCCACCCAAACGTTGCTGAAGATTCTGAATCAAATAATGAGTAGCACTATCATTTTTCCATTTTGATCTTGCTTCTTCTATCCAATATTCTTTCCAAATGGTCATGGCACATTTCAATGCCTCAATTTATTTATCCATCCTGGATAGTGCTTCTAGCACTATATTTTCCTTGCCTTTCTTGTAGACTATTTCAAAATCATAGCCTAACATCTTAGTTACCTATTTTTTTTTCTTATGATGAAAACCATTGTTCCAAAAAATATTTGAGACTATTATGATCAATCTTTACCTAAAAGTGATGACCCATCAAATAAGGTCTCCATTGTTTGACTACATGCAGAATGTCCATCATTTCCTTCTCATAGATGGGATTGAGCTGATTTTTACCCTTCAGTTAGCTTCAAATGAAAGTAATTTTTATTATTTCATGAACACAACACCCATACCATATCCATATGTATCACATTCAACCACAAAAATCTTAAAAAAATTAGGAGTGGCCAACACTGAAGTGGTGTACATAACTAGTTTTAATTATTCAAATGCCCTAGTAGTTGTATTAGTATATTAAGAGTCTTTCTTCAATATAGAGGTGAATGGGGATTCAATGTTATCATAATTTTTAAAAAATCTATGATAGTGACAAGTTATCCCTAGAAATCCCCTAAGTTTCTTTAGTGTCTTAGGAACCGGCCAATCCACCATTCCTTGGAATTTTTAGGATCCACTTTCACTCCTTCATGTGAAACCAGATGACCCAAATACTCAACCTCACAAGCTCCAAAAGTAAATTTGAAAGGGTTGGCATACAACTAATGTTGTTCCATAATTGAGAGTACATGTTTCACATGTTGTAAATTGGCTTTCCAATTTTTACTATAAATGAGGATATCAAATCCAAATCCAACTCTTCTGATTCTAGCCATGTTAATTCAAAACCACTTCTTGTCTTTCCATTCAATCTCACACACCTATCATTTGAGAATGATAAAATAATGTCATCCGTCCTTTCTTCCATTTGAATCATATCAATTTTGTACTACCCTCTTTGGGCTTTTTTCTCTAGACCAATACCTCCTTCTTTGGGTTATTTTTTAAGACCAAAACAACCCTCTTTGGGCTATTTTTATAGACCAATACTATCATTTTTGGCCCAATTCCATTATAGATCAATCCCCTTGCATGTATCCTTACTTTGGTTCATCCTTTCTTCCATCTTAAATCATGGAATTTGAAACCAATTTGGATAACTTCTTATACAAATGCTATAAGACATGCATCATTTTGGTGCTCATTATAGAGAGAGCCAAAATATCACCTAACTTTCCTCTCGACCGATTTCATTTCCTGGTTAAAAAAGAAGTACCCATGTTGAAGAGGTAACTTTTATACCCACCCCAACATAGCCATGTTATCACATCTCAAGTATAGAAAATTAGTCAACCCTTCACTAATCAACTCATGGTTACTCTAATGGCCTCTCTAGCTACTACATTACTTTACAATTCTTTGTCTACAAATGTAATATCCGATCTGGTCTTAGCACCATATCAAAACCAATCATTGACCCTCCAAGTTACATTATCTATTTAATAATCAATTTTACCCAAGTCTGATAACTACTCGATTGGGATATTTTATTTTCCCTTTCCCAAACATGATCAAATATTTCCACATATAAAACAAGGTCAAGATAATTAATTGATCCTCAACATTTTTGTCAAATCGCCCATCTTTGACCAAACCCAAATCATTATTGGTATGCCTATGTTTGATGAAGGACTTATATTTGATGAAGGACCCATATTTGATGAGCCTATCTTTATAGAGCCCATTATTATTGAGTAACATTCTATTATTCTCCTGTTTTCAACCATTCCCCATTTTAGAAAATCTCTTTGTCCCAAAGCCTCCATTACCAAGTGAAATATAAATAAGGTAATAATGGATAATATAATTCAACATGTCATTTTAGTAGGCACATCTACATTCCATGCCACATTGATAAAGACTTGCACCACCAAATCTAGGCACAAACATGATTAATAGACTTATCTTGGAGGAGAGTCACTTAGGGAAGGGATTTCTTGTGTTTTTATTGTTTAGTTTATTGAGCCTACAGATACACTCTCCTCGAGGGACTAGGCCTAATAGATTATTTCTTTATTCTTGTCATTGGTTTATGTACTAATGTATGAGCTCACTTGTTTTTTAATGTTATTCTACACATGTTATTCCTTAGCCTATCATGCATAATGGAAAAGTAGTTTGACATGCATGATAATTTGTCATAATTATATCAAGTTCTTATTTTTGTTTAGCACCCAAGATTTCATAATTCCTATTTGGTGTTATATCATCACCTATGAAAAACACCATTATATTTCATGGTGATTATGGATTTTATCTATTTTTTATTATTATTATCCATATTGATATTCATTATTTCATGATGCTTCTCATGGATCTATTGTCATTTTTCCTAGCATTAGTGCATGTAGATCAGGCCAATACATGTTAGTTGCACTCAATGTGAAGAAAATGGTAGGCAATCCAATTCAATGTAATATGTACATTAATTCACCCTAAAATTTTGTCAAATAGAACCTTATACCCATTAATTAAGTTTCAAACTACATCAAACTATTAGCTAGATGGGAGTGAGATACATTACCCATATGCTCATGTATCTCATTAATGATGATTAACTTTTCTTGAGGGATTTTTTCATGAACATCATAGATTATTTTTTTGCATAATGTTTCATGATCATATTCGTCATGTAATTATCTAAATCATGGATTTCAACCAAAATGTTGATCCTTATAATGAAATGGATGTGTAACAAATTCATGCAAAAGTAATTGTTTCAACCTTGGTTCTATCTACTCACATCTTTCATCAATAATTTTTTTTGGAAATTCCATATCATGTAATCATAATGTGACATACTCATTCATAATAGATGATCCAATCCCCAACCAATCATCAGTGTTTAAAGTTTTTCATTAGGGTTATTTATAAATGCATGGATTAATTCCATATCTCTTACGGAATTAGGGGGTTTGTAGGCCATTGATTTTATGTGATCAATGATATTTATTTCATCCATATCCATCATTAGATCCATAAATACAATTTAATTTGTGTTAGAATCAAATTGCATATAGATAGAGTTTAGTCAGTTAAAGATATTTTTATCAGAGTTAGGGGAAGATCATTAAGTGAATTATCATTGATCTAGATATTTGAATAGAACTTGTCATATTCTATTTTATATTTAATTGCCTTAAATAATACTCACTATTAAAAATAAATTTGTAAGTTATTTTGTGTCGATCCCTCATCTAAACTATAATCATGGACAAATATTTTATTCAATGTGGCAAAACCTTAGTAATTTCATTTAATTTTTGTGGAAAACTTATTTTCTATCATTTATATTTATATTAACCTTAATTTTCTTGTGTTATTTTTAGGATTGGGTTGATACGGGATATTAAAATTTCCTCAACCTATGTTAAGTTTGCAAGTTTTGGTGTTTGTGGTCTAAGATTCATATTATTTGATGTTAAAAATCGATGATGACCTTTTTTTGGTTGACATTTATTTCATACATGGCCTTCAGGTGTTTGAGAAATATTTATTCCAATATAACTTTATTGATAAATATAACACATGCTCGATAAAATAATATTTTTAAAACCATGTCAAAAAATCATTTGAAATGAATTCAAATCTCTCACAGATATTCCATTGGAATTAGTTATATTTTTTATTCTATCAATATCAAAATCTTGCATTTGTCTTATTATTTTAGGTTTTAATGTTGACTCTTCTTATAGATCATTATTTTGTATTCATCTTCTTCTTGTATTTTATGATCTTTCCTCTTATTGTATATCATTATTTTTCATATTATTTTCAACATCAACATCCATTCTATCTTGAGTTACATTATATAGTGTTTCAAGGACACACTATATCGATATTGAATTTACTTCTTCAAAATTAATGTCAACATTAATACTCATTTAATGATAATGCATTTGGTAATCTTGTCTCTTCTCCAATTCTCTTACATAATGTAACATGGTATTCCCATCAACGTCAAATTTATTTACAAGCTCACCTTTGACTGAAACATATCCTCTTCCAATTGGACATAGCCTCCTTTAAAATTCATCATGATATTTTAATGCTTATTCATATTCTAGCAATAGCTATATCAATATTCCCATCTACTTTACCTCCACATTTTTTTCTTCAATCAACTTACTAACTACTCTATCAATTTCTAAATTAACTATATCACCTTTTTAATCTTTAACAAATTTATCCAAAATAAATTCAATAATACTTATAGCATAAATAGAAATATCTCCTTTTACTTTACACTAATTCATAATATAATGCAATTTTCACTTCATGCTCTCCTATGTCAGTGTAAATAAAAAAAATTAGCAATACAGTCTCCAAGTAAAGAGTAGATGAATTTTATATGCTTTTCTATGCATGTTCCTCTTTTTATAGAAGATATTTTTTAAAATAGATATTTAAGTTGGGTCACCAAGTAATGAGTAGATGAATTTTATATCTTCAGTTGAGCAAGAAAATTCAAAATCAACTTTTCCATTCAATTCATCAAATCCATTGAGAGGAATGTCAGAATAGATATCCTTTATTATTAAACATAAATGTGTGAAGGATAGGTATATATAGAGTTTTTGTGCTTAATATAGGATTTGAATGTAATATAATGATATGATTTGACAAAAATTTTCGTGTGTCTTATATTCTATCAACATTCTTCTCACTAATTGTTCCAATGGTATTCTTCTTTAATCAAAGAAGAGGAGGATAAAGAATCAAATTAATGGTCTTATTCTTCAATTGAATCAAGAGAGGGATAAATAATCAAATGAATAAAAAACCATCATAGATGACTAAAATAAAAGGTTTACCATGAATCCCTTAGTGACCATCTTTAATTAAAAAGGTAGAGAAAAAGAGAATCGAATGCATAAAATGAATAAATGATCATCTTTTAAAAAGTTAAAATGAATGATTATGAATGATTTAATTATCATATTTATTTTAAAAATGTAAAGTAAATATAATTAAATAATTAAACTAATAAAAGTAGTGATGTGGTTTTAGTACTTATTTTTTAGAGTGAAAAAGTTTTGATATTTATTTTTGGGCGACCATAACTAGTACGTACATAATTGGGTGCATGTTAGTGTGGATTCAGGCCCCGCCATCTCTTGAAATCCATTAAAAATTTATCTAATTATCATCACTCTTATTTTTTAATGGCCTTACAATATGTCATGCTTACTAGATTTTACCATAAATTGATGACATGGTATGACCTTGTCTAACATAGTTATGGTGGTGGTTTGGGAGAACTATTACAATGGTGGTATCATTGACTATTCAATTTTTATTTTAATTTTAAATCCTACTCAAACCCATCCTACCTAAATAAAATACTAGTTGATAAAAATTGGAAAATGAGATGGAGTGGGTTTTAGTGAAGTTCAACCATGTTGGGTAAGCTTGCCCATGGTGGTGATATCCATTTTTGAATGTTCGACTAACAAAATTGTTATTCATTTTGATGGAATTCATTTTATTTTGTCTTGGAACATTTTTTCAAAGGGTATATAGCCTTTTTAAAAGGTTTTTCAACCTTTATGAGTCATGGATGAAAATTTCAAAAATGGCCCCTTTTTTGTCTCCCAACTTTGTGCATCTACCCAACAAGTTTCTATACATTAAAAAAAATTAAAAGGGGGGGAGGAGAGATTGAGTTTGGGGAAGGAAGGATGAACTAGATAAATTATTTATCTTAGGGAAAGGTTCAATCAAAATTATAAAAATGCATTGGTTATTAACTAAACTGAGTTACTCATTGGAGAGTGTATATAGAAAAAAAAGACAAAGTAATGGACAGGACTCCTTAATTTCACCTTATGGGATCCATGAAATCATTATAAGGGTGGATAGGTAGAACATGGAACTATATCATACTAAATATTCTTGAACAAACAAACCAACATACAACACTTAGGACATTGTAACACCCTCATTTACTTCTTGAAAACTAACTACAATTTTTTATTTTAATAAACTTAATTACGCTTGTGCAAATTGAATGAACCCATGATAACCAACATATTCACCAAAAAAACACACTTTATTTTAATAATAATTATTTAATTTTAATCCATCATTAATATTTTAATATTACTATGGAAGGTCTATTAAATTAATCTTGGTTTGCCAAAATCCAACACCAAATTATGATCCTAGGACCTTAGGGTTATGGACCCAAAAAAGACTTTTTTTAAAGAAATCCTTTCACCTTGATCCTTAAAATGAAAATAAAACTTTAATGGATCCATTCAAGCATAATATCATGGGTGAATTAATCATTTTAGTGTCCAATCTATTGCATCAGACACTAGCTCTAATGCATTGATTAATAAGGCACACAAAATTAATCAAATCAATTTAAATATGTACTAAAAGTTATTGAGTATTTTAATAAATATGTATAAATAATGGTATTATGGAAAAATTAACATCAACCTTAATGGGTCTCTCTTAGGCCAATGGCACTGACCAATCGTCTAGTGTTGTTGATTATGTGATGTCATGTGCACTTTTCTTAAGTATGATTCCATGTGGCATCATTTCACATGATCATGATAAAGTGGGGTTATGCATATACATGCCTCAAATTTAAAATGTGAGCTAGTTCCATAACAATAGGTGGAACCTTCTAATTCACTCATAGTCTTATGGTTGTTAGTATTTATACTTTGTGAACACACTGTAAAGTGTGACACTAGGAAAATGTACCACATGGCTCACAATGATTTCCTTAATGCCTCAAAATTCTATATATCTACACCAACATTATTCTTTAGAGAAATCCAATTGTTTGGTAGTGATTGGATTGCAACCTTGCAGTCCTTGAGATTTATGCTGCTATACTTTGTGACTTGTGAGTTGTGAGTGCACAAAAAGGTGAAGCATAGATAGCAATGATTTGCTTATAACCTCATAATATTCCAAACATTGTTCTAACTTTATGATTACAAAAGAGTGTATGTGAAATCATGACATGTGTCATAGAAGAGTCAAGTTAGAATTTTTACTTAGCCATTTTGTAAAACATTGTGCCATGATGTGACTAAGAAATAAATTGTGAAAACTTACAAAATAACACATTGTACATAAGTCCATGACCAACACAATAATATGCTAAGTAAAATACTAGCCAATGAGCACAATATAAAGTTAAATCCAATGACTAAGTACATGTATAGTTGAGGTATCAATACTGAATGTTGAAAATCTAGTTAGTGCAAATAATAGAAGTGAAGAATGCTTTGGGAATGCTACATTTCGAAGAGTTATAAAAATAGCACCACTTTGATATGATTTTATGGCTCCTATTTTAGACACTCCATTTTTACCACTTTTGTGTCTAAATATTTATTAGAATGACTTCATGCAAATAATGCAAATAAAGGCTAAAAGTAACTGGAATGCTCTGATTTATCAGCACACATCATATGTATCTTTTGGATCATGCCAATGTATGCCTAACTAGGGAAATGCACTATACTAATCATCATCTTCCTCTTATTCATCTGCGTTCATGTTACGATCTAGTAAATTGACCTTTTTGACCACTTATATAAGACAACCTATTAGAATTATATAAATTACAAAGAGATTAATTAGGATTGCTTAATGAATCAAATCCAATTAAATGCTTAAGCAAAAGGCCCATAGCAAATTAATGAATATCAAATTTTGGAATTTCATTAATTCAAAATGATGACATCATCATGATATCATAACAAATATCTGAAATAATGACACCATCATGACATCCTCTTTTGTGAAATGTCAAGCACTCAAAAAATATCATACAAATATCTAGTTTTATGCAAGCGATGCTTATTAATTGCATTCTTTCTTGTCAAATTTTACCAAGTCTCAATAACACATCTTGAACTAGATCCAAGGGGTGGAGTCATTTCAATAAGACTATAAATACCAAGATCCTCACTCTCTTTCAACAAGATTTTGGAGGTAAACATATAAATCAAAAGTTTGCCTAAATCTTCACTTTCTTCAACACATGCCATAGTTAAATGCCAAATTAATAAAGGGATATGTTTTCCACACATGGATGCCCCATTGCTAAAGACCAATGTTTCAAAAACTAAGCACATAGACATTTATATGTTTATTAGAAATAAGGATCTCCAATAATTTTAAAATGATTATTTTGTCTTCTTCTTGGATCTATATTTATTAGTCTTTTACTCACCCAAGTACTTAGGCTTAGAATGTTAGTTTTCTTTGATTTTTTCTGTGTTATACACTAATGATAGAAACTAACATCACCATTAGGTACCTATGTTATATAATGGCACACCCAATGGGACCACTCATCTCAAAAATCAATTTGGAAACCTTCTTAGCCTTCTAATCACTTAATTAGACAATTATTTGGTGTTGTTTTACCTCTTTTTCTTCTAATTTTTATATGTTTTTTGTTCTGGTCAAAATGGAAAAGTAGTCCTGGACATTAGTCAACTTATTGTGAACATAAATTAAGTCACCCTAACTAACATTTAAATCAAACTTGTGAACGATGAACTCATCTTTCATTGTTTTCCTATTCTCTATTTGTTTTGGTAGATTGGCGAGGTCACATTCCAAACAACAGAATTTACCTACATATCAAAAAATTCATGACTCAAACACTCTTTGTATTATTATTAAAAATGATGAAGCTCTTTCAAACTCAGCCTACATATAAATAACTTGATCTATGGAGCAATGAAATTGACATGTAATCAACAAGGTCATTGTAGGTAGAATTTACATTTTGTTTTGTGTTTTAAAAATGGTGAGTTTGACCTGGTAAAGGCAAAGTCACCCTATAAATGGTGAAATCAACCTTGTAAATAGAAAACTCATTCAATAATTGGAAAGGTCATCCTGTTAATCATCAAAGTCACCAACATTGTGTCTATATTCTAGGAAAATAACAATCTTTCAAAGGAGTTGGTAAAGTTGCCCTATTAAATGGTGAAGTCACCCTACTATAAATTTTACTAGGAGATTAAAAAAACAATATTATTTTTTCAAATGGTGTTTTATAAACCTTGTTTGACAATTAAAATTCTATTTTTCAAGTTTCGGCACCTTTCTAACTTACTTTCATAATAAATCAAGGTAAATTTCACTCACACTTTCATATTAGTGCCTAAAAAGAACATTCACACTTATATTTAGAGATCTTAAGATCAATTTATTTTTGTTCTGTGTTTCAAAGAACTTGTTCATTTCATTTTTTGTTCATAAAACCTTGTGCCTATGGTCTCCCCTTACACCCTTTAGGGAGCTTGGGTGACCAAGAACACATTGTTTTACTTGTTTATTGGTGTCTACCCAAAGAAATAGTGTATGCACTCTCCTTGTTCTTAGGAACTTGGATCACTTAGAAATGACCCCTTTCTTCTTTTAGTAGGAGTTATTCACCTCCTCATAAGTTATTTATTGGTGTTTTGACTTGGGGTTTCATCTCCTAGCATCATAAAAACCCAACTTATCTAGTGGGGTATAAAAATTTGGCATGCTATTCAATTAGATAATGGTTGAATGGTTAGCCTGGCAAGTTGGATAGATCCTTGGAGTCTATAATTACTAGACATTTCACTTTACTTAGCAATCAATGAATGAAGTAGTTGTAAAAGAGACAAGATACTTTTGTAACAATATAGTTTGACATGCATCCAATTGATAAATATTTTATTGTGCACAAGTATTATTTGATACTTGTGGACCATCTAAAAAGTCAACTTTTATATTTTAAACTAAGTAACCCCACTTGCCATGGATTATCCTATTAATGTCGAGTTGATTTGATACTCTAAGTCCTATGACACATATTAATTCTAGAGAAATAGAGGGGAGATAAACACTCTACCTTCATATGCTCTTTATTTATTAGATTAACACTTAATTCCTCTCAAGAACTGGTATATCAGCAGGAGCTTGGTGGATATGATGCAACCTTATGTTAGCTATTAAGATAGGGGCATATACTACATGTGATTTTTGAGTTCAAAACTAGTCCAAAGGCCTCTCAAACTAGGTTTGAAATCCATATTCAAGTTTAGATCTAAGGAAAATTAGTTTACACTTGAGTCTTGTCTATCTCATGGGATTGAATGGTTTACTGTTTGTATTTAGATTATATTACTTAAATTGGATTTCATCTTGATTTAATAATTTGACCTATGTTTTTTATTTTTGTGCCAATACATACACATTATCGCCTATTTACACATTAAGGTGTTATGTTGTTCACATTTTGATTTGATACTTAGACATTTCTTGCAATGTTACATCTATAATTTGAAATAATAGCCTTTATCTCATTTGGTACCATTGCATTGCCCATTTCATTTCAATTTTGGAAATAATTTTTACTTGTGTTAACCTACAACCTAAGTTCTTAGGCCATTCAAATTTCCTTTATATTGTGTGTCATTATAATGCCTATTTTATTCTAAAATTAGACTTAGGTTTTCTTGCATTAGCATATGCCCTAAGTTTTTAGACCATCTAACCTTGTTTTATATTGATGATCAAAGACAAACCATGGTCTCTTTTTCCTCTTATTTGATAGCAACACATTTTTTACTTAGGTTTTGTTGTGTTAGCCTACACCCTAAGTTCCATGATTATTATACCTTCTAAATTTATGATTTTGACCAACCAAGGTAAAACATTTCCAAAACTTCATGTATTCTTCTCATTTGGCACTATTATACTATCCAATTGAAAACCATTCAAATTAAGTCATTTCGACCCAAATCCAGTTAGGAATCAACTATTCACATTAGGTCACTTTTGACCCCAAGTCCATTTTAAAACCATGCTATGTCAGGGTTCATTTTTGAACCCACATACCAATTGTGAATCGAACCATGCCAATTTAGGGTTCATTTTTGAAGCCACATACCTATTGTGAACTAAACCATGTCAAATCAAAATTCATTTTTGGACCCACATACCTATTAGTAACAAAATCAATCCAAGTTAAGTTCACCTTAAATTATGTGTCAAACCATCTTGATTCTAATTAGGTTCATCATGAACCAAGTTTTAAGTCTAATGCCAACTCAAGTTAACTTTGACCAAAGTTAGATTTAAAGCCATATAATTGGAACAATACCAAATTAGGTCTCATTTGACCAAATCCAACTCTTTTGATTCTATCAATGCCATTTTAAAATAACTTGTTATCTTTCCATTCAATCTCACACACCTGTCAATTTGGAATGATGAAGTAATGCCATCCTTTCTTCCATTTGAATCATATCAATTTTATACTATCCTCTTTGGGATTTTTCTCTAGACAAATACCTCCTCTTTGGGTTTTGTTTTAAAACCAAGACAACCCTCTTTAGGTTATTTATCTAGACCAATACGACAAATTTTGGGCCAATTCCAATATATAGCAATTCTCTAGCATGTATCCTTTCTTGGGGACATCCTTTATTCCATATTGAAACATGGAATTTGAAACCAATTTAAATAATTCCTTATACAAAGGTTATAATACTAGCATCATTTTTCAGCTCATTATAGAGGGAGCCAAACTATCACCTAACTTTCCTCTCAATCGATTACATTTCCTAGTTAAAAAAGAAGTACCTATGTTGAAGAGGCAACTTTAAGGCCCACCCTAGCATATCCATGTTATCACTTCTCAAGTATAGAAAAGTAGTCAACCCTTAACTAATCAACTCATGGTTACTCTAATAAGTTCTCTAGTTACTACATTACTTGATAATTCATTATCTACTAATCTAATATTTGATCTAGTCTTAGAACCATATCAAAACCAATCATTGCCCCTCCAAGGGTCATTATATTTTAAATAACCAAGTATACCCAAGTATGAAAACTAATCAACTGGGATATGTTATGGCCCCTTTCCCAGAAATGATCATATATTTCCACTCCTAAAGCAAGGTCAAGATAATCAACTAATCCTTAACATTTTTGTTCAATCACCCATTTTTGACTAAACCCAAACCATTATTAGTATGCCTATGTTTTATGAAGGACTTATAGTTGATGAAAAACCCATATTTAATGAGATTATCTTTATAGAGCTCATTATTATTGAGCAACAACCTATTATTCACCCATTTCCAACCATTCCCCATTTAAAAAAATCCCCTTATCCCAAATCCTCCATTACCTAGTGAAAGATGAAAAAGGTAATTATGGATAATACAATTCAACATGTCATTTTAGTAGACACATTTACATTGGAAACAGGTTTCCATTTAGAACCAACATTGTTATTAGAAATAACATCTACATCAAAATTGAGTTTTATTTTAGATACAATATCCCAATTGGGTTCCATTCTAGAACCACTATCAGATTTAACATTAGAATTAGAATCAAATTCAATCTCAACATTGGATTTAGATACACTTGAGTCATAATCAACTTCAGAATCAACATGTATTAGTAGATGATACATCACTAGATACAATTTCTTGAGGATTCAATTAAAAAAAATTATGATCCTTTTATGGTTGTCAATAATGTTTACTTCAGCATCAATACAAGCTCTCCTAGTATCCTCTATATGGATTTTTATGCCTTTTACCCTTCCATTGATATTACACATGCCTTTACCATTAACCAACCTAGCTATTATATTGTTGTTCCACAACCCATAAATGTCAATTAGGACCAAAAAATTTACACATTATTGAACTTATTCCATGGTGACATTTAAGGGGTAGAATATTTAGGTAACCAAGGCATCATTCAAGAAAAAGAACAATCTCGTAGTGAAAACTTGTTTGATTTAGTAGTGGACAATCAATGTCTAAACTTAGTAGCTTATATTGAAACTTTTTTTGAGGTGCTAGAGGATAAAATGAATGGAAAAATAGAATCCCTTAGTGAAACCTTGCTTAAGGTACTAAGGAAAAATCAAAATTCATTATCAACATCCCTTTGTGAAACTCTATCCAAGATGATATTGGACAATCCAAATTAGAACAATCAAGAAGAATTTTTTTGTGAGCACATTGCATAGCCAAATACCATGTGAACAAAGGGATATAATTCCCACATGTGGATAAACCATTTCCAAAAACCAATTATTCACAAACCAAGCAAAAACATGTTGATATATCAATTAACAAGCAAGGCTCTTAATGAAATTTAAAATGGTTATTTCATCTTCTTCTTGGCTACTTATTTATTAGTCATTTGCTCACCCAAGTGCTTAGGCTTAGAATGTTAGTTGTCTTTTATTTATTATATTTTATGCACTAAATAAATGGGGTAACAATAGGTCCATGGGGAAATTCAAAAAAAATATTAATAAATTTACCCTTGGGGGTGAAAATCAGTCATTTTCATCCTCCATAATTAGAAAATTAAACTCTAACCTTTATACTTAAGAGAGGTGAGAAACTTATACCCTACAAGAATATAATGGATAATCTTAAATAACACATTCAATTTATTTAGTTTTAGTATATGCCACGAGCCAATAACTAAAAAAAAAATGTCATGGCTACCATTGGGTCCATGATACAAGTTTTTAGTGATGTTAGAGATTATCAGTTCCTCATCGAGAACCTTTTGCAACTAGCTTATATACCACCAAATTCAAAGAGGGTATGTAATATTTTTGGTCCCAAGCCCCCTTGGTACCAAGACTTATATACTTATCTCTAAGATCAAATGCTTCCTTCGAAGCTCTCAAAGAACCAAGAAAAACTATTCCTTCATTGAGCATCCTTTTATACCATATTGGGAAACATGCTCAGTCATAGAGGCTATGATGGATGTTATTTTTCTATTTATCTTTGGGATAATCTAAGTTGGTGATTAAAAAGGACAACAAAAGAATTTATGGGGCCTAGACCAATGGTATGGTATTGGCTAAAAAATTCCTTTGAAGAGGATTATAATGGCCTAAGATGGAGATAGATGCCTGTAACTATGTCAAGAAGTGTGTTGATTATCAAAAACATAGAAAATTGATACACACACTTTAATTATCGCTTCAATCAATTACTATGGCATGGCCATTTTTAACTTGGGGACTTAATCTTGTCAAAAAAATAAACCATACTTCTTCTGATAGACACAAGCACATCCTTGCTACTACAAAGTAACTTATTAGGTGGATAGAGGCCATACCCCTCACTTACTTGACTAAAAATCAAATAGCCAAGTTCAATTACTTTTATATTATATGCCACTATGACATCCCCTCCCAAATCATCTATGATAATGGTGGTTCTTTCAATAATAAGGATGTCAAATCCCTTTGTACCTGGTTCAATATCAACCATAAACATTCTACACCATATGACCCACAAGGTAATAGCCAAGCTGAGGTATCTAACAACACCATTATGTTAATCCTTAAGAATATTATCAATGATGCTGGATGTGATTGGTACTTTCAGCTTTTCCCTACCTTCAAGGCTTATTGCATTAGTCACCAAACCCTTATAGGAACTACCCCATACTCCTTATTCTTTGATTCAAAGGCCATTATCCCTATCGAGATTGAGTTAACCTCATTGTGTGTCTTGTTATAAGGTATTATTGATGATGAAGAATACAAAGTTACCAAATTACAAGAGTTGGAGCTTCTAGATGAAAAACATTGGGCCAACTTAGACCATTTGTAAGCTTATTAGAATTGGCTACAACATAGTTATAACAAACCCATTCTTCCTAGGTAATTTGAATTTGATTACTTGGTCTTGAAATAAAATAAAAAAACACCAACATTGAACATAAAAAGAAAGGTAAATTTGAAGCTAATTGGTTGGGTCCATTTGTGGTCACTACAAATTATGATTTCAAGGCATAAAGGCTAGCTACTCAAGATGGAAAAACTCTCAAATAATCCATGAATATATTACACCTCAAGTGTTTTGATGCTTGACGTTTATCCTATTCCATTATTTATCAGGGCCTTTGACTGAGGGCACCTATTTATATTACCACTTCGATCTTTCTCATTATTATATTTCTTGGGCCATTTTCCTACTATTACTTGGACCATTCTCGGTTCGTTACCTAGACTATTTTTACTAACCTATATAGACCATTTTATTTTCCCTAGACCATTTTAATTCTATTAGAACAAGAATTCTTATTCCTACTACTAGACCTACCTAGACAATTTTAATTTCCTAGATCGTTCCTAAATTCAATTACCTATTTTCTTGATTCATTCAAATATTATTACAAGTCATGATATTCATTACAACTAATAAGTATGCAAATATATTCAATGAATATTTTAGAGGTAGTCCAGATTGATCGTCATCAACATTAATAACTTCTTTATGGTCCAGTGTCTTAGGGTATGTCGACATGTGGTGTTTACCTATTTGATAGTTCCTTGAGACTTATTCTAATTATTCCTTCTCTTATTATTTCTCCATTTTGTGTCATTTCATTCCTATTTATTATCACATGGTATTCCCATTTACCTTAGGTTCTGTTGTTACTTTGTAGAGGAACATAGTTGCAACCAGTTTAGTTATTCTTTGAGACTTTATCTATGGATATATATCTTTGGCTAGGTGGTTCCCTATACCTTTATCCATATTATATTTATTTTCTTATTCCAAAAAACCCAAAAATAATAGAAAATGCCAGACAAAATACCAAAAACATTACTAGTTCGAGAAGAAGGGGCTTAAAATCTGCATGAGAGTTACAAAGTTGCATAACATTCTAGTTAGTAACATATTTTATTTTTATCATGATCATTTCTATAAATTTTTAATTTTTATTCATTGTCACTCCCCATTTCTAAGAGAACTGCATCGGCCTAAAGTCTACATGAACTATGTAAGTAGTGCTTGGGTACATAGGGCATCTCAATTCAGCTCAACTACTCTTATTTCCATTCTATTATTCTCATTTCATTCATGCTCTCATAGTTTTATGAGTCATAAAATCCTAACACTCTCACCATTTTGTGAGCCCATTCCTATTTTATTCTACAAGTCATACTTTCTTTACTTTTCATAAATTTTCTTCCATCCCAAATCCTTGGGAAAACTGCATTAGATTGATGTCCACTTGGACTATATAGGTAACACCCATTTGCCAAGAACACTTCGGGTTAACTCAGCCACCCCATCCTTATTCTATTACTCCCCCTATTTTAGATCCCTATTCATGATCCAAACACAACACTTTATTCATTATACATACACAATTTATGTTTACTTACATTGAGTTCTTTGTCTTAATTTTATTATGTTATGTGTTTTTTATTTATTGTTTTATTTGATTGTTTTGAGTGTCATGTTTGAATAGACCTTGAAAACCAATTGATTCTTGCCTTAACATTGTCTTGAGTTGTTTAATTTTGTATTTAAATTGTGTTATTTCTTGTTTATGTCTTAGACATCTTATTTGTACATGAATTTTGATTATTCATATCTCGATTCTATGTAGTTTACAATTTGTCCTTGCTTAATTTTATTTTTTGTTCATGTTATTCTTATTTCTATTTAAGCCCTAATAATTTATATCTTGTTCTTAAAATAGTTACTTTTTGTATTTAACTTTGGTTCTTTATTTTTGTTTTTTGTTCAAACATGTTATGTTTTCAACTTAGCTTTTGGTATTTTATGTCATTATTTTGAGTTGTAAATATTCACATTTGAATTGGTCCATTTGCAATAGAAATCCAATGTTATTATAGGTTTTTCATACTTATGATGCATAATTTCATTTGCCACCTTAAACACAAAGTTCTCAAATATTATAACAATGAGGTACCAAACAACATCTCTGAAAGTGCCATCTTATGTGTCTGCTACCAAAATAGGATATCATAATCCCATCATGAGCCAAACATTAGAAACAAACATGGCTCTTTTATACTACTACAAGATGCACATATCCTAACCTACACATCAATTTTTTGTATATATTCATTTACCTAACATATATGGATATTTTTATATTGATTTAGGATATGCATATCCTAAAATAATCTCTAACATCTAGTCATACGTTAATAAGAAACATGCATAAATCAATATTCATATGCTAATTAAGGAAGTGCATCTCTTAACATTAGCATACACAATCATATCATAATATAATAATTGCTAATGATAAAAATGGAAGATAACATAATAATGATAAAAAAATACACATCCATTTCCAGATTTTGATCAAATATATAATCTAACATCATAGTAGTATAGAAAGAAAAGAGCATCACACAACACGAAAAATATTGAGTCTATATACAAAAGACCATGTGCCAAAAATGAATTTCATATATATCTTAAAAATCATGTTTTATACATCAAGAGAATACATATACATCTCATAGTACAATGTCAAAATATCAAAACTACAAGTTAGATCTAGTCCTGGCCGACCCTAGGGGGACTCTGATCAAAGCTATGTCTTGTAATGGAAACTGTTGTTGGTGGTGGTTGTGGTAGTGGTTGACTCATCACTACCCACTATGAAGCTAGATGCACAACTAATTGCTTTGACCCTATCATATGTCTAGATGTGCTAGTCCTGCTAGACCTTTGCGTCCTAAAATATTCTTAGAAGTTGGGTGATCTACCCTTTACAGTGACTGTAGGCTCATAAAATAAATGATAATAGGAAACCTCATCATTAGCATGTAAGACATCATTATTCACGTGTAAGACATCATCCTTAGTCACAATCATGTTGACTAGTGATCTAGACATGCCTTGATCTAATATTACCTATCAAGCCTCACCCAAATTTTTATAAAACCTCTATACCTGAAGAATAATTATGTTAGAATGATTTAGAAACCATTTAATCATTCAATATTAGAATATAATGAATCTTTCTATCTTATTTCGTTGGTTGCTTCTTTATGCCTCTCCTTATATCTTATTTCCTTGGCTACTTCTTTGGTGCACTACTACTACTACTACTACTACTACTACTACTACTACTACTACTACTACTACTACTACTACTACTACTACAACAACAACAACAACAACAACAACAACACACACACACACACACACACCCCTATACATATAGACATACATATAGTGTTGGCTTTTATCAAATAAAATATTTTTATTAACATGGTCATGACATCAGTTTCTTGTCCTCCCTCTCTCTCATTTTATTAAGATTTTTTAAAATTTTTTAAATCATAAAAAATAGATTCTCCATTAATATAAGCTAGCATACATATCTCATAAAAATTTATCTAAAAGACACAAATAGATATCATTTTTGAGGTGCCTACTCTATTTATGTCACTAATTTAATATGGTATAGATGCCTCCCGAACAAAGAATGTGACAGGAGGTAAAAAAAAGAAAAAAGGTAAAAAGAACAACCCAGTTAATCTTTTAGATTATTTCCCCACTAACTGATGACATTATTTTCACTATTGATTTTCAGGGGATAGATGAAGATGCTATTTAGTTTGCTTGTGTACTTGTAGCCGTTTGTTGTAATTAATTTATATTAAACAATAGTGGTTTTGTTTGACTTATTTGTGTAATCTTTTTTATTAATATAGGGTAAAAATCCCACCAAACCCTGTAATTATACATACATACATACATATATATATATATATATATATATATATATATACATATATACATATACATATACATATACATATACATATACATATACATATATATAGAATAGAATAATAATTATATAAAAATAAATGCTTTGAATTAGAATAAACTAAGATGTTCCTTAAATTAAAATAGATGCTTTAAATATTAATAAGGTAGAATAATGGAGTAAAACAAATGCATTAATAAATAAAGGAAGATAATAAATAAAATAAAATAGATATTTTAATAAATAATAATATAAAATAATGAATAAAATAAAGTAAATATTTTATTAAAAATATTTGATATATATATATATAGTTTTAATAGATTTAATTTTTTTTAATATATTTGCAAAATTATTACGTTTAGATATGAAATATCTTGAATGAATGTACATTGTACCATACGTCATGAGCCACTTCGTAAAAGAGTGCTAGGACCTTATAAGTCTTATAAAGCATTATGACTTTTCTATAGGATGGAATTTGTGATGTTTCTACGTAGTATTGGACAAACATTTAAATTTCATCTTTATTGTATTTGTTCATTCGTGACAAACATTCATTTTTCTTATTACCATCTTTAATGTTTGTATCACTTTTTTCTCCTTCCTTTGCTTTAATTTAAGAATAAGATAATTTAGGAATCTTAATAGAATATAAGATATACACAATTTTTGTCACATCATATCGGCCTTTACAAAATACTAATTAAAAGTTAAAAAATTATGTATTTGATTTATTTCGTAGATTTCTGATAGGGCCTTTAAAAATGAGTAAAGAAATATTGAGACTTCGATCGAAAAGAATTTGTCATTATGTAGCCTCAAAAAAACACTTCAATTTTTCTTTATTCTGTTTATTCATTCATGACAAACATCTAATCTTGTCATTGCCATTTTTAATGGTTGATCCTTAATGATTTTTTTTTCCCTTCCTTTAATTAAAAAAAAATACCATTTAAAAATGTGAATAGAATTTAAAATGTGTACAACTTTTGTCACATTGTATTGATCTTTACAAATTATTATTTAAAAAAATTAAAATTTTGATAAAACCATTAAAAATGAGTAAATAATCATTAAAACTTTTTCGTAATTTTTTTTAAATTTAATCACGTAACATTGGATAAACATTTTCATTTTATCTTTATTTATATTTGATCATTCATAATAAATATTCGTTTTTCTTATGATCATTAATGATACACTTTTTCCCCCTTCTTTGCTTTAATATAATTTGACGACCATTTAGGAATCTCGATAGAAGGTAGGATGCCCGCAACTTTTGTCACATCGTATAGGCCCTATTTAAAAATCACTATGTGCGCGGCAATTTAGAAAGATGCTGATGCTTCATTTCATTTCATTTCATTGATGAAGTCGTCGAATCTTTAGAAAACGTAAGGAGCGAAAGAATGAATACAATGCCTTAACTTTGAGAATGCCTTGACACATGTCGACAATGGATCAATGACAGGTCTTCGGTGTTTTCAACAAGGTACAACATGTTTTATTCGTTAAATGAATTTGAATTTCTTATTTAAAGAAATATTTATAATTAACAATTGTTATATAATTTTATTGATAGATGTAGAATATAATTTATCAAAGCGAAGGAAATTATTAAACATATAAAATATTATTTTTTCTATTTTAAAATTATAATTTTTAACTGTCAAAATATTATATTTTCGATCTTTAAATTAAAAAAATTGAATTTCTCTTATTTATTTATTTATTTATCGACATTTATATGACAAATTAATATCTTATTATTAAACTACATAATGATTCGAAATATAATTTGTATGAGTGTTAAAATTTATAAATGTGTTTTTCTATTAGTAAAAAAAAAATAGATACAACCCATCTATTATAATAATTAACCAAAAAATATAAGTATACAAATAATTGTTTACAACTTTCTATATAATCAAAAGGAATAACACTAACGAAATAAACTATACAACATCATTGTCACTTGATTTTGAAATCATCATTGTCAAGACACGCTCATATTCTTCATCTTCTATTATCAAAGTAGTAGGAGATTTTGCGAGTTGAGAATTCATAACATTTGAGTTGTTAATCTCCAATTTGACGCAGATTGCATCAATGTTATAGCCTTTTGAGATCTCCTAAGAAACACCAAACCTAGTCCAATATGTTCCCCAAACAAAATCTCAAATTATTCACATCCTCATGTATTGGAGGAGTGTTATTGGAACAAAATAAGATAGTCTAAACTCTAACTAGTTGAACCACCTTCAAAATATCTAGCCTCTCGATGGAATGTCTAGGGTCCTTCATTTCTTGCACAATGCAAACAACCGAAGCTCTGTCTCCCATCTTTGTAGCGAAATGTGTTTTAAATAGGTTTGTGGCCATCCACTTGGGGAGTTTGTCATCCTTGACCCTTTCGATCAAAACATTCATCCAAATAATCAATTGACATTGGAAATGATGGTTCATAGTGGCATGGATGGTGGTGAATTTTATTTCTCTATCTTATTAATGATGAAATTGACATTTAGCGGTGAAGGCATAGATGTGGGTGAATGTTAGTGGTGATCTTCTCATTTTGTGTTGTATCACATACTTTGTTGTTTCTTCTCTCTTAGAAATGTTTGCTCTTAATCTTTTAGCCTTATCCTCCTCATCTTGTAATTATTTAGTTTTCTCCACTGATCATAACCTTACTAGCAGTTGCCCTCATGGTGCCAGAAAAAGTCAGAGGTTAGATAAAAGTAGTTCATATTCAATTTACTACAACAATTAAGTATTTTAAAAAAATTAACGAAGTGTATTATGTTGATTAAAGTTGCTTCTACTTATGTGAAGTCCAAAGTTTTGATTAGATACTTGGAATGTAAAGATAAGTTACTCAATTTGAGTAACAATAAACTTCCTATTATTCTTCCTAATATGAGTAACGACCACTATTAATTGATGAAATTCAGAATAGAGATATTGATGCTTGAATCAAATATTGGAATATACAAGATGACAACAGAATTGATAATATATGTAATATTAAATCTTACATACTTATTAAGAAGCAATAAAGAAGATAACATGCTACAAATATTGTATAAATTCTAGTTAGTGACATCTCTATCTAGATTGCAAGACTGGAATGATTAAAATTTCACACACCTCACCAAATTCCACCAATAGATGACACCATCTACAGCAAAAATGTATTTTTGAGAAGTTAAGGTAAATTTGCCCTTAAACAACTTTTCCAACTTTGCCTTGTGTAGACATTGCTTGAAGAGGTTTGACTATATTTTTTGAGCACCATGAGCCATGAGTGACTTGAGAAACTCCATTCAAGTCCTAGGCATGACACCATCTATGTTCTAAACCTTAATTTAGTCTTTTGTTATCCATACATGACTGCATATGATTGCATATCATGGAGTTCTGATCAAATTTTTGCTCACTATCTTGAGAACGCTATTTTGATCAACCTCAAAGTCCCTAAATGTAGGTATGCCATGGAGAAACTGACCTTCTATAGTCTAATATGTTAAGCACATGTGCATATGTGATTGGAAATCTTGCCTAGCTTACACGTGCAAACCAACTTGAAGGAAACATGAGGATGAAGAACATGTTCTGCTAAAACACATACACTAGTTAGAAATATCAGATCATGCAAACAAGTGGGAAAATATGTAGGTGATAGGAATGTACAGTCAATTTTGAGTCACCGTCCTTATCAAGGATGATTCATGAAGTACACTTCATCAATATGAAAACTATTACCATGGATTTAGAGTACATTAGGAGTACTAACATCTACCAAAAGCATTCAAACCAACTCCTCTCCTTCTGTCCATATTAATGGAAAACCAATGGCTTGTCTGACCTTGTCCAAGGGAGTGATATGAAAGATGAGTGGAAAAGGCCTATGTGTGCCTGTAGAGATCCTCCTAAAGCCTCTCCATGTGCCAAATTTACCTTTCACACCTTACAACTTTAGAAACTCCTCTTTTTGAAAGATATTTTCTTGTTTTCAATGTTTAAACCTACCAAAATTAGTTATAGAACTAACAACTAACATTTTCTGACATCATACATGTTGAATGACACTTTGACATACTTATCTTAGAAAAGAAACCATACGATCCATCCAAGTGGCCCAAAGGTAGCATGATATGACACGAGGACAACTTAGAACAAATGTGAGAAGTATCAAGACATGTTTTATGACTGTGGTAGACATGTTTCAATCTAGGGGGGCCTATGGAAGTTCAAACTTACATGTGGGGTTAACTTATTTGACCAAGGGTCAAATTAGTTACCAATTATATTAATATTTCAAGCTCAAAATAATCTTTTTGAAAAAAAAGGCTTCCAATTTTTTCTGTATGACCCAGATATCACGGTTTTTCAATTAAATTCTATAATAATAATAATAATAATAATAATAATAATAATAATAATAATAATAATAATAATAATAATAATAATAATATAGATGTATAATTTAAAATTAAAATTAAAACTAAATACTCATTACATTACAATCCATCATCATTCAATGTATTATTGTAAAATATCTATATACAAAATATTACAATATTAAATTTAAATTTAAAAAAAAAAGAATAAACTCACTCGTAAGTACTATTATAGAATGTCACTTCCCGTAATTATAATCCAAATAAAATTTGTTATAAATTTGAATAAAAAATTCTTCATTTTTTATATATTTACTTAATGAAGTTTGATAGGCAGAAACCAACCCTCTCGATGTGTCATGTATGTAAGAAGTTTAGAAGTAATTGAGTATATTAACAACCAATTACAAGTAATTTTTGAAAGAAAAAGTATGATACTAAATTGAGTTTATAGAAAACTGACTAAAAAAATTTCATTAAACATAAAGATTTTTAAAAGCTTGAGCTTAATCAAATATTTCCTGGAATTTACACGACATTATTGAGAACGAACACATCGCATCTATGCTTTCCTCTATCCTTGTCTTCCTCCATTTCACTCGGTTAAAGCATAGCTTCCCACGTACACACTCATAATAACAATTCTCAATGAAAACAGCCTGGAGATTGCGATGGGACATTACATTATCATTGCCCCTGCTATTCATGCTTCCATCTGCCATTTCTTTTTGCAACTTCCTCCGCTTCATCAATCAAACATTTCTTAGAAGCCCAATCCGTATCAAGGGAGATGTCATTCTCATCACGAGAGCCTCTTCAGGAATAGCCCAAGTGATTAACGATATTGTTAATATGTCTTTCACATCAACCAATGAGTTAGACATCAAGAATTCTAAATAAATAAAACACCATTTGAGCCAATTGGCCTCTCTGAACTGTTACTTTGTAAATATTACATAATAATACTACATAATATCTAATCTTATTGTATATTAATGATTAATATATAATCATAATATATATTAATTTATGTAAATATCATAATTATTAATATTTCTCCCATGATTCGAACAAGCGCCCTACTGCAAACCAAACATATTTCTATTGGATGAACATACAAACAACTGTTTAGATTGATGATGATGATCCCTGAGAAAATAATACGCCCCAGGCAGCCTTCCGTATCCATGCAGTGACACATACGCCGTATGAATTTTTGTAGATGCAGCCGCCGCCATTACCTTATCTTCCTGCAGTCGCTTCTTCTGCTCCTACCCAAGCCCTCTCTGCGACTGCCTCTTCTATGCCACGCCGTTGATCTTCACCTTCTTCATTGCCTTCACGCAATTTTTATTATCACCACGTCCAGGGTTCGAACGTCCCGAAACAGCCTTTTCGTCCAACAACATTAACGTTGTTGCCATATCAAGTTCTGTTATTTTCTGTTATTCCAACGCAGCCCAAAAGCAACATCGCCACCAGTACTTTTATCTCAGCTGTTTCAACTCAAGCAGAATGCATTCCATTTCAGTCAAGAATTTCAACAGACACAGAAAGCCTCTCTGCGCTTTCAACAGACTACAAATATGCGTTTATCTCCATGTCTGGACAGGACATATGCGAGCAGCTGCGCATCTGTTTCCTGCATTTAACAATCAATGGTGTCATCCACTCTAACGACTCTGCTGCCACGAAACCTGTCAATCACGGATTGGCTGACATCTTCTTTTTATTTTGTCGTGACTCTAGATGAATCTACGAGCTTCGCCCGCTGTATAAGCCTCCGGGCGACCTCTCTCATATTCCCTAGGATCCCACCTGACTCCCTAGCCCTTCTTTGTTCAATATTTTCACCTTCATTAAGTAGAAAGTTGATAAAATTTGATTACTTTCAATCTTTTCACCTTCATAATTTCACTTTCAATTTTTAAACCTTCATAATTTCATTTTCAGTTTTTTCAACACTTATATGTAATAATTTCTTATTTTTGTTTTATCCACATTTATTTTTTAACATCATATTTATTATTTTAATTTAACATCATATTTATTATTTTAATACATTATAATTTATTAAGTTTTCTGATTTAAATAATATATACAATTTTGTTTCCATCTTTCAATGAAGCATTTTTTTTTAGCTTGATAATATATTCAACTTAAATTAGTGTTAAATTTGTTTTTTCATCTTAATAATTTTTTGTAAAATGATAACACTAATTATTTTTATTTTTATTTTCTTTTTCAAATATTTGATTGTCTAACATCTCATTCAACATCTTTAAATATAAACATTAGTCTGCAATCTTATCTTCTTATTCTCTTTATTTATGATCTTGATAATGGCTCGTACAATATAATTTGAAATCATCATTCAAAAATTATTATACCTAATTTAATCTATAAAATATTAAATCTATTTCATAGACCATCTCTTTTATATTTAACTTCGTTACATGGAGAATATACACAAGTGAACAGGAATACTCATTTGTTTTTATTTCACACAACACTAAAAAAGCTAAAAAATTGAACTCCACACAACTAAGAAATATATGCTACTAAATCATAAATGGCCCCATCACTAGTGGCTAACGAGAGGCTTGACTGGCCTCCTTCCTTTGTTACCTCTGGCCTTCAATGAGAGAAGATGCTTGCTTAGTAAATTGGGTTAGCATGTGCTCTTATGGTTCTGGTAGATTCTCTATTTTTTTCCATAAAAATTAGAATCCCCCATAATCCAGATATCTCATACAAATAATAATGCATCCATAATAAATTTTTTATTTTTTTACAATTTTGACAATAACTTTAAATAACATAAAATGACCTTAAAAATTAACAGTTTAAATTTTTTGACAATTTTAAAATTGTAACACATTTTTAAAAACTTAGATTATTTTGATATAAATTATATCAAAATATAAATACTAATATAATTTATAAGACAAAATGTAAATAACCTTGGACTTTATCAGACTTTTGAACTAGATAAAAAAGATAATTAATTAGACTCAAACTTGTATGAAAGACTAATGAGTGAATATCTATAATGACAAATATTGAACTAGAACAAAACTATAGCCTAAAAAAAAAAAAATGGGCCTAAAATAATTAAAGAATTTGACTACATACTTTAGTCGAAACTTTTCTTTATAATGACTAGGTTTTAATAATATCTAAAACCTAGATTATTTACACAGCTCAAAAAAAAAATACTTTGCCTAAATATTGAATGACATGTATTCATACACTGTGACTATTGAATGATTAATGAAGAGGTAATCTATTCTATTCTCATTAGGTGTGATGCAAAAAAAATAGGCCAATTTTTCAAAGATTAATTTTTTATCCGTAGTTTTATTTGAGCTCTTCCATACACTAAAACCACCATCTTGAAAAGTTTGATGTTGTCCTAAGTCACCCTTTCCACTTAGAGTTAATTTAAATATTTTTTGGAGGCCATACGTGATCATTTGAAGTCCAATATTACCATTTTATATATTTTTTGGAATTTATTATTTTTATAAATTATATATTTTTAGGACTGAATGTCAATTTTAATTGAATTTCATCCCATATGCTAATTTTAGTGTTTAACTTGTTTTGAGAGAATTTTAGAGTTGTGCATGTTCTCATGAGAAAATTATTGTAAATAACAACTAATAAAAATAGATCTTTTTTTAGATTTTAATATTTACATGTCAACTCTAAATTTTGATTTGAGGCTTATTTAATTATGGTTTAGGTTTGTAATTATTTCAAGTTATTCAATACGAATTAATACTGGTTATTTTTTAAGATCTTGGCCTATTGATAATTTTATTGTCTTGATAGTTTTCAGGTTCATTATTTCATATCAAAGCAAGTTTGAATCTTGGAGGAGTTGTATATGGTGAGAGGATGAGGAGGTATTACACAAATAAACTAAACTATATAAGAGCTACAAAGGTAAGTGGAATAATTAACCAAGGTTATCACCAATCAGAGGAGAAGACAAAGTGGTGATGAGGAGGACATAGATCATGATGAAAAAGTTCAATCAAAAGAATAGTATGAACAACCACCATCAATGGAAGAGAGGATGGTTGAGGGTTTACAAGGAAGAAATGATATAATCAAGGTTAATGTTCTATATTATGGAGATAGATTAAAAGCAGAGGAGTTGATAGATTGGATGAATAGCATAGATAATTTATTTGAGTGGAAGACTATGAGAGAAGACAAGAAGTTAAAGTTTCAATGCACTAAATTGAAAGGTCATGCAATTATTTGGTGAGATCACCTGAAAAAAGAGAGATAGATAAAAGGTAAGGAGAAGATTAATTTAAGAAAAAATATGGAGAAGAAGTTGAGGGAGAAATTCCTTTCTATGGATTATGCATAAATGCTATATAGAATATTTCAAAATTTGAGGCAAAAAAATCATAGTATAAAAGAGTATACAAATGATTTTTATAAGCTTTCAATACAAGTGGAACATGATGAAATAGAAGAGAAGATGGCTATAAGGTATGTAAATGGTTTGAAATTTACTACTCAAGATGAATTAAGCATGTATAGAATTCTTTGCTTGGAGGAGGCTTATCAATTTGCTTTGAAGGTAAAAGAAAAATAAAATAAACAAAATTTTAGAAGAACATCTCTTGGTCCAAGAAGAGGTAGATCCCCTCCAAATAGGGGATGAGGTGAGTTTAATACCACCAGAGGTAGGTATAATACAAATAGAGGTGAATCATCAAATGGTGTAGAAAGGAAAGATGACAATAGGCAAGGGTTTCAATACCAACAAAGAGGAAGAGGGTTTTAGAGAGGATGAGGTTATGGTGGTGCTAGAGGATGGTTTTTGAGTCAATACAAATCTTAGATTTTTTTATAGACATGGAGAAGGACATAGAGAATATGAGTGTCCACACTATCAAGGTCAAAAAAGGAGGCAAGAAGATCACCCAAGAGTAAATCTAGTTGAGGTTGAAATAAAAGAGAAAAATAATGAAGTTGCACCACTAGATGTTGGAGAGAATCTCATGATGAGAATAACCATGATTGCTCCAATAAAGGAACAAGTACATAATAAACAAGGTGACGATGCATGGTTGTGATCAAATATTTTTTGAACAAGATATACTTTAGGTGAAAAGGTATGCAATATAATTATAGATGGTGGTAGTTGTGAAAATATAGTTTTTAAAGAAATGATAAAAAAACTAAATTTGCAATGTGAAAATCATCCCAATCCTTATTAAATTTCATGGTTTAAGGGAATGAAGTTATAGTAGATAAAAGGTTCTTAATCAAGTTTTCTATAGAAAAAAGATATAATGATAAAATATGGTGTGATGTTATTCTGATGGATGCATGTCATGTGTTATTAGGAAGAACATGGCAATTTGATAGGAAAGTAATTCATGATGGAGAAAATAATACGTACACTTTTTGGAAAGGTGGTACAAAGGTAGTCTTGTTACCTCCTAAAGAGGAAGAAAACGCTGAAAGCATGCTCTATACTAAAAAAATATCCAAGATATGAAGGTTTCAGGTTATTGTTATGTATTAGTAGAAAATAATGAAGAAAAAATGGTTCAAATACCAACTAAAGCATCAAGAGTGTTGAAAGAATAGGCAGATATTATACCTGATGAGTTACTAGATGAATTACCACTGAGGAGAGATATTCAACATCACATTTATTTGATTCTAGGGTCATCTCTACCCATTCATGTAACTTATAAGATGAATCTAACATAACATGTCAAATTAAATAAACATGTTACTAAATTGCTAAGAAATAAGGTGATAAGGGAGAGTATGAGTCCATGTGTTACTAACTCCCAAGAAAGATGGAGGATGAAGAATGTGTGTGGATAGTAGGGCAATTAATAAAATTAAAATCAAGTATAGGTTTACTATACCTCATTTAGATAATGTGATGGATGTGCTTGCAAGAGTAAAATAGTTTACTGAGATTGATCTAAGTAGTGATTATTATCATATTCAAATTTGTGAAGGAGATGAGTGGAAAAATACATTAAAGACTAAGGATGGCTTATATGAGTGGATGGTGATACCATTTGGATTATCTAATGCACCTATAAATATTATAAGGGTGATAAATATAATGCTACGAGAATGTATTGGTAAGTTTGTGGTTATTTATTTTGATGATATTTTGATATTTAGTAAGATTGAAGAACACTTACAACATTTGAGAATGGTAATGGATTTGTTGAGAAATGAGAAATTGTATGCAAATTTGAAGAAGTGCATGTTTCTACAGAACAGTTTCATATTTTTGGGATTTCTAGTTTCAACATATGGTGTGAGAATGGATGAAGAAAATATAAAGACAATAATTTAGTGGCATTTTCCAAAAGGCATTATAGAGGTAAGAAGTTTCCATGGTTTAACAACTTTTTATAGAAAATTTATTAAATTTTTTTTGTATTATTGTGTCACCAATAACAGATTGCATGAAAGGGAAGGAATTTGCATGGAATAGAGTAGCCATAGAAATCTTTGAATTTTTGAATAAAAAGATCATAGAAAGGCCAATTTTAAAATTACCAAATTTTAGCAAAGTGTTTTAGGTTGATTGTGATGCTTCATTTATAGGAATTGGTGTTGTGTTGAGTCAAGAAGGAAAGCTAGTAGCATATTTTAGTAAGAAATTGAATGAGGTAAGAATAAAGTATTCTACCTATGATGTTGAAATTTATGCAATTATACAAGAATTAATATATTTGAACTATTATCTAGTGCTTAAGGTGTTTATACTATTTACAGATCATGAGGCTTTAAAATATGTAAATACACAAAATAATTTGAATAGTAGGCATGCAAAATGGGTTTGTTTCTTAAAAGGGTATACTTTTGTGTTGAAACGTAAATCAAGAAAATAGAATCAGGTAGCTGATGCATTGAGTAGAAGAGTAATGTGATTAACTACTATGGGGAGTGAAGTAGTTGGATTTGAATCTATCAAATAATTATATGATATTGATCCATATTTTGGCAAGGTAGTTGTGCAGTGCAAGAATCCATTAATAGGTGAAATAAATTTTATTATTTATGATTATCTTATACAAGAAGGTTATCTCTTTAAAGGGAAATAATTATGCATTCCAATTGGGTCTCATGAGATAGTATAATAAGAGAATTACTTAATGGCAATTTGGCTAGACATTTTGGTAAGATGAAGGTAATATCTTTCATGGATGAAAAATATTTTTGGCCAAAGATGAAGATAGATGTGACAAGTTATGTTTTATGGTACAAAATATGTTATCTGGCTAAAGGACATGCACTAAATACTATACTATACATGCCATTATCAGTTCCAAAAGGACCATAGATAGATTTGAGTATGGCTTTTGTGTTAAAATTACCCAACACATAGAGAGGTAATGATTCAATTTTTATTATTATAGATAGATTTTATAAAATGGTTCATTTCAATTCATGTAAGGAAACCAATGATGCCACTAGAGTTGCAATATTATTTTTTTATGATATTATCAGATTGCTTGGTGTTCTAAAAACTATTACTTCAGATAGGGAAAAAAAATTCCAAGTCATTTTTAGAGGACTTTGTGGAAGAAGATGGGTACCAAGCTACAATTTAGTAGTGCATATCACCCAAAACTAGATGGGTAGATAGAAGTTGTGAATAGGAGCTTAGAAAATTTGTTGAGATGCATAGTGGGAGAGAGGCCCAAACAATGGGATTGGATTTACTACAAGCTAAGTTTATGTATAATAGTTAAGTGAATATATCAAAAGGAAACTCACCATTTAAAATTATTTATGTGATAAATATAATGGGTATTTTAGACTTAGTATAATTATCAATTATAGATCGAGTTAGTGATGATGTAGAAGCCTTTACAGAGCATATACAATAGTTGTAAAAAGAGTTAAGAATAAAGTTGTAAGAAATTAATGAGAAATATAAAGTAGTAGCAGATATCAGAAGAAGATCCAAGGTATTTGAAGAAGGTGATATGGTAATGATTTACTTGAGGAAAGAAACATTTCTAAAAGACATATACTAAAAATTAAAGTACAATAAAATTGAATCATGTAGAATTGTGAAGAAAATTAATGTCAGTGCTTATGAGGTGAGTTTACCAGAGAGTTTTGATATATCTCTAGTGTTTAATGTTTCAAATTTATGTGAATTACATTGATAATATGATGAAGGTGATGATGACAAAAAAGTAAATTGGTAGCAATAGGTTCCAAAGAAGAAGAAGGAAAAGATAGTGTAGGTTTTGGATATGAAGATAGTGAGCACAAGGCAAGGGAATTATAACAGGTATTTGGTATAGTGGGAGGGATTGTAGCAAGAAGACAACATTTAAATTATAGAATGTGAGTTGAAGAATATTGATAAATAAAAATGGTAGTAGTATAATCAGGTCAACTCGCAGGAGTTGAGTTGTTTTCAACTAGAGGAGAATGATGTAGAAAACATAGGCCAATCTTTTGGAGGCCATAACTTTTGACCCATAACTCTATTTAAGCTCTTTCACACGCTAAAACAAACATATCAAAAATTTTGATGTTGTCCTAAGCCACCCTATCTGCTTAGAGTTGATTTCAATATTTTTTGGAGGCCATATATGATCATTTGAGTGTCGAATATTATTGTTTAATGATTTTTTTAAGATTTTCCTATTTTTATAAATTGTATATTTTTAGGACCAGACATCATCTTTAGTTTAATTTTGTCCCATAGGATAATTTTAGTATTTAGTTTATTTTAGGATATTTTTAGAGCTATGCACACTTGCATGAGAAACTTAGCATAAATAGTTGCTACTAAAAATAGTTATTTTTGAATTTTTTCATGTCGATGATATGAAAAAATAAGCACATACATGAATCTAAGATTTAACCTTAAATATGAAATTAGTTATATGGAGAAATTATAAGCTACAATGCTACCCTACATCTACATGGACTTCATTTGATTGGTGAAAATGAGCATAACGAGTTATCTCTATTTTGTAGATGGGGACTTGTGCTCTCCAACTATTGTAACCTACAATAACTCAAAGGAATACATGTAATATGTCAGTTATAAGTATGTCATAGGAGGTATGTTATCACACTACCTAAGAAGATTTATAAGAAGATTTATGGTGTGTGCACTTTGTATTCCATCTACATTTGACATGATCAAAAAGGTCATTTTATAAAACCCTTACCTCTATTAGGAGATTTTCCACTTCTAATCTTTGTAATGCCTCCTCTAGAAACATATGTTTTTCAAATGGCTGGCACATGCTAGGAACAAAAGTTTCATATTCAACTTGGCTTTGAAAAACTAATTCTTTCCTATTTATGGTGAAGTCTAGTGGCTTTAGTGGGCCTATCAAAGTTGTATTGGATTCAAGGATCATAAACTTCATCACAACAAGACTAAACTCGTGGGACTATCTATTTCATTAATAAATATGACCAAAATTATTTACAAAGTTATCATACCATTATGTGTTGGAATATAACTATATCACTTATTTACGTATTTTATAGTGATAAAAACCCATTGAACTTAAAGCATTGAGTAGTATTGATTCATATCCACTTGATAGATTGAGGAGGTTGAGGAAGATCTCATTTACTAGGGATAGTGCCTTTAGGTGATGTATCCTGACATAGATCATTCATAGCTATAAGATCATACATGAAGTGCATATGGTTGTGACTCACTAGTAGGTAGCCTATCTACTTATTGTTGGGTCACAAATTTAAGTCACATAAAGTGACTACATATACAATTGGAAAGTACATAATGGAAGTGCCTAGTGCATCTCATAATGCAAGTGCCTAGTACATATCTAATGACATCTCTCATGAGACTAGCCAAAATAATACAGATTGAAAGAAGATAGTGGAAGTGCCTAGTGCATCCTCAATAACATTTCCCATCAATAAAGTTTGAATAAAATGTAATAAAAATTTTAGGAAAATAAACTTGACATTTTGATGCAACTGAGATGTATCAATGTCTGAGTGATAATTAACACCTAACCACTAGTTGAAGGTGTTGGATATATGGGCCATAAAGAGTATTATTGGCCATGAGTTAAATTTGTATTGTAATGGATATCCCATCTAGAGCTTCTTTGACTGAAATTGATGTATATTTTGCTCTAACAACTTGTCACCTGAAAGGGTAAATGAAACATGTAAACTTGGCAGTGAGAGCATAATAATGTTAATGACCCAACCAAGATGGAGCCTATCCTATGCACAACTTCCACAATAGAAACTAAAACTAGGGATAGTGATCCAAATAAACCTGCTTGATAACAAGGCATTTTAATCCTTTAGTATTAAAAAAATAAAGGGTTAGCTTCTACTTTCCATAATAAATCCCATAGAGTACAAACCAAAACCAAAATAATAGTAGCAAGCAAAATCCACTACTATTTCTTGGAGGCCTTATACTCCATAGAAAATTGTCTTTAACCCCATCTCCAAGACCCTAGTATAAATGTAAACCCACCTTATTTTCATTCATCACCATCAACATTAAGGACAATTCTATTGTATTTAGACCAATAATTACATAAATAATCAAACAAGAAGTTTTTTTTAAATTTTGAACAAACCCTTTCTCACGTTAGATATCAATACAACATAATATACATACTTCTCTACCATGATGGAAGGGAAGAATAGTACATTAATAGGCTTAAACAACCTAGTGTCAATATTGAGACCGATGTTGGCCCCATGATACATTTTCATAAGATATCTAATAGTTCTAAATGGCCCTAATCTAGTCTTGATTTTTACATCATAAGACCTAGCAACATGCCATCTACACCAAAAAACCCACAAGGGCACACAACCAGCTTATTCATATGAACACAAGTCAAAAGACTTCACAAAAAACATGGGGTGATATGATTTTAATGGTACTTACAGGAGATGGACCATAATAGGAACATATTTACTTCAAAAAATGAGATCACAGAGCTTCCTCTTGCATTTTTCAATGGCCTTTTTTTACTCGATAACTTTTGGGTATGCCTTCAACATGATTGTTTTTCTATATTCCCTTGAAAAATAATAAATCAGGCAAAACCATGTAAACTCCTTCACATCAGATCATCAATGTCTTGAGTATCATCAAAACATTGTGTGTATTGACTAAAATTTATGTGTATTGGGTAAACTTTGTAGGTTTTAAAAAAAATTTATTATGTTGATCAATTTCAACACATCTAATCAAAACTATGTAAACCCCTATGTCAGTTAAGAAAAACCCCTGAAAATAAAAGAAGACTTTGCCATATATAACATTTGGTATATTTTAGCATACATAAAAATGAACTTAAGCACTAACTTACCTCCTCAACCTTCTATCAACAAGCTTAAGTGTATATATTGGCTAAGGTTTTTGCCTCAGGTAGATATGAAAAAACAAGGTAAACAGGGCATGAAACAGATGCAGCGAGTTTCGATCCCTCCACTCTAACATTTTTTCCATAGGTAGATCTACCAAAATGAGATAATCAAGGCATGAGATGGAGGTGACAGGTTTTGATCCGTTGATCTTGGAGCTCATATCCTTGCTTACATGAATCTGGAGCATCATGACCCTTCGTTCACTCCCTAAACTGGGAAAATAAAATAAGTACCTATTTTTATGGGATATTTTAATGAACAAATGGAAGTCAAATATAATATTAAAAAATAAAATGAAAGTTAAATATAATTTAAAAAAATAAAATGATGGAATTTAGAGATGAAAGTGGAATTTAGAGATAAAGTACACTATCGTCTCTAATATGTGTCTCAAACGACTGACTTTTGTAGTAGTGTAAAGATAAAGAAGATGTGATCTCCTTGTTAATGCTTACATAGTAGAAAAGCCAAGAAATTATGAGATGGCAAAACGAAGTGGATGATATTCAAGCAATGGTGGAGAAGTTGACATCACTGACATCAAAGTTGAATAACTTATCACGCAAAAGACATGAAGCCATCCAGGAGCTTTAGCTAGCCCGATAAAAGATAGTCTTGATGGAGAAGCAAAACTACCTCATTTTACAAGAGAAGGATGCTAAAATTAAACAACATCAAGACTGCTTTCACTCTAGGTTGTTGATCATAACCCCAACCACCTCCTATGCGTCTATTAACCTGGACTTCCGTGAATATTCTTTCGACAACATCAAATCTGCAACCTAGATTTTTTTTGATAATTTCAAACTAACAGAAGGAAGTTACGTAACTCTTTACAAAAGCAAAACTAGACAAATAACCGTTGTACTGAAAATTCTTAGGGAGGACACATGATGTGTGTTTCTAATGGCTATTGGGGTTTCCAGAGGTCGAGGATCAATCATTTAAATCTTCATGAATGTGAAATCGCATTGGTTGAATCGAGTGTTTAAATTTCTTCATGACCTTTGTTCTACTTTATAACTTCTAGGTTTTTTATGAAACTAGGGTGCCATATAGTCATAGGCACTAAAGCTTGAAAATCTTGTGAAATTTATAAAAAAAATAAAGTAATTATTATAGAATCTATAATGACAGACGGCTTACTCGAATATGTCAGGAACACAATATTATGTAGAAATTTTTTAAGGTGATCTAACCAATGTGGAGGAAATGTAGTTTTCACTTATTAATTATTCTCCCCACCCTAAAACAAAGAGCACTATTTTTTCACCTAAAAAATAGAGCTAATTTTTACCTTTAAAAAAATCAATTTTTTATTATAAAATATTAGAGTAAAATAAATAGAGATAAAATTATAATTATAATTTGAATGCACTTGGTGAATAAATAATAACTGAAATATCTATATTTAAATCTTATATAAATAATTTTTTAAAAAAATCATAAGATCATTTCACATTGGTGTGAAATATGTTAGAGTGTGTGCAATTGTAACTTTGAAGTAATTCATAATCTAACACCAAAATTTAGGTGGTTTTTTTTGTTTCGAGCATGTTTAACATATAAAGATCTAAACTATATGCATATTTTTTTTTATAATTTTGAACTTTGAATAACGTAATACTAAAACTTTATGCATATGTCATATAATTTTGAACTTTGAATAACGTAACACCAAAACTTAAGTGGTTTTGCTCATTTCAAATAAGTTTAACATGTATATATTCCAAATTTATGCTCATTTCTTATAGTTTTGAACTTTGAATAATGAAACACTAGAACTTAAATATTTTTACTTGTTTTGAACATGTTAAACATGTATAAATTCAATTTTTATGTGTGTTTCTTATAATTTTAAACTTTGAATAACTTAACACTATAATTTAAGAAGTTTTTCTCATTTTGAACATGTTTAACATGTAAAAATTCAAACATTATGCATGTTTCTAATAATTTTAAATTTTGAATAATGTAACACCAAAACTTAAGTGGTTTTTCTTGATTCAAATATGTAGAGATTCAAACTTTATATGTGTTTCTTATCATTTTGAACTTTGAATAATGTAACACCAAAATATAAATGGTTTTACTCATTCTGAACATATTTAACATATAGAGAATATAACTTTATGTACATTTTAAAAAATAATGGTATAATATTTTAAATGATGGCTTGTGATGCATGGCAATGATTTTATAAGCTCAAGATGTTTTTCGAAGCTTGTGATACATTGTTAAGGTCATGATCCTCTTTTATACTTAACATATTTTTCTATTTTCTAGGCTTATGAAACATTTTTAAGCATATAAGGTTTTTAAGGTATGTGATACTTTTCCAAGCCTACAATACTTTTCATGGCTTGTGATTATTTTCAAAACATGCAATACTTTTATAATCTTACAATATTTTTTCATGCATATAATATTTTCTAAAGATTTAATTTTGTAGGAATTTTTTTTCCTTGTATACATTCTTCTCCTTAAAATATTTTTTCTTTCTTTTGTAGATCTTAATAGTAAATTAGCTAATTATTTAATTATATTAAAAATATTATCAATATTTATATGAAATCTAGAGCCTTTCAAGTCCTATTTCTTACCTTTATTACTATTTTCTTAAGATTCACCATCATCATAAATAGTATTCCAACAAAACTTTTAATTCATTCTATAACCCCTTTTTTGTATAGATTCTTTCAAATTGACCTTCTCATATTAGAAATATAATAAAAATATAATTTATTATATTATCTTTACCTTCTAATTTCTTATACACGTTAATAAATAAATTTATGGTTAAAACAAATTTATATGCTATTTTATCAATATTATTTTAAATTAAATAAACTTTAATTTAAAATTAAATTAAAAAAAATATATATAAATAATTTACAAATATATAAAATATTTTTTATATATAAATATTTATACATAAATAAAAAACATCTTTAATTTTACATATTGTATATTTAATAAACACTAACCATAAAAATATTTAAATTTATATAAAAGTGATATCTTAATATACACTAACAATACAAAAATTTAAACTTTAATATTATATTAAAAAATAAAAATTTAAAAACTTAATTTTTTCTAATTTCAAAATAATAAGATTTTCATTTCTAACGAAATATATATATATATATATATATATATATATATATATATATATATATATATATATATATATATATATATATATATATACACCCACAACACAACCTTTTCTAAAACTTTCCACCTCTATAATCTAACTTTGAAAATTTTGTATTCATTAATTATTAAAATAAATAATAGTAAAAAAAATCACCTTTAAAATTTAATATAAATATTTTGCATGAATTAATCTTGAAAATCAATCAAAATAATGCCTTTTGAAGGGCTTTTAATTTTAGGGTAATGTAGGTTTGTTCATCACTTCATGGTTTATAGAGTTTGATCCAAACTCTCTCATAGTAATAAAGATGTTCATGTAGGTTCAGCTCCCTAATGTACTTTTATATTTTTAGCATGCATATAAGGAAATAAGTAATACTTTGGAGTCATTTTTCAAGAATGATCATGAGAGGGTTGTTGCAGTTTTATGTATTTTTGCTAGAATTTGTGTAGAAATTGATTTGAATAAAGGAGTTCTAGAGAAAATCATTTTGAAATAAGATGAAAATCTTCACGTTCAAACTTTAAATTATGAGAATACAACATTTAGATACTGCAATTACAAAGCATCATAGCATTTTTATGCTTCTTGTCCTTAGAGGCATTTCAAAGTAGGAAAGAAAAAGGGAGATAAAAAAACCTCGAGTAAATAGAGTGCTCCAGATCTGACAATAGTTATTGAAGAGGGTTTTCGAGAACCAGAAACTCAAAAAAATGCAAAATTTAAAAAAAAAAAAGAGAAAGAAGAACAAGGTGTTTCTAATAAAAATGTTGAGTCAATTGTAGGGGCAATAGAGAAATCACAAATTCTTCTCTTAAAAAAGATAGTAGGGGGAGTGAAGAGAGGACATGAATCAAAAAGCTTAGATTCAGATAAAGAGATGTATTTAAAGATAGATTCAGAAATTCAAAATTATGATAAGCAATTAATTGTAGTGAACTTCTAACAAAGGGTTTGGCAAGAGGTAAAAAATAAATAGGTAAAAAGGGAAAGATGATCGATCTTTTAAACTATTTTCCAACTAACTAAAGGCTTTGTCACTATTGTTGGTATTTGGATATTTGAAAGAATTGTTGTTTAATCTTTTTGTAAGTTTTGGTCATTTGATGTAATTGAAACTTATTTAATCATGATATTTTTGCTTGACTCTTTTATGATTATTTTATAAAAAATTACATTTTTAATATAAAATAAGGGAACCATTAAACCATCCAATAAAATAATAATAATAAAATAAATAATTTTTTTCATTTATGAAAAATAAATAAATAAAACAAAATTTAGTTCCAAAAATAAATAATTAATTAATATAATAGCATTACCTTTATTCTTCTATTCACGGTCATCTCTCCACTCTTTACTTGTTACGACCCATTATGCGCATAATGCTGATTTCTAATTGACTTAAGCACCACCTTGCTAAATAATATTTATAGAAATAAAATAATTTAAATGACAGTCATTTACACACAAGTCAATGATATCATGACTTTAGATAATCATCTTAATAATCCTAATAACTACATCTTGCCATATGTTGCAAATGCTAAGGTATTATCAAAGATATGATATGAAGAAATTTTATTTGAAAGGATTTAGAATAGAATTGAAATATGTTTTAAGATCTTTTAAAATTTTAAGTATGTTTAAGTTTTATTTAATAAAATTATTTGAAAATAATTTTTTATTATTTTGACATTTATGAATTATTTATCGACAATGTAAAAATAAAAAATAATTATTTTTTTATTAGATTGTATATAATATTTGTTGAATATAAAATAATTGAAAAAAGAAAAATTGTTTATAGAGAAAATTTATATTTAATAAAATATTTAAAAATAAGTTTTTATTATTTTGACTTTTATGAATTATTTATTGGTAATGTATAAGTAAAATGTAATTAATTTTTATTTATTAGATTGTATATGACTGATCATGAATGTAATCTTGAATATAAAGAATTTGAAAAAAATATTGAAGCACAAAAAATAAAAATAGATTTCAAATATTTTAAGAAAATCTTTGTTGAATTATAAATTAACCATGAATTACAATTGAAATTTGGTTAATGGTTAATTATTTTTTATATTTGTAAAACAATTTTTAACTAATTTTTAAGTTAAAAATTAATATTTATATAAATAATTAGCAGTCTCTACCTATTAAAATGCTTGACACCATTAAACGACCTTAACTATAACTTAATATGCAATCATAATTATTGGAGCTCAAATTTTTGATCCATTCATCTGGTTTCACATTGTTCTGGAGAGAATAAGACATCCTTGTTCCAACTCATTGGTCAAACTTGCCTCCAACCCATCAATTTTCAAATTTCTTGCCTCTGACTTAAGGATTTTGAAAATTTGATACAAAATTTTAGGTAGAGCAGAGCAAATTATACTCTCAAGAAGAGAGATCGTAGTTGTATAATAAAATATATGAAGTGTAAACATCATTCTCTGTACAAGGTTGAGAATGTAGGGATTGCGACTCAAGTAAATTGGACATAGAAGGGGGATAATAACGCCCATTAATTTCAATAGACTGATCCCAATTTAAGAACACCAATAACTCTGGCGCTGATTCAGAGGTATCCATAATTGGTTCAGCATATTATTTGAATTACCACTGGCCAAATATTTGTTGCGGCCCTTCAAGAAGAGTAGGTTTCGATTTTGTGTGTTGTTTGGAAAGAGTTTCGTTCCCTGCCATAATCTTCTTACTGAGGCGAGTGTTCTAGTAGTTCTTGATTTCATTGTGTGATTCGATAGTTGTCTTGCGATCAGTGACCACCTGAAAAAATACAAAAAGAAGATTTGTACACATAAAGACAACAACAGAACAGTTGTAAAAATAACCATTCTTACATAATGACGCACCAAGTTGATTGATGCCTATTGCCAAGATCTCTATGTAGTCTTATAATGAGATATCCTCTTCATAAGTTGGTATAATGACGAAGATAGTTCAACCAACACAATCTACAACTCTTTCCGCACCACTTGAGACTTGCAAGATGTTATTATATATATTTATATATATATATATATATATATATTAATATATTAATATATTATAGATTATAGATTAGGGTAAAACATGAGTTTTGAAAGGTCTCAGAGCCTTATAGAATGGAGAGAAAGATGTATCATTGAATGTTTTAATAGGCTTCTATCAACAGCAACAAAACGGGTGACAAGAAAAACACACACGAGGTATTACTGCCAAAAAAACAAACAGAAACTTACTTACCCAACATACTTCCGCGAAATTTCCACCAAACTCATCCAAAAAACCTAACCCCTTTTTCGCTTATCAAAACGATTATAATTGTTGTGGAAAAGTTATACGAAAATTTTGATAACTTTTTTGTTGAATGCTGAGCATGAATGAATTAATGATTTACTTACTCTTTGTGGGAGAGATCTTCATTTAACTTGAGCTTAACCGGTATTCATAAACTGGTGACATCTACACTCTTTACAAATTATAAAATTTATATAAAAAATTATTAAATAACAAAAAAATTATAACCGATTGCCCAACTAAAATCAACAAATTCACAAGAACTGAATAAACTTATCCCTCCATCTACCCTAAACCATGAATTGTGATGTATTCGCTCAAAACTAATCCTCTTGCACAGTCCAAGCATTGCGATTAAGGACAAAATGTTTAGGGTAGCAAGGAGATCTGCCCACTCTGTTATGATGCTCAATAGCTAGATAGAGACCTCAATGGCTGCCTTTTTTCTGTAGGCTTGAAAGTATACTCAATACAGGAAGGTGGGGCAGCATCACACAAACTTATTCTGATTAATGAGCTCGCGACAAACATTGAAATTTTTATCAAAGGATAGTTGTTGTAAACGGAAGTAGTCTGTCGTACCCCTAAGTAGTCTATTTTTATCAAAGAACAGTTGTAAACAATGGAATATTTGCACATTTGACGCTGTGTACATCCAAATTACGATAACAGAATTTTCTAAGCGCGGGATTTCATGTAAACACCAACTCAACTAAATTCTTCTTTAAACAAATTCAATATCACAAGATTACGTATGAAAATTTATGTATAAAAATGCTTTGTATTAAAGATACTTTGCACATTTGTCGCTGTGTACATCCAAATTGCGATAACAGAATTTTCTAAGCACGGGATTCCATGTCAACACCAACTCAACTAAATTTTTCTTTAAACAAATTCAATATCACAAGATTACGTATGAAAATTTATGTATAAAAATGCTCTGTATTAAAAATACTTTGCACATTTGTTGCTGTGTACATCCAAATTGCGATAACAGAATTTTCTAAGAGTGGGATTTCATGTCAACACCAACTCAACTAAATTCTTCTTCAAACAAATTCAATATCACAAGAGTACGTATGAAAATTTATGTATAAATACGCTCTGTATTAAAAATACTTTGCACGAGTTTCTGTGTGGTTTGAGTTAGTCTATCATGCCCATGAAATTGGTCGCTTTAAATATGGTGTAAAACATGGCTTGTTTTCATAGCATCGCATACAACTTTTAATACTGAATTCAGTCAAAACACATTTTGATACTTTTTTTTTCCCCTTTAGTATTCTATAGCCAACCTACTTCTAAAGTGACAGAAGAAAGCAATATACTCCACTATTTTTCACTAATTTGGTGGAAAATCTTGAAATACTGAACTTGAATGCCTTTATGCATGTTCGGGTTACATTCCACGAATTTTTAGGCTATTCACGCACTGATATCATATCCTCTAAAGACAAGTGTTTCGTATATCCTATAAAAGCAAAGATGGCACATAATGTCACCTCCAACAATAAGAAGACGAGTTAAAAATAAGCTACCTAAGGCATTGAGGTCGGCAGGAATTTTGCGTAGGCCGCCATTCCATGGACCTCCTTCTGATTCTCATTTCAACTTTTACATGTGAAACACCATATCCGGCAAATGCTCCGTCGAAAGCTCTGAGCGCTTTGTCAAACTTATCCATGGTGTCGGAGAGATCGACCATTAATCCCGTTAAAAGAGGCGTAATTTATTCCATATAAACTTCTTTGGTTTTTATCTTTTGAACTTTGACGTCAATTCACTCCATCTTCAATAGTTGTGTTAATGCGTTTTCAGCACGCGCCTGATATGACGTACATTTTTGATAAATTTTATCGAGTCTTCAAAAGTATCAAAAATTTGTATGCAATGTTTTTTATTTTTTTTTAAATTTGAAAGGTTAATGGTTTATTGGTGAAGTTATTTTCATTGGTTCATCATTGAAGTTATTTCGTTTATAAAGAGCCCACTAAAAATTAATTTTTGTTGAATTCAAAGATCCAATACCATAAAGGAAATGGATGAGGACGGGTCTAATCCCCTAATAAATTTGACTGAATGGAACCCCTCAATTGTTAGTGCTAAGTCGAAAACATGATCAATAAATTTATAAAAAAAAGTTTACTAACCATGAAGAACCAAAGTATGTGGTGAAGGAGCCAATACTCCAAGGACAAAGTTTATAGTATAAAATATCATTATACATTTATAAAAATAAATATATAGTCATTGGTGGGTGAGTTAATTACAGTGGAGGCATGATATTGAGAAATTAAGAGGGAATATCTATCTCATCATTTTGGAGATGCTTAATGGTTTTGTAGAGAGGTTTCTTTAGTAGTTGTCATTGCAATCTCTGGAGAGGATATTTTTATTTCACTGATAGTCATGATAATTATTGTTATGTCACATTGTTGCTTCTTCGATTATTGTTTGTGTTAAAAGTAAAAAGTAGTATAACAACTCATATCATATATCATAATAAATCTAATTTCAATTTGAATAGCATGGGTTCCCATGAGTCGAGAAAGAAGGAGGTAGAAATGATGAGTGGAAAACTGCATTGCTACAAAATATGACTGATGTTTCTGTTGTTGTTGTTGTTGGTCATGGGTAGAAACATGCTCACACTATATGTATTCAAAGGCCCATTTACAATTATTATTAGATACCAAAATACCTTTTGCCACATCCCAATCTTCCCTACATCTAAGCTCCTATTAGAACTTTACCTCACTCACCAAAACCCCCTTGCAATGTAATTTGAGCTATATGATGTTAGATACCAACTCCACATCTCCACCCAAGTTACCCAAAATCTTATTGACCACATGGATTTACATGTCGACCTATGGGCCTATAAAAATACAATTACTATGTAGGAAATGAAGGATCTGCCATAGGAATTGAAAGAAATGATTATAGGCACAAGCTCCCATTGGGCCACAACCACTTATTCAACATAGACACCATTTAAATGGGGCATCCATGTATGATGATGAAAGAGGAAGTGGCCAAATACATGGAATATTTGTATCAATTGATATCTAGGCATTCTTGGTAAGTTAAATTTATTGAATGGTACAGATACATGTGTTTCTAAGGGTTTTGGGGTGTTTCAGGAGAAAATAGATGTGCCTCAATGGGTTGTTTTTGCTTTGGAGGGGGCTTCCAATTGCTGAGAATGGTGAAAACCCATTTTAGTTTATTATTGTTTATCCAATTATGATGCAATCATGACATATTTGATTTTAAAAAATCCCATTTTGAATGCATTATGAGGTTTAACCAATGAAAGGAGTTGTTGAATGATGAATAAAATCATTATGGAAAATCTCATGGTGCTCAAGATGAGAAAAATGGGTTAGACCACAAGCTTGTGTTAGCCAACTTTTGGGCATTCTTGGTAAGTTAAATTTATGAAACTTTTTTTGGGAAGTATTTTAGATTTCATTTAATCATGAAATTGATGTAGGGATTTTTGAGGTTTTTATGATGTTACAAGAGGAAATATATGTGCCTAAGTGGGTCAATTTTTCTATGGAGAGGACTTGCAATTGACGAGAATGGTGAAAACTAATTTTAGATCATTATTATTGGTCAAATTATGAAGCAATCATGATAAATTTGATGAGAACACCATTTCAAATGCATTATTGTTCTGTAAATTTTTTGAAGCATTCATGGGAGATTTGCTTATTGGATTGAAATATTTGAGTTTGATTTATTCTTTTATTCGAACCATTTGTGCTAGATCTAGTTAGATAAATTTGGGCTTGTAATGAATGTTTTGGTGTTACACAAATTTGATCAAAGTCAACCGTTGGTTTCAAATTGTGCATCCTAAGACCCTAATCATTCTTTTGTTTAAACTTAAGCTCTTTCATTTGAAAAATAGTTGGTAAGTTGATCTCTAGGACATTTATTATTCTGGATAATTTTAAGAAATATAAGGGATTTTTGTATACAATAAAATATCACTCTTTTTAATAAGTCACCTATTTAAGGTGAAGTACAAAAGGGCATAATTTGAAAATGTATAAGAGGAATATGCCATGTACGCAAATTTGATCAGGGTCGATAGCTAGTTTCAAAATGTGCATCCATAAGACCCTAATCACTATTTTGTTTAAAATTGAGCTCTTTAATTTGAGAAATAACTTGTAAGTTGATCTTTTGGATATTTTTTGTTATGTAAAATCTTAATAAATATGGGGGTTTTTTCTGTGCAATAAAATATTTCTCTATTTAATAAATCACCTATCTTAAGGTGAATTACGAAATGAAACAATTTGAAAATGTATAGGAGGAATATGACCTATTATTTACCTCTTATGGTCCTTTATTTTGAAATAGATTACAGGTCCATATTTATTCCATATATATATTTTCAATTTTTCATCTCCATTATACCCTTTTTATCCACCATGGACATTAAGGGTTGGCTGGTGGCATTTGTCAAATGTAAATCTCATGGAGTCATCACTTATGAACAAAAAATTATAACGTAGAGCCCAAAGTAATATGGGAAATGTAATGGGTGTAGAGAAGCATGGTCTTAAATTACCCAGGGAGTTTGACTTGATTACCTTTCATTCATTTGTTATGATTATTTTATTGGAATGATTTTAACAATGGGTTATAGACCTATAAATTAAGATCCGGTAGTCTTTCATTGACTAACCTTTTATATAAACCTAAAATACAAATACTAATGGATATTTTTTTGTTAAACCTATTGTGATAGGTTTTATTTGTTCTAATTATTTTGGGTGCAACATGTTGTGGAACATTGTTTTGTTACAATTTTTATTTTCTTTCTCTTAAAGTTATTTATTTTTTATTGCAAGTAGCAAAGTGCCAACACAAAAATATAATAGTATTGGATTAATTTGGATATGATTACAACTAATTATATTATAAATTATCCAAAACCTATTGCTTGTAAAAGTGAAACACCATCAATCCTCTAGTCTCTACCTTAGATTTGTGGCATTATTTGTCTTTGGGATCCATTTTCAAAATTCATTTCAAATAGAGTATGGGTGTTTAAGAGATGCATTATATTGATTAGTAATTGCACTTTTTTTAGGTGCACATATTTTATGATCTTTTTGACTTCTTATGGTCTTTTATTTTGAAACAGATTATGGGTCCATATTTATTCTATATATAGCTTTTCAATTTTGCATTTCGATTATACCCTTTTTATCCACCATGGACATTAAGGGTTGGCTAGTGGCATTTGTCAAATGCAAATCTCATGGAGTCATTACTTATGAATATAAAATTATAATGTAGAGCCCAAAGTAATATGGGAAATGTAATGAGTGTAGAGAAGCATGGTCTTAAATTACCCAAGGAGTTTGACTTGATTACCTTTCATTCATTTTTTATGATTACTTTATTGGAATGATTTTAACAAGGGGTTCTAGACCTATAAATTAAGATCCAATAGTCTTTCATTGACTAACCTTTTATATAAACCTAAAATACAAATACTAATGGATTTTTTTTTTGTTAAACCTATTGTGATAGGTTTTATTTGTTCTAATTATTTTGGGTGCAACATGTTGTGGAACATTGTTTTGTAACAATTTTTATTTTCTTTCTCTTAAATTTATATTTTTTTGATTGCAAGTAGCAAAGTGCCAGCACAAAAATATAATAGTATTGGATTAATTTCGATATGATTACAACTAATTATATTATAAATTATCCAACACCTATTGCTTGTAAAAGTGAAACACCATCAATCCTCTAGTCTCTACCTTAGATTTGTGACATTGTTTCTCTTTGGTTTCCATTTTCAAAATTCATTTCAAATAGAGTATGGGTGTTTAGGAGATGCATTATATTGATTAGTAATTGCACTTTTTTTAGGTGCACATATTTTATGATCTTATCTAGTGGTTACAATTTATCCATTGCAATCACCAAGATGAAACTTGATCACCCATAGTTGGCCTGACCCCAACATGTTGGGCTCTTCAGTAAGCCAATACAGATGTTGCATGATCAAAACTAAAGGAGTCATAGTTTTTCCATAGAGATTGGGAAAAGACACTATCTCTTTCCATGCATAATTTAAGCCATCATAGACTAGGGAATACAGGTTGATACCCTATGTGTATATAATTGTACATTGTAGACCTAAAAATGACCTTTCATTTTCTTACTTAATTATTCATGGAAAATTATATTTCAAGATATATTGAAATGCCTATCTTATTTTCATTAGCCATGCATGAAATTAGAAGTATGAATTGCACATTGAATAACTAAAATTCTAATAATAAGTGTCTTTGAACCCCATGACCTACTCTAATCAATTTTAGATTATGATCGAATTTAATTTAATTTTGTTTCTGAATACAAGGTAATTTTCCCTACCTACTTATTAAATGGTTAGATTTATAATTAAAAAGAAAAAATAACCTAAGTGCTTGTGATGTTGCAAATAATCACAATAATATTTTGAAATAAAGACTTTGAATACTTAGAATGCATCTGATAGGTTTTGATTACCCTTTTCTCTTGCAAATAAAATATAAGTAATTACCTTCTCCCAATCTTGCCATATTCAATATTTTTGTTTAAAATGTTTATAAAATATTTTTAAGGGGCTGGGAAAATATTTTTGATCCCTCTCATGTTTTTTATAGTTGAATTTAATTTTATTTGAAGCAGGGTTTGAAACATATAAAAACACCCATCTCAAAAGACAATAAATATATCCCTTCCAAAGCTAGAAATTGGTCACCTTTGTGTCATCCTAATATTCATTTATAATGATATTATTGAGTATTGAATTAATTCCAAAACCAATAGAAATAACAGTAATTAGATGGTGGTAGTTGAGTTTGAGTTTGGTAGCATCATTTTGAGGTAATTTACATCTCTCGATGTTGACAAAATCAACCTGAAAGTGGATATAACATAAAAGCACAGATTCAAGGCCTTCAACATCTATTACATTTGTATTCTCATCACCAAAGAATGGAGGGAGGATTTATTGAGATCGAAATTGGCATGCAAGGATTTTTTATATGTGATGGCTTACATTCCTAATCACTATGTCAAAACTACAACTCCTCCAATTTCAATCGGGTTGCATTTTTCTGGCTAGTTGAATATCCCAATATGTTGAAGTTGGGTCAAATATGGATGATCAAGTTCAACAACCATGATGAAATGTGGATGTAACCCATTTCTATTTTTAGATAATCTCCCCCTCCTTTATCTTGGGGAGCTTCTAATTAATAAATTGTTTTCATTCCAATTGCATCGATAAAATTAGAAAGTAACCAAGACAATGAGGTTCCAAAGTCCATATTGTAACTAATTTTCATATATGCTGCCAATATATTGACATCTAGAGAAATTACATCATAATTGAGAACATGAAAAACACCATACTCATACCCATGGATAAAGGCCAAGGCCATACAGAACTTGCAAGTGATGAAAATTTTCAAAATGAGCTTGGCAGTGATGATGAGAGAAAATGATAGGGTACTTCATGTGATATCATACACCAAATGGTGTCTATCATACACATGCCATGACTTCAAGATAATTGTTGTATTTCATATGGTGCACCCTTTGTAAAGGGGTTTATAACTTGTAGGGTGGTGGCATATTTTATTGACTATTTTCTTTTTGATTATAGAAGGAATCCACCTTTGATGTGTGGATGGAATCAAAAATAAAATTTTATTGATGTGGGGGAAATACATCGGTGTTACGGAGTCTATCTTGTCACTTTCATTATGGTTAAATTGAGTACCAAATATTTTTCAAAGTTCATGCCACATGCGTGCATAAACGGGCATTGTTTTAGATACAATGTGGTTGATTCAGTCCCACATTGTATACTTAAAAGGGAAATATACTCCATAAATTAAAGGAAAAAACTTATACACTCCTTCTGGTGTAACCTTCACCTTTGAGGCAGCTTTTAGTTAATCCCAACGAGATAAAAGTCAAGTTGTAGAGAAGCCAAAGACAAATATTGGCATGAAAGACATATAAAGACAAATGGATTCATTTTAGAAAAAATGGCTCTATTATATCACTTTTTTAATCTAAATTTTTAGGAAATATTGACATTATATAAATGGTGTGTTACAATAATGTGTACATCTTGTCGACTAAGGTATTTATTATGTATAATTTATGTTGTCACTATGTCTTTTTTATATTTTTATACACTTAGGTTATTTACATATATTTATATTTTTTTTTGAAATGTTTTGTCATAATATATAGGTATTATAGTTTCATGTCATTATAATTTCCTCGTAACACCTCATGTATATATAAATTATCTAAAACAAGATCTAACCAGTCATCCTAGGTCCCACTTGAGCTATTATTTTAGTATTTTTTCATATGGCCATAATCAACAGTCCACAATTTTGGTATAACCACAATTGGTCATGTATGATACTTTCACCTTCTTTTTGTGGGTAATTTTCACATGTGTTGATTTATATTTCCTTAATTGTTGGCTCTCACAATTTTCTATGGTCAACCTATGTTTGAATGTTTATTATGGATCCTATATATATGAATTTACCCTTAACTATTTTAGACCTTATAGATCAATCAATCACTGACATATAGGATTTCCTTCACTATAAATCAATTTTCACATTAAGTATGTCCATTACAAATTTATCAAGGAGCTTGAACATTGATCCAAGTATGTGTTTCTCATCTATTCAGATATTTTGCTAATATACTTGTACCAAAAGAAAGATTTCTTGTAAAGAATATAATTTTATTTGATTATCTAAAGAGATGATATGATTTGTGTGGATATTCCACTATAAACTAATTAATACAAATATGATACCTAAATTCCTAACAAACTTGAAATCATTATGTATGAAATAAACATTAATCATATTTCATATTAAATTGGAAAGAACACAGAATGAAAAAGAAATTATACCATATAATCAAATTAAGTAAAATACTAACATTTAATATAGTAGACCAAATTACACAAAGAAACAAGTTATCTCAGATAAAACCAATTTGATAAAAATACATAATGTTGAAGTGAATCCTCCTCTTGTATCTATGTCTTTATTAGTTGAAAAGTAACAACTTCATGAAGACTTTGTGATCATATTTTTACAATAAAAAATCCTAAATCCCATACAATGATTTTACACTTGTTTGCACACACATCCCAACTCTAATCACTAAAAATCTAAGCATACACCTACTAAGAGAACATCAATGAATAAATGGACTAATAATTGCTTTATTTAAGTGTATTCAACTACTTACTGATTGATTATTTTTCATTTTACTATCTATATAAAATTACATATATGTAACAAGGGAGAAACCCATAAGGAGATTAAAAGAAACATAATTGGAAAAGGAAGAATTTTCAACTTCCTTTGTGTATATTTTTACTATAGGTGAAACTCCCACTTAAAAATTGAAACCACTAACATGATTATGTAACCACAATCTATATTAACCATTAGTTTTGTAACTGTTGGGGTGCTTATGTAATTTCCACCTGCAATAATTGATAGTTTTATCATCGTAAATAAAACTCTAACTTTATATAATATGAATTCTATTGAATTATTCTCATCTAAAATGTTTAGATCATCTCATAGCTAACTTTGTCTTTATGTTCCCCTTTGTATTTATCTAATCAACCTTCTTGACTATAGCTTTATGGGGATAGTTACTTAAAAAAGGATTACAAATGCTATAAGTGGAATATATACATATTATAAGAATAGTGGATTAGTTATTTAATATTTATATAAACTATTGATCCAAAATTAATATAAGGAGGTAAATTTATTTTTATGATTTAAGTTGAGAACACTTACAAACTCTAGAACTACACTGAACCTTAATTTAGAATGTGTAGTCCATATATAATTGTAACTCTTAAGGAGGCATGGTTTGTCATTATACATATTTTATATTCTTGAGAAATTTTAATAATATATGGTTACCTAAAAAAAGAAGTAAACTTAGACTAATGCACACAATAATTTTATCAAGAGAAGTTAGATTCCTAGATCTCTGCCTCTATTGAAGCATCTCAGTAAATTCATATATAAAAGATCAAATAATTTATAATCATAGAAATATTCCATAATCTCTATCTCTGCTTCTATTGAAGCATCTCAGTAAATTCACATAGAAAAGATCAAATAATTTATAATCATAGAAATCTTCCATAATCTCTATAAACCTTGTATATTTAGTCATATGGTTCTAGTTTGGATCATATTTTATGGTAGTAAATTATGTTCCTCTTCACGAGCATAATCAACTTTCATAGTTTTGATTTTATCAGTATCTGAACTTAATTTTTTAGCATCGAAAGTCAAACCAAGAAATTAGTTACGTGCTTTTTAAAAATTTATTTATCCTTTCTATTAGTAATATTGTACCTTTATTCCACCATTTTCTAGCAATGGGTGTGCTTAATTGATTGTATTTTACCCATTTAATTTATTGTAGATTTTATTTATATTTTTTATTGAAATAAATAAATTTAAGTTTATGGTAACCTTTTTTCATATGATGTTTATTATTCATATATATTTTAATTTAAATTAAGATTCATTTATATAACATAAATTTTTCAAAACTATTATAATTAATTAGATTGAGATTTATTCACATAATATATATTTATCAAAATATAATATTTTTATATGATTAATTAGAAATATGGCTTTGATTCTTGGATTTAGTGCAAGGATATTGTTTTGTAAACTTTTATCAATATTTATTTATCATTCTCTTCAAATGTAAAAATATATTATCTCCCTACATGACATGATATTTCTTAGTATGTATGAAAAAAATGAGTTTTTCTCATCGATAAAATAAGGACAATCAAAATTAGTGTAACATATTTTTTTTTCAAATATTTTAACACACTTGCATATTATTTCTGACACTCTAAAAAGACGACTTTTCATTTTATAATAAACATTTGTTAATTAAAAAATATATAAATATAATTTAAATATAATAAAATATATTTGAAAAAATTATTATTATTTTAAGATAAAATTGTATGTTTTAAATTTATAGTTTTAAACAAATTAGAAGCATCCATTTTATTGGTATGATATAGAAGGATGTGTAAATGTGAGATAAAAGGTTTGAAACAAAAACTTTATTGAAAGAAACCATTTTAATTGAAATGGCTTCAAATAAAACCCTACTTCACTAATTTCTGAATCTTTTGTCATGGCCACTCAACACCAATCCGCCATTATCTTCTTTATTTTTTTGATACTTTTATACTTTTATATTTTTAAATAAAAAATAAATATATAAAATTGATAAAAATATTTTATATATTTAAATAAAATAAATAATTTTTTATTGAAATTACTAAAAGAAAATCTTATCATTAAGATTATGTAAATGAAAAAAAATAAAGTTGTGGATAAAACATGTTTAAATTATTATTTTAACTACTTTTAAAAACTATACATATGGGGATTTTTTCAACACCAATCCACCATTAGCTCATTTCTTATTTTTTGGGTCTCTACAAGATAATATAATAAGAGAATTACTTAAATATGTAATGACACAAAAGAAGTTGAATATTATGCATGCAAAGTGGGTTTCTTTCTTATAAGAGTATACTTTTGTATTGAAACATAAATCAGGAAAATAGAATTACGTAGCTAATGCATTGAGCAGAAGAGTAGCATTATTAACTAATATGGTGAGTGAAGTAGTTGGATTTGAATATAACAAAAAATTATATTTATTTTTTTAAAATAAAAAATAAATATATAAAATTGATAAAAATATTTTATATATTTAAATAAAATAAATAATTTTTTATTGAAATTACTAAAAGAAAATCTTATCATTAAGATTATGTAAATGATTTGAATATAACAAAGAATTATATAATATTCATCCACATTTTGACAAGGTAGTTGAGCAGTGCAAGAATCCATTAACAGGTGGAACAAATGTTATTCATGATGGGTATCTTATACAACAAAGTTATCTCTTTAAAAGGAAATAATTATACATTCCAGTTGGGTCTATACGAGATAATATAATAAGAGAATTAGTTAATGATGATTTGGTTGGACATTTTGATAAGATGAAGATAATATCTTTGGTGGAGGAAAAGTTTTTTTGGCCAAATATGAAGAAAGATGTGACAAGGTATGTTTTAAGGTAAAAAATATGTCAGCTAGCTAAAGGACATGCACAAAATACTGCACTATACATGCTATTATCCGTTCTAAGAGGACCACAGATAGATTTGAGTATGGATTTTGTTTTGGGATTACCAAACACAAAGAGAGGTAATGATTCAATTTTTTTTATTGTAGATAGATTTTTAAAAATGGTTCATTTCACTGCATGTAAGGAAACCATTGATGCCACTAGAGTTTAAAAATTATTTTTTTATGATATTGTGAGATTACATGGTGTTCTAAAAAATATTACTTTAGATAGGGATAAAACAAAATCAAAGTCATTTTTGGAGGAATTTGTGAAAGAAGATGGGTATTAAGTTATAATTTAGTAGTGCATATCACCCAAAAATACATGGATAGACAGAAGTTTTGAATAGGATCTTAGAAAATTTGTTGAGATGCATAGTGGAAGAGAAACCCAAACAATGGGATTGGCTTTACTACAAGTTGAGTTTACGTATAATAGTTAAGTGAATAGATAAAAAGGAAACTCGCCATTTAAAATTAATGGGAGAAATCCAATGGGTATTTTAGACTTGGTATAATTATCAATTGTAGATCGAGTTAGTGATGATGTAGAATTGTTTAAAGAGCATATGTAATAGTTGTAAAAAGGAGTAAGAATAAAGTTGTAAGAAAGAAATGAGAAATATAAAGGCGTAGTAGATATGAAAAGAAGATTCAAGGTATTTAAAGAAGGAGATTTGGTAATGGTTTACTTGAGGAAAGAAACATTTTTAAAAGGCATATACTAAATGTTAAAGTACAAGAAAATTGAATCATGTAGAATTGTGAAAAAAATCAATGTCAGTGCTTATGAGGTGAGTTTACCATAGAGTTTTGATATATCTCATGTTTAATGTTTCAAATTTATATGAATTTCATAAATAATATGATGAAGGTGATGATGATGAAAAAGTAAATTGGTAGTAGTAGGTTCCAAAGAAGAAGAAGAAGGAAAAGATAATGTAGGTTGTGGATATGAAGGCAGTGAGCACAAGGAAAGGGAATTATAATAGGAATTTGATGCAATGAGAAGGATTTCAGCAAGAAGACAACATTTGGATTATAGAATGGGAGTTGAAGATTGATAAAAGAAAATGCAGTAGTATAATCAGGCCAACTCGCAGGAGTTGAGTTGTTTTCAACCAAAGGAGAATGATGCAAAAAAAAATAGGCCAATCTTTTGGAGGCCATAAATTTTGACCTATAGATCTATTTGAGCTCTTCCACATGCTAAAACAACCATATAAAATAGTTTGATTCTTTCCTAAGCCACCCTATCTACTTAGAGTTGATTTTGATATTTTTTATAGGCCATACATGATCATCTAAGGGTTCAAAATTACTGTTTAAGGATTTCTTTAGGATTTTCTCACTTTTAGAAATTGTATATTTTTAGGACCACACATCAACTTCAATTAAATTTTGTCCCATAGGATAATTTTAGTATTTAATTTATTTTAGGATATTTTTAGAGCTATACATGCTTGCATGTGAAACATACTATAAATAGGTGCTGCTAAAAATAGTTTAAAAAAAAAAAAATTGCATGTCAATGATATGAAAAAATAATCATATACATGAATCTAAGATTTAACCTTAAATATGAAATTGGTTATATGGAGAAATCAAAAGATACAATGTTACCCTGCATCTACATGGACTTCATTTGATTGGTGAAAATGAGCATAACGAGTTATCTATATTTTATAGATGGGGACTTGTGCTCTCCAACTATTGTAACCTAAAATAAATCTAAGGAGTACATGTAATATGCAAGTTATAAGTATGTCATAAGATGTATGTTATCACACTACCTAAAAAGATTTATGGTGCATGCACTTTGTATTCCATCTACATTTGACATGATCAAAAGTTCATCTTCTACAACCCCTACCTCTATTAGGAGCATTTCCACTTCTACTCTTTCTAATTCCTCCTCTAGAAACATATGTTTTTCAAATGGCTAGCACATGCTAGGAACAAAATTTCCATCTTCACCTTGGCTTAGAGAAACTAATTCTTTCCTGTTGATGGTGAAGTGTAGTGGCTTTAATGGGATTATGAAAGTTGTATTGGATTCAAGGATCATAAACTTCATCACAACAAGACTAAATTTTTGACATTTGATTGTGGGAATATCTACTTCATTAATAAATATGACCAAAATTATTTATGGAGTTATCATACCATTATGTGTTGGAATATAACTTTATCACTTATTTACGTATTTTATAGTGATAAAAACCCATTGAAATTAAATCATTGAGTAGTATTGATTCATATCGACTCGATAGATTGAGGAGGTTGAGGAAGATCTCATTTGCTAGGGGGAGTGCCTTTAGGTGATGTAGCTTGACATAGATCATTCATAGCTTTAAGATCATACATGAAGTGCATATGGTTGTGACTCACTAGAAGGAATCCCATTCACTTATTGTTGGGTCACAGATTCAATTCACATAAGGTGACTAACTATATAGTTGTAAAGTATACAATGAAAGTGCCTAGTGTATCTCACAATGCAAGTGCCTAGTACATATATAATGACATCTCTCATGAGACTAACCAAAATTATATAGTTTGAAAGAAGATAATGGGAGTTCCTAGTGCATCCTCAATAACATTTCCCATCGAATAAAGTTTGAATAAAATGTAATAAAAAATTTAGGAAAATAATCTTGACATTTTGATGTAGCTGAGATGTATCAATGTCTGAGTGATAATTAATACCTAACCACCAGTTGAAGGTGTTGGATATTTGGGCCATAAAGAGAATTGTTGGCCATGAGTTAAATTTTTACTATAATGGATATCCCATCTGGTGCTTCTTTTACTAAAATCAATGCATATTCAGCTCTAACAACTTGTCACCTAAAAGGGTAAATAAAACATACAAAATTGGCAGTGAGAGCATAATAATGTTAATGACCCAACCAAGATGGAACTTATCCTATGCACAACTACCGCAATAGAAACTAAAACCAGGGATAGTGATAAAAATAAACCTACTTGACAACAAGGCATTTTAATTCTTTAGTATCAAAAAAATAAAGGGTTAGCTTCTACTTTCCATAGTAAATCCCATATAGTACAAACAAAAACCAAAATAATAGCAGCAGGCAAAATCCACTACAATTTCTTAGAGGCCTTCCTTATACACCATAGAAAATTATCTTTAACCCCATCTCCAAGACCCTAGTATAAATGTAAACCCACCTTGTTTTCCTTCATCACCATAAACATTAAGGACAATTCTATTGTATTTAGACCAATAGTTACATAAATAATCAAATAAGAAGTTTTGTTTAAATTTCAAACAAATCCTTTCTCACATTAGCTATCAATACAACATCATATACATACTTCTCTACCATGATGGAAGGGAAGAATCATACCTTAATAGGCTTAAGCAACCTAGTGTCAATATTGAGATCGATGTTAGCCTCATGATACATTTTCATAAGTTATCTAATAGCTCCAAATGGCCCTAATCTAGTATTGATTTTTACATCATAAGTCCTAGAAATATGCCATCTACACCAAAAAACCCACAAGGGCACACAACCAACTTATTCATATGACCACAAGTCAAAAGGCTTCACAAAAAACATGAGGATGATATGATTTTAATGTTACTTACAGGAGATGGACCATATTAGGAGCATTATTTCTTCAAAAAAATGAGATCATAGAGAGTCCTCTTACATTTGTCAATGGCCTTCTTTTAATTGATCACTGCTAGGTATGCCTTCAAAATAATTACTTTTCTATATTCACTTGAAAAATAATAAATTAGGGAAAACCATGTAAACCCCTTCACATCAGATCATCAATGTCTTGAGTATCATCAAAACATTGTGTGTATTGACTAAAATTTTTGGGTATTGGATAAACTTTGTGGGTTTTTAAAATTTCTTATTACTTTGATCAATTTCAACACATCTAATCAAAACTATGTAAACCCCTATGTTAGATAAGAAAAACCCTTGAAATTAATAGAAGACTTTTCCATATATAACATTTGGTATATTTTAGCATACATAAAAATGAACTTAAGCACTAACTTACCTCCTCAACCTTCTATCAACAACCTTAATAGAATTTGTAGTGTATATACTGGCTAAGGTTTTTGCCTTGGCTAGATATGAAAAAACAAGATAAATAGGGCATGAAACAGATGCAGCGAGTTTCGATCCCTCCACTCTAACATTTTTTCCATAGGTAGATCTACCAAAATGAGATAATCAAGGCACGAGATGGAGGTGATAGGTTCTGATCCCTTGGCCTCGGAGCTCATATCCTTGCTTACATGAATCTGGAGCATCATGACCCTTCGTTCACTCCCTAAACTGGGAAAATAAAATAAGTACCTATTTTTATGGGATATTTTAGTGAACAATTGGAAGTGAAATATAATATTAAAAAATAAAATGAAAGTTAAATATAATTTAAAAAAATAAAATGATGGAATTTAGAGATGAAAGTGGAATTTAGAGATAAAAGTACACTATCGTCTCTAATATGTCTCAAACGACTGACTTTTGTAGTATTGTAAAGAGAAAGAAGATGTGATCTCGTTGTTAAGGCTTACATAGTAGAAAAGCCAAGAAATTACGAGGTGACAAAACGAAGTGGAAGATGATATTCAAGAAATGGTGGAGAAGTTGGCATCACTGACATCAAAGTTGAATAACTTATCACGTGAAAGACATGAAGCCATTCAGGAGCTCGAGCTAGCACGATAAAAGACAGTCCTGATGGAGAAGCAAAACTACCTCATTTTACAAGAAAAGGACACTAAAATTAAACAACATCAAGACTGCTTTCACTCTAGGTCATTGATCATAACCCGAACCACCTCCTATGCATCTCTTAACCTAGACTTCGGTGAATATTCTTTCAATGACATCAAATCCGCAACCTGCAATTCTTTTGACAATTTCAAACTAAGAGAAGGAAGTTACATAACTCTTTACAAAAGCGAAACTATTCAAATAACCATTGTAGTGAAAATTCTCAGGGAGGACACATGACGTGTATTTCAGATGGCTATTGGGGTTTCCAGAGGCCGAGGATCAATCATTTAAATCTTCATGAATGTGAAATCGCGTTGGTTGAAGCAAGTGAGTGTTTAAATTTCTTCATGGGCTTTGTTCTACTTTAAAACTTGCAGGTTTTTTTATGAAATTAGGGTGTCAAACAGTCACAGGCACTAAAGCTTGAAAATCTTTTGAAATTTATAAAAAAAATAAAGTACTTATTATAGAATCTACAATGACAGATGGCTTACCAGAATATGCCAAGTACACAGTGTTATGTATAAATTTTTTAAGGTGATCTAACCAATGTGGACGAAATGTAGTTTTCATTTCTTCTTAATTATTCTCCCCACCCAAAAAAAAAAAGAGCACTCTTTTTTCACCCCAAAAATAGAGCTAATTTTTGGGGAAAAAAAAAAAAAAAATCAAATTTTTATTATAAAATATTAGAGTAAAATAAATAGAGATAAAATTATAATTATAATTGAAATGGTGTGGTGAGTAAATAATAACCAAACTATCTATATTTAAATCTTATAGAAATAATTTAAAAAAAATTCATAAGATCATTTCAGATTAGTGTGAAATATGTTAGAGTGTGTTCAAGTGTAACTATGAAGTAATTCAAAATTGAATTTACATTATTTCTTAAAAAAGTAGTTAAATTTGGAATAGACATTAAGGGTGCTGCATTCTAAGTCCAATGGGTTTTCTTTTTTCAATAATAAAAAATGATGGTATAATATTTTAATTGATGGCTTGTGATGCGTGACAATGATTTTATAAGCTTAAGATATTTTTCCAAGCTTGTGATACATTTCTAGGGTCATGATCCTCTTTTATACTCGTGATATTTTTCTATTTTTTAGGCCTATGAAACATTTTTAAGCTTATAAGGTTTTTAAGGCATGTGATACTTTTCCAAGCCTACAATATTTTTCATGGCTTGTAATTATTTTCAAAATGTGCAATACTTTTATAATTTTACAATATTTTTTCATGCGTATAATATTTTCTAAATATTTAATTTTTTAGGGATTTTTCTTTCTTGCATACATTTTTCTTCTTAAAATATTTTTTCTTTCTTTTGTAGATCTTAATAGTAAATTAACCAATTATTTAATTATATCGAAAATATTATCAATATTTATATGAAATCTAAAGCCTTTCAAATCCTATTTCTTACCCTTATTATTATTTTATTAGGATTCACCATCATCATAAATACTATTCCAACAAGACTTTTAACTCGTTTTATAACCCTTTTTTTGTATAAATTCTTTCAAATTTTCCCTTCTCGTATTAAGAATGTAATAAGAATATAATTTATTACCTTTACTTTCTAATTTCTTATACACGTAAATAAATAAATTTATGGTTAAAACGAATTTCTATATTTTTTTAATCATTGTTGTTGGTTTTTAGATATTTAAAAGAACTGTTTAATCTTTTTGTAACTTTTTGATTGTTTGATGTAATTGAAATCTGTTTAATCATGACGTTTCTGCTTAACTCTTTTATAATTATTTTATAAAACTTTATGTTTTTAATATAGAATAAAAAACTCATTAAACTATCCAACAAAATAATAATAATAAAATAAATAATTTCTTTCATTTACTAAAAATAAATAAATAAAATAAAATTCAGTTCCAAGAAAAAAATAAACAACTAATATAATAGCATTACCTTTATTCTTCTATTTACTATCATCTCGCCACTCTTTACTTGTTACGGCCCATTATGCGCATAATGTTGATTTCTAATTGACTTAAGCACCACCTTGCTAAATAATATTTATAAAAATAAAATAATTTAAATGACAGTCATTTACACACAAGTCAATGCTATCATGACTTTAGATAATCATCTTAATAATCCTAATAACTACATCTTGCCATATGTTGCAAATGTAAAGGTATTATCAAAGATATGAAAGAAATTTTCTTTGAGAGGATTTACAATAGAATTGAAATATGTTTTAAGATTTTTTAAATTTTTTTTTAAGTATTGTTTAAATTTTATTTATTTAATATTATTATTTTAAAAAAATTTATTTGAAGGTAAGTTTTTATTATTTTGATATTTATGAATTATCTATTGACAATGTAAAAATAGAATGTAATATTGTATATAATATTTGTTGAATGTAAAATATTTTTAAAAAATAATTGTTTATAGAAACAATTTATATTTAATAAAATTATTTGAAAATAAGTTTTTATTATTTTGAATTTTATGAGCTATCTATTGGTAATGTACAAGTAAAATGTAATTAATTTTTATTTATTAGATTGTATATGACTGATCCTAAATGTAATCTTGAATATAAAACATTTGAAAAAAATATTGAAACACAAAAAATAAAGATAATTTCAAATATTTTAAAAAAATCTTTGTTAAATTATAAATTAACCATGAATTACAATTAAAATTTGGTTAATGATTAATTATTTTTTATATTTATAAGACAATTTATAACTAATTTTTAAATTAAAAATTAATATTTATATAAACAATTAGCAGTCTCTACCTATTAAAATGCTTGACACCATTAAACGACCTTAACTATATAACTTAATATGCAATCATAACTATTGGAGCTCAAATTTTTTATCCATTCATCAATAAGGCTCTTATTCACTGGTTGCACATTGTTCTGGAGAGAATAAGACATCCTTGTTCCAACACATTGGTCAAACTTGCCGCCAACTTATCAATTTTCAAATTTCTTGCCTTTAACTTAAGGATTTTGAAAATTTGATACAAAATTTAGGTATAGCAGAGCAAATTATACTCTCAAGAAGAGAGATCGTAATTGTATAATAAAATATATGAAGTGTAAACATCATTCTCTGCACAAGGTTGAGAATGTAGGGATTGCGACTAACGTAAATTGGACATAGAAGGGGGATAATAACGCCCATTAATTTCAATAGATTGATCCCAATCTAGGAATACCAATAACTCTGGCGCTGACTCAGAGGTATCCATAATTGGTTCAGCATATTATTTGAATTACCACTGGCCAAATATTTGTTGCGGCCCTTCACCAATGTCATTACGTTTGCTTCAAGAAGAGTAGGTTTCGATTTTGTGTGTTATTTGGAAAGAGTTTCGTTCCCTGCCACAATCTTCTTACTGAGGCGAGTGTTCTAGTTGTTCTTGATTTCATTGTGTGATTCGATAGTTGTCTTGCGATCGGTGACCACCTGAAAAAATAAAAAAAGAGGATTTGTACACATAAAGACAACAACAGAACAGTTGTAAGAATAACCATTCTTACATAATGACGCACCAAGTTGATTGATACTTATTGCCAAGATCTCTATGTAGTCTCATAATGAGATATCCTCTTCATAAGTTGGCATAATGACGAAGATAGTTCAACCAACACAATCTACAACTCTTTCCGCACCACTTGAGACTTGCAAGATGCTATAATGATTATATATATTTGTTTTAGTTAGATCAGTGTTAAAAACGGGGTTTTGAAAGGTCTCGAAGCCTTATATAACGGAAAGAAAGATGTATTGTTATTGAACATTCTAATTGGCTTTTACCAATAACAACAAAGCGGGTGACAAGAAAAACACACACCAGGTACTACTGCCAAAAAAACAAACAGAAACTAACTTACTTAGCCAAAATACTTCCGCGAAATTTCCACCAAACTCATCCAAAAAACCTAACCCCTTTTTCGCTTATCAAAATGATTATAGTAGTTGTGGAAAAGTTATATGAAAATTTTCATCACTGTTTTGTCGAATGCTGAGCATGAATGAATTAATGATTTACTTACTCTTTGTGGGAGAGATCTTTATTCAACTTGAGCTTAACCAGTATTCATAAACTGGTGACCTCTACACTCTTTATAAATTATAAAATTTATATAAAAAATTATTAAATATTAAAAAAGTTATAATTGGTTGCCCAATTAAAATCAACAAATTTATGAGAACTGAATAAACTTACCCCCATCTACCCTAACCATGAATTGTGATGTATTCGCTCAAAACTAAATCCTCTTGCACAGTCCAAGCACTGCGATTAAGGACAAAATGTTTAGGGTAGCAAGGAGATCTGCCCACTCTGTTATGATGCTTAATAGCTAGATAGAGACCTCAATGGCTGCCTTTTTTCCCTAGGCTTGAAAGTATACTCAATAAAGGAAGGTGGGACAGCATCACACAAACTTATTCTGATTAATGAGCTCATGACAAACATTGGAATTTTTATCAAGGAATAGTTGTTGTAAACGGAAGTAGTCTGTCGTGCCCCTAAGTAGTCTATTTTTATCAAAGAATAGTTGTTGTAAACAATGGAATATTTGCACATTTGTCGCTGTGTACATCCAAATTGCGATAACAGAATTTTCTAAGCGCGGAATTTCATGTCAACACCAACTCAACTAAATTCTTCTTTAAACAAATTCAATATCACAAGACTACGTATGAAAATTTATGTATAAATACGCTCAGTATTAAAAATACTTTGCACGAGTTTCTGTGTGCTTTGAGTTAGTCTATCATGCCCATGAAATTTGGTCGCTTTAAATATGGTGTAGAACATGGCTTGTTTTCATAGCATCGCATACAACTTTTAATACTGATATTCAGTCAAAACACATTTTGATACTTTTATTTTCCCTTTAGTATTCTATGGCCAACCTACTGCTGAGGTGACAGAAGAAAGCAATATACTCAACTATTTTTCTACTAATTTGGTGGAAAATCTTGAAATACTGAACTTGAATGCCTTTATGCATGTTCGGGTTACGTTCCACGAATTTTTAGGCTATTCACGCACTGATATCATATCCTCTAAAGACAAGTGTTTCGTATATCCTATAAAAGCAAAGATGGCACATAATGTCACCTCCAACAAGAAGAAGACGAGTTAAAAATAAGCTACCTAAGGCATTGAGGTCGGCAGGAATTTTGCGTAGGCCGCCATTCCATGGACCTCCTTCTGGTTCCCATTTCAACTTTTACATGTGAAACACCATTACCGGCAAATGCTCCGTCGAAAGCTCTGAGCGCTTTGTCAAACTTATCCATAGTGTCGGAGAGATCGACCGTTAATCCCGTTAAAAAGGCGTAATTTATTCCATATAAACTTCTTTGGTTTTTATCTTTTGAACTTTGGCGTCAATTCACTCCATCTTCAATAGTTGTGTTAATGGGGACGCGCTTGATATGACTACATGTTTGATCAATTTTATCGAGTCTTCAAAAGTATCAAAAATTTGTATGCAATGTTCTTTTATTTTTTAAAAATTTGAAAGGTTAATGGTTTATTGGTAAAGTTATTTTCATTGGTTCGTTGTTGAAGTTGGTTTATAAAGAGCCCACTAAAAATCATTTTTTGTTGAATTCAAAGACCCAATACCATAAAGGAAATGGATAAGAACGACTCTGATCTACTTTGATCCCCTAATAAATTTGAGTGAATGGAACCCCTCAATTGTTAGTGCTAAGTCAGAAACTTGATCAATAAATTGAAAAAAAATATTTGCTAACCTTGAGGAACCAAAGTATGTGGTGAAGGAGCCAATACACAATGCACAAAGTTTATAGTATAAAATATCATTACACATTTATAAAAATAAATATATAGTCATTGGTGGGTAAGTTAATTACAGTGGGGGCATTATATTGAGAAATGAAGAGGGAATATCTGCCTCATGGTTTTGGAGATGCTCAATGGTTTTGCAGAGTGGTTTCTTCAGTAGTTATCGTTGCAATTTTTGGAGAGGATATTTTTATTTCACTGATAGTCAATGACAACTATTGTTTTATCACATAGTTGCTTCCTTGATTATTGTTTGTGTTAACAGTAAAAAGTAGTATAAAAAATCATATCATATATCATAATAAATCTACTTTCGATTTGAATAGCATGGGTTCCCATGAGTTGAGCAAGAAGGAGGTAGAAATGATGAGTGGAAAACTGTGTTGCTGCAAAATATGAATGATGCTTGTTTTGTTGTTGTTGTTAGTCATGGGTAGAAACATGCTCACACTATATGTCTTCAATGGCCCATTTACAATTATTATTGGATACCACAATACCTTACGCCACATCCCAATCTTCTCTACATCTAAGCTCCTGTTGGAACTTAACCTCACCCACCAAAACCTCCTTGCAATGCAATTCGAACTATATGATGTTAGATCCCAACTCCACATCTCCACCCAGGTTACCCAAAATCTCATTGACCACATGGATTAACATGTCGACCTGTGGGCCTATAAAAATACAATTACTATGTAGGGAATGAAGGATCTGCCATAGGAATTGAATGAAATGATTATGGGGCATACCTCCCATTGGGCCACAAACACTTATTCAACATAGACACCATTTATACCCTAATGGGACATCCATGTATGATGATGAAAGAGCAACTGGCGAAATACATGGAGTATTTGTATCAACTGATATTTGGGCATTCTTGGTAAGTTAAATTTATTGCATGGCAAAGATACATGTGTTTCTAAGGGTTTTAGGGTGTTTCAGGAGGAAATAGATGTGCCTCAATGGGTTGATATTGCTTTGGAGGGGGATTCCAATTGCTGAAAATGGTGAAAACCCATTTCAGTTCATTATTGTTTATCCAATTATGATGCAATCATGACATATTTGATTTAAAAAACCCATTTTGAATGCATTACGAGGTTTAACCAATGAAAGGAGCTATTGAATGATGAAGAAAATCATTATGGAAAATCTCATGGTGCTCAAGATGCGAAAAATGGATTGGACCACAACCCTGTGTTAGCCAACTTTTGGGCATTTTTGGTAAGCTAAATTTATGAAACTTTTTTTTGGGAAGTATTTTACATTTCATTTAATCATGAAATTGATGCAGGCATTTTTGAGGTTTTTATTATGTTGCAAGAGGAAATATATGTGCCTAAGTGGGTCAATTTTTATATGGAGAGGACTTCCAATTGATGAGAATGGTGAAAACTAATTTTAGATCATTATTATTGGTCAAATTATGAAGCAATCATGACAAACTTGATAAGAACCCCATTTTAATTTAATTATTGTTTGTAAAATTTGTGAAGCATTCATGGTATATTTTCTTATTGGATTGAAATATTTGAGGTAGATTTATTCTTTTATTTGAACCATTTGTGCTAGATCTAGATAGATAAATTTGGGCTTGTAATGAATGTTTTGGTGTTACCTAAATTTGATCAAAGTCAATCGTTGGTTTCACATTGTGCATCCTAAGACCCTAATCATTATTTTTTTTAAACTTAAGATCTTTCATTTGAAAAATAGTTGGTAAGTTGATCTCTAGGAAATTTATTATTCTGGATAATTTTAAGAAATATAGGGGATTTTTGTATAAAATAAAATATCACTCTTTTTAATAAGTCACCTATATTAAGGTGAATTAAAAAAGGGCATAATTTGAAAATGTATAGGAGGAATATGCCATGTACCCAAATTTGATTAGGGCCAATAGCTAGTTTCAAAATGTGCATCCATAAGACCCTAATCAATATTTTGTTTAAACTTGAGCTCTTTCATTTGAGAAATAACTGGTAACTTGATCTTTGGGATATTTTTTGTTATGGATAATCTTAATAAATATGGGGGATTTTCTATGCAATACAATATTGCTCTATTTAATAAGTCACCTGTCTTAAGGTGAATTATAAAATGAAATAATTTGAAAATGTGTTGGAGGAATATGCCCTATTTTTTACCTCTTATGGTCTTTTATTTTGAAACAGATTACCAGTCCATATTTAGTCTATATATAGCTTTTCAATTTTGTATTTCTGTTATACCCTTTTTATCCACCATGGACATTAAGGATTGGCTGCTGGCATTTTTCAAATGCAAATCTCATGGATTCATTAGTTGTGAATAAAAAAATTATAATGTAGAGCCCAAAGTAATATTGGAAATGTAATGGGTGTAGAAAACCATGGTCTTAAATCACCTACGGAGTTTGACTTGATTACCTTTCATTCATTTGTTATGATTACATTATTGGAATGATTTTAACAAGCGGTTCTAGACCTATAAATTAAGATCCAATTGTCTTTCATTGACTAACTTTTTGTATAAGCCTGAAATACAAATACTAATGGATATTATTTTTGTTAAACCTATTGTGATAGATTTTATTTGTTCTAATTAGTTTGGGTGCAACATGTTGTGGAACATTGTTTTGTTACAGTTTTTATTTTCTTTCTCTTAAAGTTATATTTTTTTGATTGCAAGTAGCAAAGTGCCAGCACAAAAATATAATAGTGTTGTATTAATTTGGATATGATTACACCTAATTATATTATAAATTATCCAACATCTGATGCTTGTAAAAGTGAAACACCATCAATCCTCTAGACTCTACCTTAGATTTGTAACATTATTTATCTTTAGTCTCCATTTTCAAAATTCATTTCAAATAGAGTATGGGTGTTTAGGAGATGCATTATATTTATTAGTAATTGCACTTTTTTTAGGTGCACATATTTTATGATCTTATCTAGTGTTTACAATTTATCCATTGTAATCACCAAGATGAAACTTGATCACCCATAGTTGGCCTGACCCCAACATGTTGGCATCTTCAATAAGCCAATATAGATGTTACATGATAAAAAATAAGGGAGTTGTAATTTTTCCATAGAGATTGGGAAAAGACGCTATCTCTTTCCATGCATAAATTAAGCCATCATAGACTAAGGAATACAGGTTGGTACCCTATGTGCATATAATTGTACATTATATACCTAAAAATGACATTTCATTTTCTTACTTAATTGTTCATGGAAAATTATATTTCAAGACATATTGAAAAGCCTATCTTATTTTCATTAGTCATGCATGTAATTATAAGCATGAACTGCACATTGAATAACTAACATTCTAATAAGATATATCTTTGATCCCCATGACCTAATCTAATAATTTTTAGATATTGATTGAATTTAATTTAATTTTGTTTATGAACACAAGGTAACTTTCCCTACCTAATTATTAAATGGTTAGATTTATAATTAAAAATAAAAAATAACCTAGGTGCTTGTGATGTTCCAAATAATCACAATAATATTTTGAAATGAAGACTTTGAATACCTAGAATGCATCTGATAGGTTTCGATTACCCTTCTCTCTTGAAAATAAAATAGAAGTAATTACCTTCTCCCAATCTTTTCATATTCAATATTATTGTTTAAAATGTTTATAAAATATTTTTAAGGGGTTGGGAAATTTTTTTTGACCCCTCTCATGTTTTTTATAGATGAATTTAATTTTATTTGAAGCAGGGTTTGAAACATATAGAAACACCCATCTTGAAAGACAATACATATATCCCTTTCGAAGCTAGAAATTGGTCACCTTTGTTTCATCCTAATATTTATTTCTAATGATATTATTGAGTATTGAATTAATTCCTCAACCAATGGAAATAACAGTAATTTGATGGTGGTATTTGAGTTTGATTTTAGTAGCATAATTTTGAGGCAATTTACATCTCTTGATGTTGACAAAATCAACCTGAAAAGTGGATATAACATAAAAGCACAGATTCAAGGCTTTCAACATATATTACATTTTTAATCTCATTACCAGAGAATGGAGGGTGGACTGATCGAGATCTAAATTGGCATGCAAGGATTTTTTCTATGTGATGGCTTACATTCCTTATCACTATGTCAAAACTACAACTCCTCCAGTTTCAATTGAGTTACATTTTTTTGGCTAGTTGAAGATCCCAATATGTTGAAGTTGAGTTAAATATAGGTTATCAAGTTCAACACCCATGATGAAATGTGGATGTAACCCATTTCTATTTCTAGAGAATCTCCCCTTCCTCTGTCTTGGTGAGCTTGTAATTAAGAACTTGTTTTTTTTTCCAATCATATTGACAAAATTAGAAAATAACCAAGATAATGAGGTTCCAAAGTCCATATTGTAACTAATTTTCATATATACTACCAATATATTTACATATAGATAAATTTCATCATAGTTAAGAACGTAAAAAACACCATACTCATACCCATGGAATAAAGGGCAAGGCCATACATAACTTGCAAGTGATGAAAATTTTCAAAATGAGCTTGGCGGTGATGATGAGAGAAAATGATAGGGTACTTCACGTGATATCATACACCAGAGGGTGAATATAATACACATGCCCTGACTTTAGGGTAATTTTTGTATTTCATATGGTGCACCCATTGTAAAGGGGTTTATAACTTGCAGGGTGGTGGCATATTTTATTGACTATTTTCTTTTTGATTATAGAAGGAATCCACCTCTGATGTGTGGATCAAATCAACAATTCAATTTTCTTGATGTGGGGGAAATACATTGGTGCTATGGATCTATCTTATCACTTTCATTATGGTTAAATTGAGTACCAAATATTTTTCAAAGTGCATGCCACATGGGTGCATAAAGGGGCATTGTTTTAGATACAATGTAGTTGATTGGTGATCAGTCCCACATTGTACACTTAAAAGGGGAATATACTCCATAAATCAAAGGAAAACACTTATACACTCCTTTTGGTGTAACCTTCACCTTTGAGGCAACTGTTAATCAATCCCAATGAGATAAAAGTCAAGTTGTAGAGAAGCCAAAGAGAAATATTGGCATGAAAGACATATAAAGACAAATGCATTCAATTTATAAAAAATGGCTCTATTATATCACTTTTTTAATCTAATGTTTTAGGAAATATTGACATTATATAGATGGCATGTTACAATAATGTGTACATCTTGTCGATGAAGGTATTTATTCTGTAGAATTTATGTTGTCACTGTTTCTTTTTTGTATTTTTATACACTTAGGTTATTTACATATATTTATAATTTTTTTGAAATTTTTTCTAATAATATATATGTATTATAGTTTTACATCATTATAATTTCCTCATAACACCTCATGTACCTATCAATTATCTAAAACAAAATCCAACCAGTCATCCTTAGTCCCACTCGAGCTATTCTTTTAGTATTTTTATATGGCCATAATCGATAGTCCACAATGTTGGTATAACCACAATTGGTCATATATGATACTTTCACCTTATTTTTGTGGGTAATTTTCACATGCGTTGATTTATAGTGCCTTAATTGTTATCTCTCACAAGTTTCTATGGTCAACCTATGTTTGAATGTTTATTATGGATCCTATATATATGAATTTATCCTTAACTATTTTAGACGTTATAGATCAATAAATCACTGGCATATAGGATCTCCTTCACTATAAATCAATTTTCACATTAAGTATGTCCATTACAAATTTATCAAGGAGCTTGAACATTGATCCAATTCTGTGTTTCTCATCTATTTAGGTCTTTTGCTAATATACTTATACCAGAATAAAGATTTCTAGTAAAGAATATAATTTTGTTATCTAAAGAGATGATATGATCCATAATTGTGTGGAAATTCCACTATGAACTAGTTAATACAAATATGATACCTAAATTCCTAACAAACTTGAATGCATTATGTATTAAATAAACATTAATCATGTTTTGTATTAAATTGGAAAGAACACAAAATGAAAAGGAAATTATACCATATAATAAAATTGAGTAAAATACTAATATTTAATATAGTGGACAAAATTACACAAAGAAACAAGTTATCTGGGATAAACTCAATTTGAGAAAAATACATAATGTTAAAGTGAATCCTCTTCTTGTCTCTAAATCTTTATTAGTTGAAAAGTAATAGCTTCATGAAGACTTTTTGATCATATTTTTACAATAAAAAGTGTTAAATCCCATACAATGATTTTACACTTGTTTGCACACACATCCCAACTCTAAACACTAAAAAATAAAAATACACCTACTAGGAGAACATCAATGAATACATGGACTAATCATTGCTTGATTCAAGCACAATCAACCACTTACCGATTGATTATTTTTCATTTTACTATCTATATAAACTTACATATATGTAACAAGCGAGAAACCCATAAGGATATTAAATGAACAAGAATTGGAAAAGGAAGAATTTTGAATTCCTCTATGTACGTTTTGACTATAGGTGAAACTCCTACTTAAAAAGTGAAACCAATAAGGTGATTATGTAACCACAATCTATATTAACCATTAGTTTCGTAACTGTTGGGGTGGTTATATAATTGCCACCTACAAGAATTGATAGTTTTATCATCGTAAATACAACTCTAACTTTATAGAATATGAATTCTATTGAAATATTCTCATCTAAAGTGTTTGGATCATCTCATAACTAACTTTGTCTTTGGTTCCCCTTTGTACTTATCTAATCAGCCTTCTTAACTATAACTTTATGGGGATAGTTACTTAAAAAAGGATTACAAATGTTACAAGTGGAATATATACATATTCTAAGAGTAGTGGATTAGTTATTTAATATTTATATAAAATATTGATCTAAAATTAATATAAATAAGTAAAGTTATTTCTATCATTTAAATTGAGAATATTTACAAACACTAGAACTATATTGAACCTTAATTTAGAATGTGTAATCCATATATAATTTTAACTCTTAAGGAGGCATGGTTTATCATTAACATATTTTATATTCTTGTGAAATTGTAATAATTTATAGTTACCTAAAAAGAGAAGTAAACTTAGACTAATGCACACAATAATTTTATCAAGAGAAGTTAGATTCCTAGATCTCTGCCTCTATTGAAGCATCTTAGTAAATTCACATATAAAAGATCAAACAATTTATAATCATAGGAATCTTCCATGATCTTTATAAACCTTGTATATTTAGTCATATGGTTCTAGTTTGGATCATAATTGATGGCGGTCCATTATGTTCCTCTTCACGAGCATAGTTAACTGTCATAGTTTTGATTTTATCAGTATATGAAATTAATTTTTTAGCATCGAAATTCAAACCAATAAATTAGTTATGTATTTTTTTACTTTATTTATCCTTTATATTAGTATTGTTGTACTTTAATTCCACCATTTTCTAGCAATGGGTGTGCTTAATTTATTGTATTTTACCCATTTTATTTAATGTAGATTGTATTTATGTTTTTTTTGTTGAAATAAATAAATTTAAGTTTTTGATAACCTTTTTTCATATGATGTTTATTATTTATATATATTTTTAATTTAAATTAAGATTCATTTATATAACATAATTTTTTCAAAACTATTATAATTAATTAGATTGAGATTTATTCACATAATATATATTTATCAAAATATAATATCTTATTATGATTAATTATAAATATGGCCTTGATTCTTAGATTTAGTGCAAAGATATTGTTTTGTAAAATTTTATCAATAGTTATTTATCATTCCCTTAAAATTTAAAAATATATTATCTCCCTACATGACATGATATTTCTTAATATGTATGAAAATTTTGATTTTTTGTCATCTATAAAACAAGGACAATCAAAATTAGTGTAACATAATTTTTTTTTTCAAATATTTTATCACACTTACATATTATTCCTAACACTCTAAAATGATGAATTAATATTATAATAAACATTTGTTAATTAAAAAATATATAAATATAATTTAAATATAATAAAATATATTTGAAAAGATTATTATTATTTTAAGATAAAACTGTATGTTTTAAATTGATAGCTTTAAACAAATTAGAAGCATCCATTTTATTTGTATAATATAGAAGGATATGTAAATTTGAGATAAAAGGTTTGAAACAAAACTTTATTGAAAGAAACCATTTTAATTGAAATGGCTTAAACTGAAACCCTACTTCACTAATTTCTCAATCTTTTGTCCCGGCCACTCAACACTAATCCACCATTATCTTTTTTCTTATTTTTTAATTTTTTATATTTTTAAATAAAAAATAAATATATAAAATTGATAAAAATATTTTATATATTTAAATAAAATAAATAAATTTTTATTGAAATTATTAAAAAAATCTTATCATTAAGATTATGTAAATGAAAAAAATTAAAGTAGTGGATAAAACATGTTTAAATTATTATTTTAAGTACTTTTAAAAACTATACATATGGGAATTATGTATTTTTAGAAAAATAAATAAACTTATAGCCCTAAAAAATAAGAAAAAAATTGTATTAAATCAATTTTATATATAATTGTGAAATCCCTTTTTATTGTCAAAGAAAATATACATGTACACTTGTGTTTGGAGAAAATTTAAAGGAATTTATCTAAAAATTTAAACAAAGTTAAATTAATTGACTAAATTGTTGAATTAAATTATTAAATTAAAAATGTACATGTTAACTTATAAAAAATTTAAAATTATATTAATATAATTTAAGTTTACATTTAATATCAAAAAATAAGGGTTAACATTACCACCAAGCATACATGATTGACACCTAGTTCAGGCATGGACACTCACAAAATATTCTCACAACTAAAGGATCTGGATGGTGATAATTATGTTTTAATATTTTGTGCACAATAATTTCATTCTCTAAAGCTCACCCCATCAAGAACTGAGTCTAAATTATTTGAACCACTATCAACACCAGGTAAATATTACTCCTCACACATTTTTTATAAAAAAATATGCATACCAATATATGTGGTAATAAACTAGTAGGCCCACAACAACAACAATGTAAGAATTTTACCACCCTACTTAATTGAGTGGCATCGAAAATATTCATCCACATCAGATGGAAAGACTAAATGTCATTGAGTGTGAGCCTTATCTGATGCTCGTCTAATAGTCCCAACATGTAGAAATATTTATAAAAATTTAGACACATGATTGGATGAAATGGCCTCCATATGTGAACCGATGTTAGTAACACCATATATTTCCCCCATATCAGGCTTGGGAACTCTAAATGAAGTGTTTTATACATTCTTAAATCCTCACATATAAAGTATTGATACATATTATTATCAACAAAGGCTGCACCCTTTAGGAGGGTGTTCAAGCCTCCTCACTTAAGTGATAACATGGAGAATATTTAAAGATTTTGGGTGACCTTATAGCTGAAGAGAACCTATAGATAGGGACATATCCCTTGATGCATCACTTAAGCCCAATGACTACTCGACAAGATTACAAAGAAAAGGGAGAAATAAAACTATGAACTAAAGGGAGATGATACACCAAATGTTATGACTACTATAATTGATTTGCATGTGCATTAATAGCTATAGGACTATAATAACATACATTTCTCTTAAAATAACATATCACATCAACGATTTGTAAAGAGGTGAGGCAATATGAGAGTATAAGGGAAGATGTTTTCCACTTCTAATCCACATGAAAGCCCTACTGACACTCTTCATACCCTCCAATATAGAAAAAAACTATAGGAAAGTAGTAATAATAGGACAAAAAATCAAGTTGAGCTAAGCCTACACTTGCCTAGATAAACCATTTCAAGATTCACACTACATACATCTATAGGAGGTAAAACCATTCATATTATTGATCAATATGCATACAAAAGAGTAGGGCTATGCCATAATCTTGGTGGAGGGATCCATTAGGATTCCAAAATAAGGCATACATATAAAATGAGAGAGAGAGAGAGAGAGAGAGGAGAGAGAGAGAGAGAGAGAGAGAGAGAGAGAGAGAGAGAGAGAGAGAGAGAGAGAGAGAGAGAGAGAGAGAGAGAGAGAGAGAGAGAGAGAGAGAGAGAGAGGGAGGGGGGGTTAATATCTAATTATGGGTGTAAAAACACTCATGGATAAGTACAAGAAATAAATCCATTAAAAATAAAATTATGAGATATATCTTCAACATGTGTGAATTTTATTTGATGATAATATTTTCAAGGTGGCATAAGAGTTATGTTTGGCTTAATGACATCCTCGAGTTCTTGAAACTACATCATGGATCTATTAAAAAATGCCAAGTCATTTTATTGGAGTCTAAATACCTTGGACACCTATTGAACATTTACATCCAACCATTTTACCACATCTGTTCTATAATTTTATTCATATTTCTCATATTTTCTCTCTTTGAGGCATATTCCTTGTAGCACTATTTGGACACAAATATCCTTTGTTTGAGATATCTAAAACACTTTCAGGAAAACTAAATTTATATTACATTACTTTTATATCCCAAATTTTCACCCTAGATAAGTAAATTAGACCTTCTCAAATTTGTGATAACATGGAACTATCTCTAAGTGTTGGTAGATTACTACAAGAGATATATCTCTAGTTTATGGGCTAGATCCCTTGATCTAAATGTTTAAGCTCTCAACTACTCTAGTCTAAACACTTATTGGGGTTGAAAATGGAAGAAGGAAACATGGAAGTAACCTATACTAGTAGAGGTGATACACTAAGTATATCTCCACAAACATACTTACAACTTGCACTATGAAGGAAGATTGCTAAAACTGATCTCAACTCAAGGTTCTTCTAGTAAAAGGGTTTCTACATGGAGGAAGATTACTATGCATTTCCAAAGTTGGGTGAATAAGAGGTCTGATCTTAGACACTAATAATCTCCTTCACACTTAAAATACACCTAACAAACATTTACACTTCATGAGACCAATTAGAAGAGGTATTATATATACAAAACATGTAAGAGAAGAATGGAATCAAGGAGAAACAATCATCACTTGTCATCCAAATAGAATACTTGACATAAATAGGCAAGAATTTTAGAAGGTAAACTAGCTTAATAAATTTATTCAAAGGAAAAATAAGATTTCAAACTATAAAATCTTTTCCATAAAAATTTATGGATAGTTTACAATGCTAAAATGGCTTTAATATATAAATCAATATGAGAAGAGAGAGAAAGAGTAACGTTGGAGAGTCACAATACCAAGTGTAAAATATTGAAGAAAAGTTAAAATTCAATAGGAGTATAAAACATATCATGATATCCTATTTGACAATTGTCTATCTAAAACATGAGATCCTATTGAAGTTGGCATACAGATACTTCATTGTCCTTCTTGAAACTACACTTCTCGATGAGGAGTCCACTTAACTATCTATACATTCCTTGGAAGTCATTGACACATATTCACCAAATTTATAAGGTGGAAACATGATTGGTTCAAGTCATTATGCACTCCTCTAACTAATGATCTTTTTTCCACTTGTTAACTTCATTACAACTACTCACTATCCCTCTAGACTTAAACTCTCACACTTTTCACTACGGTGACCGACATAAGCTCAAGAGAGTTTGTTATAGAGATATGGGACACATTATCAGAGCCTTTTTATCTTCTATTATAGCATACAAGCCTCAGTAAAAATTATAACTACACTTTTCATCTCCAACTTGGCAACTATCTTACTTCTCATTGTTATGTCCCAGATTGCCTACAACAATCAATTTAGTAGAGTTATCCATGCATGATTAATGTGAGAATCATATTTGATGGGTTAAAATACATCTCCATATACTATCTAACATGGCTTTCACTCATCTATTCCCTTTTGCACCTTCAAATCACCTCAAATCTTGTAGAAAACATAGAATTTGACTCATTTATACAAGTGATGGTACGAAACAATTGAGTATTATGGACCTTAAGAGAGTTAAAAGTAGGAATAAATCACTTTTCAAGCTATTTTACTCCTTCTAGATTAATTACTCTTCATCTTTTTCTCAGTAGGATTTTATGAGGTTTTTAGGAGTGACTTAAGTCATTTAGGTTCTTAGAAATGGTTCATAAAGATTAGGTCACTAAACTTAAAACCAATAAAATTGATTTAAATTAAATTATCTTACTCAACTCTCCCTAAGTTATCAAGACCCAATTCATCTCGTCTATATAGATGTGAGTGAAAGATGTTGCTTCTCGAGTAACTACTTTGCATTCTGGACACCCCTAAGACAAACTGAGGCTAAAAATGGCCAATATGAGTCATTCTATAAAAAATGATGAGTCTCACAAAACCTTCACTCTCCCATGAAGGCTTTCAAAATGATTTGGAAGATCACATGGCTATAGGAGTGAAGTTAGAATCCTGATGGTTCATGCCTAGTTCTAGGGCTCATAGGCATATAATGTGTTTTCTAAGTATGTGACCACATATGAGTGTTAATATTGGTTGTAGGATCTATTAAACACCAATTTTCCTCTAGTTAAATCCTACACATCATCCCATAGTGCCTTAATACTATCTCATTCATATTTTCATCATCAATGCACTAGGTCTGCAAGTTACATTGCTTATGGAGTATCTCAGGGCTAAGAAAAAATAATGATCACTTACACTATTAGTTTGACCTAAAGGAGACTATGGAGGTGTTTTTTCAGTCATAATTACCCCCATAATAAATTTTAAATCTTGACCATGATTCTAAATCCCTCAACACTTCAAATTATCAAGAATAACTTCTAGGCTTGTGACTATAGGGTTTTGGGCTCAGATTGAGTTTTGTGGTTTTATCTATGTTTCATTAAATCTAAATACACCTAATTACCTTTGTGTATTTTTATTAGACCTTATATCACCTCAAACATACTTTTCTCTCCATTTTAGGCTTTGATACTAGCTCATTTCAATGATGCAACTTGTTTATCTTTTTGGAAGGTTTCTTAATTGTGTACTATGTTTTAGATCTCCTTTGTAGTTTTTTAACCTCTAATAGGTTCATAATATTTGTTGGAAGACTCATTTAGGTTCAATCCCTTTTCAAATACGTACTCTGCCCTCTTCTATATCCTTGAGGTCAATTGATATCTTTACCATCTATGCATTATAGGTGTGTAAGTTGCATTGTTCCAAGTTCATTTTGGCCACTTGACACTTTATGATCAAAATCAATTTTTCAAAGAAAAACTAAGGTAAAATTTTACATTTTTTAACTTTATTCAACTCTGTATCTTGCACCTTTCATCTGATCTATGAACATTGATCTCAGGTGTTTGATCGTATGTTAAGGTATGAAATGTCTCACCATATCAATAAGTAGATATGAGATCCATATTGTGTTAGGCCCAAAAATTCCATATATTTAATCTCTTTCCAATTTATCAATGTCTGAGGCCTTTGTGGTATTCTCATTCCTATACCTCTCCATTTGGGTTTGACTGTAGGTAATGGTCTCATAGTTTTGAATGCTTATCCCTCTTAATAAATTGGTAGAATGTGTTATGGGCCTTGAAGGTAATGTAAACCTATTTAAAAAATTAGAACAAATAACTTGGTTCTCTCATAAATAATTTACACCTCCAACTTTTGATACATACATATTCAATGTGCATTCTACCCATAGATGATAATGAGGATATAAGTCCATTATGAATCCAAACTAGGTTTGTTTTCATGATCAACTAAGACTTAGAAATAACATTACATTATGAGGGTGTTAATTTCATGTTCTTTTGTAAACTTCCACTTCAAACTTTCACCTACAACTATCAAAACACCATCCGCAACTTTCACTAGTGTTCACTCCTAGCACAAGGGCATGATTTTTCCTATCCCTTCATTTTCACACATTCCAACTAGATCGAAGTTAACATGAAATGGGTGGATATGATTTGAAAGTCTCTGTGTATCACTTGGTATACATAGACCAATTTCTAAAATCTAACCAGATGAGAAAATTTGTACCATTGGGATTGCATAGGTAGTTTGGAAGTACTAACAATCTTAATGATTTTACATAAACCACATGTCACCAATCCTAAAACTATGATCATGAAATGGATGATCACAAGGACCCCAAACATCTTTTTAGTGAACTCACTCCAAATCCTCTTCTCTATTTTGTACCAAATGAAAACTGTTGATGCTTTTTGAGCTACCCAAGGGAGCGATAAGAGAGAAAAATCAATTTTCATCAATTTTTGATATTTTAAAACTATCTAAGCCTAAACATGACCTATAGGGATCCTATGACACCCTCTTGAAGCCTTCAAACCTATAGATGAGTCACCTTAGTCTTTACAAACACCTAAAACTAACTTTTTTGTAGGTGATCTTATTTTTTTTATGTTACTTTTAAAGCCTTCATCTGACATTATCTGACATAAAACACATTATCCTACTTCTTGAAATTTGTATTTTTGATGAGAAACCATACATTTCGTTAAAATGATCAAAAATATGGCATAGAATGAAAATAGGATAAATGGACAAGTATGACAAAGGTTAAAACATATTATGTGACCCTCAAAGTATGAATTGACTTAATTTAGGACCATGGTGACCATTTTTAAAACCTAGGGGACCTTATGCAAATTTTAAACATGTAGGGGAGTTGACCTAATTTGACCTGGGGTAAAATTTTGGTCAACATTTTGGCAATTTTCAAGGGTAACATCTTTGCTATGAAAAGGACCAATTGCCTTGAGATCCCATTGGGAAATAGACTCACTCATATATTAAAATTGACACTAATATGCCTATAAAAAGACTCCAAAATCACACCAAAAAACAAGAAAAAAACACACAAAATAAGACACAAAGACATACACATGTGCTCTCAAAACACTTAGGGAAGACACAAACAACTCACACCAAACAAGGTGACCATCACTTATGGAAAACACACACCTATCCTAATATATAAAATACCTCAAAACACTTGAGGTGAAGGATAAATTATTCATTACTTCAACCAAGGTCAAAGATAATTCTTATATAATCACTATTGTTCCATGACAACAAACCATCATAAAATGAATGTTTTTCAATGAAAATTTTCTTATGGAGGTAATCAACTGACTTACCACTTTTAGAGCTTATGCTAACTATAATTATATCACTTGGAACTCTGATGAACACTCCATCTATCCTTCCTATAGGAATTTTTGACTTTACAACTTACCTATCCTTTCTCATGTCCACTTGGCACTCCTTAATTTGATCATTGGAAGTTATGAAACCCCTCCCAACTTCAAATTATTTTGAATCATGATATGTCTATTATTAGGAGTCATCAAGGTTTTCTTCTAGTTTACCAAATTTTTTCCCTCCTTGGTATATACCCCAATCTCTTCTTTATATTCATTAAGTACATGATTGGCCTCATCATCAGGTATATATTCCTTTTGAAGAGTGGTAGACCTACTTACCTCTTCAAACTTTTACACAATGGCATTGAATTATTGCCACATATCATATCCCTTCTATTTCCATGTTCACGACTTTATCTTCTTTGGTAATTAGAACTAAATGCTCACTAGGAATATCATTATTTGTTACATCTAGGATATGAACATCATCATCGATATGTGAAAGGTAGTTGCCCCATGTAGTCTATCCTAGAGTGTCATCAAAATTTATCTCAAGAGATACATTACATTTTTCATGAAGGAATTATGTGCCAAGACTAGTTTCTTCAATATGTTCATATGGATCAAATCCACACTTCTCAATTCCCCATTCATCAAGGTATAAGTCATCTATGCCATCAAGAAGTGTTAAAAGTTCTTGATCACTAGGATGATCTTCTCCATCGCTAATATTGTAATTCATGTTTGTTGTATAAATCACATATGAATCTACATGAAATTGAGATCGAGGCTCAGATTTGATTGATAGTTTAGCACCGTACCTAATCCCAAATGCTATATAAGATCAATCTGAAGTCAAGTATCCTCCAATCTTAGCAGTAAAATCTCTTGACAAGTAAAGGGCAAATTGGGGTGGCACATCCAAAATCACATCTTAAGAAATAGTGAAAGTATGACAATGATGAAGAATAGTTTTCAAACCTTTGATTATGCCAATTATCTTGGTAGCTAACCCATCCAGTTGTAACACTCCTTTAAAATTAGGCTCATAACTCAAATTCAACTTATCATTTATACTCTTAGGCATAAATAAATTACTTTCTCAACTATGAATCAAAAAATTGTGGACCAAATCATCTCCAATGATGATAGAGAGATATAATGGAGTAGGTTTGTATACTTTATCAACTTTGTTTGGTTGTCCCTCACCATGCTTCAATGTTTTTGTCAATGCTACCTCATTCCTACTGGCTATTTGGTTTCCATCCTAAGTTTGGATAAATTTTTTTGGAGCAAGTATGATTTTATAGGTATTGCAAGTGTATCCTACATTGACACACTTTCATGATCCTTCTTTATGTTCTCTAAAATATTAGTGAAATATCCATTGACCTTAGCTTGTCCACTAATAAGGATAGTGTTACCTATAATTGATAATTTTAAGGTGTGAAATAACTCTTAGCATTTAGAATTCCTTGATCTACTTGTACATTTGGGGCTGTATTAGACATAGGTTGGAGTGTTTGAAATATCATTGATGGACCATTACCATCCCCTTGAAGCTTTTCAATTGCCTTTATCTTTGACTTTGTGTTTGTATCCATAGGACTTAAATATTTTATTGATTGGCCTTGGTAATTCACAACACATGAGTCATATTGATACTAATTTACTAAATTATACCCCACTTGAGTACTCTCTCCATTTTTATATCCTCCATTAGGTACCTCATCTTGGTCATGGATGTCATTGTTCCCAAATTTGTCATGAAATCTTTATTGAAGGACTTATTAACACAGGTAGATGGATCATGAGATTAATCCCTTGGAATCCGACCCTTATAATTTTGAACAAGGTTGTTTTGAGTAGGAACTAATGCTTTTGAGGTGGATGGATCATTGGGATTATAACCATTATATGATTTTTCTTAAACTATTTACCCTTGACCTTGAAGATGACCTTGAAAGGGTGGTTTATTTCCTTGATAGTTTGGATAAGACTAATTGTATTGATAATGGCTTTGGAAGGGTCTCACTTTTTACTGTTGTATGATCCTTTTAAGACATAAAATCTCTTGATCAAGATAATTTATTCTTTGTACCTCATTAGAGTTACTTGACTTACTAGGGGAAGATGGATTATATTTGTGTGTAGTGATGGGAGCAACCATAGGTGTAGGGGCTTACAAATCAGGAAATATAGGCATAGGGGGTCTTGCAAAAATCTTCCCATCCTAAATGAAATAGTTGTCAGCCCTAATGGCCACTTCATAGGAATTAGGAAATGTGGTCCCTCCCATATATTATACCATCATATAAATATCATTGTCAAAAGCCTTAAGATAATAGAGGAAACATGATGTGAAAAATGTCTTACCAAGATTGGGATCCTATCCCATGTCCTCTAAAACCTTATGTTTAAGTCTTGAATATATTCTTGAGGTGTTATCCTTATATTGGTCAGTTGTTCATTTAATGACAAGTTGTCACTCTTGTCCTTAAACCTTCTCCTCAAAGCATCACCCAACTCATCCCATGTGGGGATAGATTCAGGAGCCAAAGTACCATACCAATCAAGAGCTTCCCCCTTGAAATAAGCATCCAACAACCTAATGGATATATTCTCCTTAATGATGTGATGTATATTTTAGAAGTTTACAATGTTTCTAATGTGCTCAATAGGAGTAATGATAGTCTCACATGTGTATTAAGGGACACTTTTTAGGGTAGATATGGGAATGTCATCATAATGGGAAAGATTTAGAGGACTATAGCCATTGAAATCAATAAAATTTAGGTTAATTTCCATGATTGCTTTAGGATTTTGTAAGATTGGGCCAATCAAAAACTCTCTTATATGTCTATGAGCAAGGTATGAACTTCTTAGGGAAGGATGGGTGTTAGAAAATTTGTATTCCTTAAATGAATAGTAAAGAAGCTCCTAGAAATCAAAAGGAATGCCCTTAGTGTGAAATATTGTGCTTACCTTAGGCATGAAATAATGCACTAGTCTACCACCAAGAGTTAATTGTTGGAGTTGCAAGATATTACAGGAGTAGAATATTATAGCATCTTTGTTGTCAAGATGATCATCTACCTTGAACAACCTTCTTGGACCACAAGTCCCACCAGGCATACCAGAACTATTATATTCCAAATTTTCACCCTATATAAGTTAATCAAACCTTCTCAAATTTTGGATAACATGAAACTATCTCTAAGTATAGGTAGATTGCTATAAGAGATAAATCTATTTTTTATGGGTTAGTTACCTTGATCTAACTGTTTAGGCTCTCAACTACACTAATCTAATCACTTATTGGGGGTGAAAATAGAAGAAGTAAACATGGAATTAACTTGTAATAGTAGAGGTGATACACCAAGGATACCTCCACAAACATGCTTGAGACTTGTACTATGAAGCTAGATTTCTAAAATTGATATCAACTCAAGGTTCTTGTAGCAAAAGTGTTTCTACATGAAGGAATATTTCTATGCATTTTTAAAATTGAGTGAATAAGAGGTCTAATCTTACACACTACTAATGTCCTTCACACTTCAAATAAACCTAACAAATATTTTCACTTCATGAGACTTGTTAGAAGAGGTATTACTTATAAAAAACATTCAAGAGCAAAATTAAATCAAGGAGAAACAATCATCACTTTTCATCCAAATAGACTACTTGACATACTTAGGTAAGAATTTTTTAGGCTAAAATAGCTTAATAACTTTATTCAAAGGAAAAACAAGATGTCAAACTATTAGGGCTTTCCCATACCAATTGTGGATAGTTTACAATGCCAAAATTACTTCAATATATAGAGCAATATGATAAGAGAGAGAAATATTAACATTGGAGAGCCACACTACCAAGTGTCAAGTATTTAAGAGAATTTACAATGCAAGTTAATAAGTTAGAAAATAGATCATGAGATCCTCTTTGACAAGTGTCTATCTAAAAAATGGCATCCTCTTGAATTTGGCATAGACATACTTTATTATCTTTCTTGAAACTACTCTTCTTGATGAGGAGTCCACTTAACTTTATATAAATTCATTGAAATTCATTAACACATATGCACTAACTTTAGAATGTAGAAACATGATTGGTGTGGGTCATTATGCACCCCTCCAAATAATGATCTTATCTTTGCCACTTGTTGTTAACTTCATTACAGCTACACACTAGCCCTCTAAGCCTAAACTCTCACACTTGCCACTATGGTGACCTATATATGATTAAGATATTTAATTTAAGGGATGTGAGACACATCATTAAAGCCTCTTTGTATTATATTCTATCATACAGGCCTCAATAAAACTCAAAACTACACTTCTCATCTCCAACTTGGCAGTTACCTTGCTTCTCATTATTTTATCCCAGACTGGCTACAACAATTAGTTTAATAGAGGGATATCCATGAATTACTGAGGTGAGAATTATATTTGAGAATTTTAAATACATCTCTAAACACCTTCTACCATAGATTTCACTAATTTACTCCTTTTTGCACCTTCAAATCACCTCAAATCTTGAAGAAAAACACAAAATTTGACCCATCCATATAAGTGATGGTACATAAAAATTGATTAATAAGGATATTTATAGAGTTACAAGTAGGTCCAAATCACTTTCCAAGATAATTTACCCTTTCTAGATGTATTGTGCTTCATCATTTTCTCATCAGGCTCATATGAGGGTTTTAGGTCATTTAGGTTCTTAGCAATGGTTCATAAAGGTTAGGCCACTAACCTTCAAACCAATACCACTAAGCTTAAGTACATGAACTTCCTAGACTCTCCATAAGTGTTCAAGACCACATGCATCTCGTTCATATAGATGTGAGTAAAATAAGTTGCTTCTCAAGTAGTTACTAAGCATTTTGGACACCCATGAGATAAAACGAGGCCAAAAATGGTCAATTTATGTTATTCTCTAAAAATTTATGAGTCTAATAAACCCTCAACTATACCATTAATTTTTTCACATTTCTTGGTAAGATCACATGACTGTAGGAGTGAGGTTAGAAGCCTAATGGTTCAACCCTAGTTCTAGGTCTCATAATCATAAACTATGTTTTCTAAGTATGTGACCACCTCTGAGTGTTCATAGTGGATTTATGATCTATTAAATTCCCATTTACCTCTAATTTAATCCTACACATCATCCCATAGTTCCTTAATACTCTATTAGTCATACATTCATCATCAATGCACTATTTTTGTAGGTTACATTGCTTGTGGAGTTTCTCAAGTCTGAGACAAAACATTGAACACTTCCACTATTATTTTTAAATAAAGGATAATATTTAGGTATTTTTAAATTAATAATGACCCCCTATACTAAGTTTCAAAGCTTGACCATGCATCTAAATCCCTCAACACTTAAAATTCTCAAGACTAGATTCTAAGCCTATGACTACATGGTTTTGGGCTTAGATTATGTTTTGTAGTTTTCTC